>CM057452.1:1045325000-1045875000 GCA_016271365.2 Neoceratodus forsteri
CTTGTACTGGACTTGTCTCCTTCTCCTCCTTAGTCCACTGCTCCAATTGGGACCTTAGTACTGGGTGGGGAATTACTCCTATCGGGGGTCTTGTTTGTGTTGGGCAGGTCTGCTGGGGTGGATATACAGAGGCACACCTAATGTGTCCACACGCTCGTGTCCCATCAAGTGAGTGGAACACTGAAGGAGTGGAACAGGTACAACGTTGGCATCTTAGGTGCTGGCAGGCATCAGCAGAGGAAGCAGGGAAGTAGATGACCCTATCTGAGACTAAGGTAAGTGCCTGTTGTCTGTAGTTCTTATACTCACTGATGGAATATAGGTAAGGGAAGGCCACAAATTAATTAATACTATAAAAGGTTACAGTGCTAACTGTGTAAATGTTCTAATGTAAAAAATTGATGTAGTGGGAGTTAGCCCAATATAGAACTAGTCTTCAGTGAATGGTCCTGTGAACTATTGTTGTAGCTCATACTACAAGGGAGTAAGGAGAGTTAGGGTTGCAAAAAAATTGGGAATAGGTGAAAAACCCTATCTAGGGTAGGAGTGAAAAAATAAATAAGGTTTTAAGTATGCAAAAAACACAAACAGGCAGGGTAGTAAGAAAATATGCTGGGAATAGTGCAGTGCAGTGGTTGTGGGGTGGTAGTTTTCAGGAGGACTGTCTAGAGATTGTGGCGCTGCCCCATCTGTGTGCACCTTTCTGGCCTGAGGAAGGAAGCTGCTAGACTCAAGGCTGAGCAGGCTAGGATTCGGTGGGCCTTCTCCCTCACCCAGAGACCACCAAGTCTACCACCTCTGCCTCAAAGGGTGACAAGGAGAAGAAGTGGCTGGACAATGGTGGGCTCAGGAAGGGTGAGGGTGGTGGGTCAGAGGCACATCCCCCATGTGGTACCACTACATAATTTCTACATCACTCTGGTGGAGCAGGACTGTCCCATGGAGGCACCCGTAGTTAGTAGTGACCAGGGAGGATGTAGGGGTCCTCCCTAGTGGAGTCCCAGGGGATGGTGGCAGAGAACCCAAGAGGAGGAGGAAACAACTCCTGGTGGGGGACTCTATTAAGGGATATAGGTTATGGGGCATGAAGGGAGGTGGGAGGGAGGGAAGGAGGTAAAATACCTACCAGGAGCTTCGTTTCCGAGGGCTGGGAAGCAGATCATGGGGATCACTAGGGCAGTAGGACAGGAGAGAGAGAGCTGGATGTCATTGTCCACCTAGGGACTAATGTCCCCTATTATGGATCAGGCTGAGATAGTGCAGAAAGAGTTTAGGGAGTTGGGAAGGAGTCTTAGGCAACTAGCATGCTCAGTGGCCTTTTCTGAGGTACTTCCTGCCTACGACAGAGGGATGATAGTGTACTCCGCATCAGGAGCTTCAACCAGTGGTTGAAGGGGTGGTGCAGAGAGGAGGGATTTGTCTTCATTGTGGACTAGTGTCCCACCTGGAGGGAGAAAGGCCTCTACAGGGAGGATGGCCTGCATCCATCCAGGACAGGGACCACAGTCCTCATTGAGTGGTTTAAATGTTACATCAGCAAGCATTTAAACTTGCAGAGGGGGGTGGCAGAAGGGAGCAGGGAGACATAACCTGCCCCCCCCCACAAGCTGAAGTAGTCAGTAGGGAATACCCTACAGGAGGTAAATCCCATAGGATACCTAGTAACAAGAAATACAAAATGGTAGAAATGAAGAGAGATGGGAATGAGGGCAGATGGGGTAAGGAGAGAAAGCAAATGGGGTTGGGGGGTTGACAAGCAGAGTGGCAGCAGAAGGCCATGTGTGCAAAACTCGAAGTCTGGGAAATATAATCCCAGGCCTAGTGGTCATTATGGCAGAAGCTGACCTGGATACTGTCGCCATTACCGAGTCAATGGTACAATGAGATCCATAACTGGGACATAGCCATACCAGGAAGGACAGAGTGAATAAGAAAGGGGAAGGGGTGGTCCTGTACGTGAGGGATAGCATTAAAGCAACAGAGATACAGGGAACACAGGGAGGGGCAGCGACACTGTGGGGTCACCCTAGAGACAGGGAAAGGAGCTACTGTTTGTACAGGTGTGGTCTACAGACCTCTAGCATGGGGGAATAAGGATCTGATGGAAGACATCCAAAAGATGCCGAATAAGGGTGAAGTGCTGCTGCTGGGGGACTTCAACCTGCTGGATTTAAATTGGGGCATCCCAGCTGCAGCTTCAGCCAGGAACAGGGACATCCTAGTCTCCCTGCAGGGAGCATTCCTCAGGTAACTTGTGAGGAAGCCCACTCATTTATTTATGTCTTTGATAACCGGGTGGGTGCCCTGATCCAAAGGACCGTTTTCAGGCATGACCCGAGCCACAGAATGACATATTAAGGAATACAGGTGTGGAGAACAACAATAAATACAGGCCTCAACATGAGGTGCAGGAAGTTACAGAACAAGGGGACATTACATGAAATGCAATTACATAAGATACAAGGTACCGAAAAAGGCCAGCATATAGGTGGAAAAGAAAAAATACTCACTGAATAATATTACTTCTTGCAGGGTATTCTTCAGCATTATTGACAGGTGCAGTATGCCAGCTGGGTTCAGCTGCCTCGGAGAGGAGGAGTCAATGCAAATGAGGAAGGCATTGGCCAATCAGGATACAAATAGAGGAAAGTGCTGCCTGCAGTCAGCCTGAGGGACCTCAGAACTAATTTCAGAGCTGAAAAAGAGCAAAAAAAAAAAAAGCTGTGCCCAACAGGGCCAAAAACTGTTAGCAATAAACAAACTATCAACTCTAAACCACTATTGTGAAAATATTTTAAGCAAAGCAATAACAATCAGCAAGTTTGGCTAAACCTCATCACAGAGCCTTCTGGAAAGGTTTCTAGGGGAGGACGGGTGGGAGTGTCAATAATGCTGAAGAATACCCTGGAAAAAATAATATTACTTCAGTGAGAAATTTTTTCTTCTCACCCCAGGAATTCTTCAGCATCTATTGACAGGTGCAGACTTCAATGCAGTGTAGTTGGGAGGAAGGCACAAAAAACTACTTAGGAAAGAGGATCTGTAGCACCACCCGGCCAAATTTGGCATCCGATCTGGACTGCACATCCAAGCAAAAATGCTTTGTGAATGTGTGAACTGGTCTCCAAGTAGTTGCTTTGCACACTTCTAGCAAGGGAATGTTCCTGGACGCTGCCACAGAAGCAGCTGTTCCCCTAGTAGAGTGGGCCCTGAGCCCGACAGGGGGCTGTTTGCCAACCTTGCTGTAACAGAACTGTATACAGGAGACAATGCAGTGGGAAATGGTCCTCTTGGTCGCCGGTTTCCCTCTGCCCCATCACCATAGGTGAGGAAGAGCTGAGAGTGACAGTCTCTGAACTGCTTGGACCACTCTACATAGAAGGACAGGGCTCTTTTTATGTCCAGGCTGAGCAGCTTGCGATCGCCTGGAGAGGACTTGTTTGAGAACAATACCGGCAGAGAAATGGATTGGTTAAGGTGGAATTCAGAGACCACCTTGGGCAGGAATTTCCTGTTCATCCTAAGGACTACTTTGTCCTTATGGGGACTGATGTAGTTAAGGTCTGTACCAAGGACCTGCAACTCTGAAATCCATCTGGCAGAGGAGATGACCACCATAAAGATTGTCTTCCATGTTACATACTTCAGGTCAGCAGTCACCATAGGTTCAAAGGGAGGCTCCATGAGCTTGGCTATGCAGAGGTTTAGGTCCCACGGGGGAACTGGTTCCTTTAAAGGGGGTTGGAGGTGAAGAAGCCCCTTGAAGAACTTCTGGAAAATGGGCTGAGAAATGACAGATTTCTCTTCCGCCATTGAAAGATAGGCCGAATGGCTGCTATATGTACTCTCAAGGATGAAGCCTTCAGGTCTTCTGCCTGAAGATGAACTAAATAGTCCAGCAAGGTGGGGAAGGAGGCCTGCAAAGGCTCTATGCCCTTGTCCTTGCACCAAGGAGAAAACTGTTTCCACTTGGAAGTGAAGGTTTTCTTAGTGTTAAGTTTCTTGGCTATCCATAGAATTTTCAGGACTTGCTTGGAGTACAGGGACTCTGGAAATTCTAGCTCCTCAAGTACCAGGCTTTGAGGTGAAGTAACTGGATATTAGGAAACACTACTCCTGTCTGAGGGAGAGTCAGAAGCTTGTGGAACGAGGGCAGCCAGATGGGCTGCTTGACTGAAAAGAAGAGGATCAGGGAGTACCAAGGCTGTCTCACCCAATTTGGGGCCACCAGGATCCTGGTGGCTGGCTGATCCCTTAGCTTGAGAAATACTCTGCAAAGCAGGAGAAAAGGAGGGAAAGCATAAAGAAACTTCCCTGTCCAGTCTAAGGTCAAAGCGTCCGTTGGGATGGTCCCCAGAGCTGGGGCCTGCAACAGTAGAGAGGTAATTGGTGGTTCACACTGGAGGCAAAAGGATCCAGGTCTGTAACCCCCCACCTCCTGAACACTGGCTAGGACTTGTTGGTTGAGGGTCCACTCACGGTGGTCCTGACTAATGCAACTTAGAGCATCTGCCAAAGTGTTGTCCTTGCCCGGGAGGTGGATGGCTGACAGCCACATGTCCAGAGAAGTAGGCTAGTGACCAAATTCTCATAGCCTTTGTGCAGAGTTTGGGAGGCCTTGTGCCGCCCTGCTTGTTGATGTGGAACATGGCAGTTGTGTTGTCTGTTCTTATCTGTACTGACTGACATCTGGACTGAGAGGCAAAGGCCTTGATGGCGATGGGCACTGCTCTGAGTTCCAAGAGACTGATGTGGAAGAAGGACTCTTTCAGCGTCCAGGTTCCACTTATGGACAGACCCCCTAGATGGGTGTCCCAACCCAGAAGGGAAGCCTCTGTAATCAAAAATGTTGGAGGGAAGTGGAATATGAATGGAGACCCTGACCCTGAGATGGTCTGTTTCCTTCCACCATTCCAGAGCTTGTAGAAAAGTTTCTATGACTGGCACAAGCTTTGCTAAGGAATCTCTTTTCTGGGACCAAAGAGACCTGCAGTGATACTGAATATCCATCATCTGGAGTCTAGCCCCTGGGACTCAAGTGGGACTGTCCTTGAGTGGCCTGGGCTGTAAGAGTTCAGCACTGTGAGAAAATTGTGGACTATCTCCAAGGGAAGGAGATCCTTCCCCTGCAAAGTGCAGAGCACTGCCCCTATGACTTGTAGAATTCGGGCAGGCTGGAAACATAGAAATATAGACTTTGACGCCAGATAAAGACTGCTTGGCCCACCTAGTCTTCCCATTTCCCTACCTACAGGATAAGCTGCAGATCCTAGTTAACCAACAGCCTATTTCTTCCTACCCCCACTAGAATTGCCTTATGTCTGTCCCATGCATTCTTGAATTCTCCCACAGTTTCAGACCCCACAACCTCCTCAGGAAGGCTGTTCCATGTGTCCACCACCCTCTTTGTGAAAAAATACTTCCTCATATTGCCCCTGAGCCGTCCCCCCTCTATCTTCAAATTGTGTCCCCTTGTTCTTGCACATCTCTTTTTCTGAAAGATGCTATCTTCTTGGACTTTGTTGATTCCACTGAGGTATTTAGAAGTTTCTATCATGTCCCCCCTCTCCCTCCTGTCCTCAAGGATATATATAGTAAGCTCCTTTAGTCTCTCCTCATATGGCTTCTCTTGCAGACCCTGCACCATTTTAGTTGCCCTCCTCTGGACTGCTGCCATCCTGTCTATGTCTTTGCGGAAAGGGGGTCTCCAGAACTGGACACAGTACTCCAGATGTGGTCACACCAACTGTCTGTACAGAGGGATACCAACTTCCTGTTTTCTGCTGGTAATGCTTCTCCCTATACATCCCAGTATACCCCCAGCCCTCCCTACTGCCTTCTCACATTGCTTGCTAACCTTAAGGTCATCTGATATGATTACCCCAGGTTCCTTTCCATTTTTGTTGTTATTACTACCTCCCCCCAAAATTGTGTAATCTTCCCCTGGGTTTTGTTTCCCAGGTGCATTATTTTGCACTTCTTTGCATTGAATCAAAGCTGCCATACTTCTGACCATTCCTCCAACCTTACCAAGTCCCTTCTCATCCTTTCCACGCCTCCTTGTGTATCAACCCTGTTGCAGATCTTTGTGTTATCTGCAAAGAGGCATACTTTTCCTTCCAGTCCCTCTGCAATGTCACTTATAAAGACATTAAAAAGGACTGGACCCAGTACTGAACCCTGTGGTACCCCACTAGTGACCCCTCTTTCTTCAGAGTAGACTCCATTTACAATTACCTTCTGTGTCCTGTTGTCCAGCCAATGTTTTATCCAGGCTACCACCCTGGGACCCACTCCCAGGCTGGTTAATTTGACTATTAATCTTTTGTATGGGACTGTGTCAAATGCCTTGCTAACGTCTAGGTAGGTCATGTCCATAGCCCCTCCCTAGTCTACTGCTTTGGTCACCCAGTCAAAGAAATCAATTAGATTCATCTGACATGACCTTCCCGCTGTGAACCCATGCTGCCTTGGGTCCTGTGCCCCACTGGCCTCTAGGTACTCAACAATTCTTTCCTCCAGAAGTGATTTCATCACTTTCCCTATCACAGAGGTCAAACTGACAGGTCTGTAGTTTCCTGCCTCTGTCTTGCTCCCACTTTTGTTCAGGAGAATCATATCCACCTTCCTCCAGTCTTCAGGTACCACACCATCCTCCCATGATTTGTTAAAAAGGGTAAACAGCGGTGTCACTAGTTCTCCCCTTAATTCTTTTAGAATTCTGGGGTGAATTCCATCAGGCCCCATTGCTTTGTCCACCTTCAGTTTTTGGAGTTCTTTCAGAACCCTTTCTTCTGTGAAAGGACTGGGATCGACCCCCCAACCAGAGTGCTTCTGTTAATTGCATTAGGCACCTCCCCACCTCCTCTTTTGTGAATACTGAGCAGAAGTATTCATCCAGTATCCCTGCTTTTTCACTGTCCCTCTCTGCCCACCCACCGTCCATTCTGTTCAGCCTCACTATCTCTCCCTTTGTCTTTCTACGCTCCCTGGTGTACCTATAAAAGGTTTCATACCCCTTCTTAACCGAGTTGGCTATCTTTTCCTTAGTTTGGGCCTTTGCTATTCTGACTTTCCTCCCTGCTTCCTTCTGCCTTAACTAGTACAGTTCTCTGTCCTGCTCCTTCTGTGTTTCCTTGTACTTCCTAAATGCTATCTTTTTCTCCCTAACCTTCCCTGCCACCTCTTTTGAGAACCATAGTAGCTTTTTCTGTTTTGATTTGTTTATTTGCTTCACACAAAGGCTTGTTGCCTCTGTGATGACAGTTTTGATGTTTCCCCATTTGTGCTCCACCCCTCCTTCTAGCCTGTTTGCTAGTGCTTTTCTAAGGCACTCACCCATCTTGCCACAGTCAGCCCTCCTGAAGTCCAGTACCCTCACTTTTGTATGGCTTAACTCTGTAGCTGAGTTTATTGTGAAACACACTGTTTGGTAGTCACTTGTTCCCAGATGGCTACCCAATTCTAGATCTGAGATCCTCTCACTTTCCCCATTTCAGAGTACGAGGTCTAAGATTGCTCCTTCATGAGTGGGTTCCAGAACTAACTGTCTGAGGCATGCCACCTGTATGGCATCGAGAATGGCCCTGCTCTTGGACGTGGCTGCAGCAAAGGTGCTCCAGTTAACATCTGGCATATTCAGGTCCACCATCAACAGTATCTCCCCTTTCTCTGCTATTCTAAGGATGCCTTCTATCATATCCTTGTCCATTCCTTCCCCTGACATGGGGGTCTGTATACAACCCCTGTGCAGATTGTGGTGCCATTTCCAGTCTCTAAGGTGACCCACAGTGCCTCCTTTCCTCCCTGTTTAATCTTTTGTTCCATTGCTTTTATCCCTTCCCTTACATAGAGAGCTACCCTTCCCCCTCTTCTACCCTCCCTGTCTCTCCTGTAGGTTGTGTACCCTGGTATGTTAACATCCCAGTCATGGTTCTTTGTGTGCCATGTTTCTGTGACTGCAATGATATCCAGGCATCCCTCTTCCATCAAGGCCACCAGTTCAGGGAGCTTGTTGCCCAGACTATGGGCATTGGTATTCATTACCCTCCATTTCTTGATGGTCTTGCCCCTTTTTGCCCCATTCCTGTCCTTATTGCCTTCGTCATTTTCTCCATTTACCCCTGCCCTTCTCCCTATCGACATCTCTATCCTGGTGTTTACCTCAATTACTACCCTGATTTTTGCAGGGTGCCTAGGATGTCCCTTCTCCTTTTCAGTGCCTCCCCCCTTGACTAGTTTAAATGCTTGCCAATGAAGCATTTAAACCTATCACCTAGGATCCTGGTTCCCCTCCTGGACAGATGCAGACCATCATGCCAGTATAGGTCTGCATCACTCCAGGTGGACCCCCAGTCCCCAATGAAACCAAATCCCTGAGCTCTGCACCAGTTTTTCAACCGCTGATTGAATCCCAAGGTGTGGAGCACCCAAGCTTCACCCATGCCATAGACAGGCAGCACCTCCAAGAAGGTTACCATGCGTGCTACTTGTCTAAGGCCCCTCCTCAACTCCACAAACTCTTCCTGCACTGCTCTGATCCCTTTCTCAGCCAGGTCATTTGTCCCTAGGTGAACAATGACATCCAACTCCCTCCCCGTGCTGCTACTCTAGCCATCCTGAGGATTAGCTCTCTGTCCGTCCAAGCCATGGCACCAAGCAGGCACCTGACCTCCCTCGCCCCTTCCTCCCCCAATTCTACCCCCAACAATGGAGTCCCCTACCAGGAGTTCTTTCCTTCCCCTGTGGGGTCCCATGCCACCCTCCTGTAGGTCTCCTTTGTGGAGGTTCTTAGCATCCTCCTTGGTTTCCACTGCGGGTGCCTCCATAGAGGAACCACACTTTGCCAGAAATGCATATGAATTGTGGAGCGGTACAACTGGAGGGATGCACCTCTGTTCCACCACTCACACCCTCCCTAAGCCCTCTGTGGTCCAACTGCTCCTCTTTCTTGGCAACCTCTGAGGCAATGGCAGTGGCCCTGGTGGTCCCTGGGAGGTGAGACTTTTCCTAGTTGATAAGAAACCCAAAGACCATAGAGTATGACATGTCAGACTTAGGGCCTCTGAGACAGACTGAGGAGAGTTGGCTATGAACAGCCAAACATCTAAGTAGGGAAAACTGAAATCCCCCGTCTTTTGAGGTGAGCCGCCACCACTGCCAGACACTTGGTAAACACTCTGGGAGTGGAGGTAGTCTGAACGGCATGGCTGCAAGCTAGTAGTAGCCTGAGGGCAGCCAGAATCTGAGGCACTGTCCATGGGATTGCCATAATGGCACATGGAAGTAAGCATAGTTTATATAAAGGGAGACTGGTCAGTCCCCTTGCATTTGCAAATGAATGACCTGAGTCAAGGATACCATCCTGAACCTTGGTTTTAGTAGGTTCAGAATAGGTCACCATTCCCCATTTTCCTTTCAGGTCAGGTACTATCTGGAATAGGGTCCACCTCCCCATAGGGAAAGAGGTACCCTTTCAATGGCTTTGACCCCCAAGAAATTCTTGACCTCTAACTCCGACTGCTGCTTTTCTGTTGGTGTGAGAGAATTGCAGCATTCGGGGCCGAGGAGAAAAAGAACATTTTGTTTTCCTTCTGATGCCACGCCTTGGAGGGAACCAAAAAGAAATCAGGAAGACAGGTGTCTGGACTGAGAAGAAATAACAGGAGTGGGACTGGCCATTCACTAACCACTCCTGCCTCTACCTCTGAAAACACCTCCCATTTGGGAGAAATCCAGTTGTGCTGGCACAGGGAAAAAAGGTTATAGGAAAATAATCCTTACCCTTAGGCCCCTACTCTGAAACTTCTGGGAGGGGGAGAAGAGCTTTTCTTTAACTGACTTACTCTTGAAAGTAGTCCTGAACTTGTCCGTTCTCTCATGTAAGCTTTAGTTTGGACCCCGAACAGGGAGTTGTTCCCATGGGGGCACACCAGTGCTTGCGCTGGGACAGCATTGAAGAGACTGGAAGTTCTCAACCAGGCAAATTGCCTGAGGGAAATGGCCTATGCCATGACTCTAGAGGCTGTGTCGTTATTATCTATGGCCTTGTGAGACTAGTACTTTGTGGTTTCCATGGCCTGCTTAGTGGTTTCAGAAACATCCCTGAGCATAGTGACCCCACTCATGTTGCACTATGGCAAGGATAGATTTCAGAAAAGCCCTCTAATATCTAGGTGCATATGCCGTGAAGGTAGGCAGGCACAACGCAAAGAAGCATTAGCATAATATTTCTTAATCATGGTATCTGATTTTCTAGTGTCTTTCTCTGGAGGGACAGCAGACAGTGGCACATAGGCATTGCCACAGGCCACTGCCTGCACTATCCCTCTTTGATCTGGATGTGTATAGAGAAAAACAGCAGAACATTTACAGAGCTGGTATTTTCCTCTGAATGCTTCTGTCCACCCTAGAGGAAGTTGAGGGGTTTCCAGAACCTTACCTGTAGGTGTTGTCAATTTCTTTTGAGGAGTGTAACTCTTCATTTCTACATAGTCATCCTCCATCTCTTGATCGGTATCGTCCTGGAGGGGTAAGTCCAGGGAGTCCACCAATTGGTTTTAGATATGTGAAACAGGAAGAGACCTCATCATTATCATCATTTAAATCAGCCCCAGGGTGACCGACTGGATCTAGTGGGTCCCCAAGAGGTAGTTCATAACCAACATCCTCTCCATAATAATAATAGCCTTGGGTGTAAGTATCAGTGTGGAGAGGAATACTCCGTCCTGAAGGAGCCAAGAAAGATCGGCCATGGATCGTAAAGTCTGATATAACTGCCAAGCTTTAGTGAATTCATTTGCAGAAGACATATCTTTATCAACCACTGATGTCTCCCTAGGTCTTTCAGGGGGAGGGTCAACGGAGTTAATATCTTTCTCAGTCTTTTTAGCAGGGACTGAATAGGATCCCTGCTCATTTTGTCTTTTAAAGGCTTGGCTAGAATTATTACTACTACTACCAGACTTATTATCATTAGAGTCCCTAGAGGACTTGTCATTACTTTTGTGTTGACTTGAGGTACCCTCCTCAGCACTTTTAGAGGAGGGAGAGGCAGACTGAGAGGCCATAATAATGAGAAATTGGCCAGGAAGCTAGGCCAATTCAAATTAACCTTACTAAAGATTTCTACTTTTCTTATTTTTTTTTATAACCATGAAAGAAACAGTAACCACCTCCACACCTCTTGCCAACAAAAGCCTGCTACATAATAATAGAAGGTCTCACCCCAGAAAGAGAGGGGTTTACCCTCCAAATAGTATTAATTTTTACAGAAAAAGGGTTTCAGGAATTTATGCAGGTGCACGAAAAAAATGTGTACACCAGCACGAGAAAAATAAAAAAATTTTAGCGTGAAGGTGGTAAAAAAACAGACTTAAATACTGAAATACTATTGAATAAAATAAATATGATACAATTTATCATGCACGCGGTCAACTTTTACCTCAGAAAAAACACAGAAGCAGAAAAACCAAGAAAGACCTCGCGATTTTGCGGAACCCAGCACAACTGTGGTAAAAAGAGATAACATGAAGAAAATACATCAAAATACCTCAAAGGCAGCACTCAAAGAGGAAAAAATTACACAGGAAGATCTCTGAAGAGGAGTGCTCCGGGGCAGTGTTGCCAGTTCAGTGGAGAAAAAGTTCTGAGGTCCTTCAGGCTGACTGCAGGCAGCACTCTCCTCTATCTGTATCCTGATTGGCCAATGCCTTCCTCATTTGCATTGACTCCTCCTCTCCAGGGCAGCTGAATCCAGCTGGCATACTGCACAGAACTAAAAAGTAAAGGGGAGGACAAGAGGCACTCTGGGTCACCTTGGGGGAAAGGGAATGGCATCACCGGGAGGAAACGGACAAGAAAATGATAGAGGACATTCTCAAAATGGCTGAAAAAGGGGAGATACTGTTGATGGGGGACCCGAATATGCCCAAATGTTAACTGGATGACATGTACTGCAGCCACATCCAAGAGCAGGGTCATTCTTGATGCCCTGCAGGGGGTAGGCCTTAGGCAGCTAGTGTTGGAACCCACTCGGGAGGGAGCAATACTAGACCTGGTACTGTCAAATGGAGAGAGGATCACAAATTTAGAAGTCAGTAGACATCTGGGAACAAGCGGCCACTGCACAGTGTGCTTCACAATGAGCACAACCATGGAGATAAGCCATACAAAAACAAGGATACTGTACTTTAGAAGGGCTGACTTTGGCAAAATGGGTGAATACCTGAAGAATGCACTAGCAAATGGCCAAAAAGGAGGGATGGAAGAACAATGGAGAAAAATCAAAACTGCCATCATAGAGGCAACAAACCTTTGTGTGAAACAAATAAAGAAAACAAAGTGGAGTAAAAACACTATGGTTCTGAAAAGAGGTGGCAGGGAAGGTTAAGGACAAAAAGGCTGTATTCAAAAAGTATAAGGAATCACAGAAGGAGCATGACAGGGAACTGTATTAATTAAAGCAGAAAGAAGTGGGGAAGGCAGTCAGAACAGCAAAGGCCTAAACCGAGGAAAAAATTGCCAACTCAGTTAAGAAGGGGGATAAAACCTTTCATAGGTACATTAGGGAGCATAGAACGGTTAAAGGAGGGATAGTGAAGATTAATAAAGGAGAGGGGAGGTGGGCAGAAGGAGACAGTGAAAAGGCAGAGATACTGAATGAATGCTTTTGCTCAGTATTCACAAAAGAAGATGAGCAGGAGTTACCTAAACCAGACAATAGAAGCACTCTGGGTATAGGGGTTGACACTAGTCCATTCACAGAAGAAAGAGTCCTGAAAGAACTCCCAAAACTCAAGGTGGACAAAGCAATGGGGCCTGACAGGATTCACCCCAGAATCCTAAAAGAACTAAGGGAGGACCTAGTGACACCACTGACCACGCTTTTTAACAAATCATGGGAGGATGGGGTGGTACCTGAGGACTGGAGGAGGACAGATGTGATTCCCCTTCACAAAAGTGGGAGCAAAGCAGAAGCAGGAAACTACAGACCTGTAAGTTTGACCTCAGTGGTAGGGAAAATGATGGAATCACTTCTGAAAGAAAGAATTGTTGAGTACCTAGAGGCCGGCGGGGCACAGAACCTAAAGCAGCATGGATTTACAGCAGGAAGGTCATGTCAGATGAATCTAATTGATTTCTTTGACTGGGTGACTAAAGTAATAGATCAGGGAGGGGCTGTGGATATGGCCTACCTAGACTTTAGCAAGGCATTTGACACAGTTCCGCTCAAAGGATTAATAATCAAGTTAGCCAGCCTGGAAGTGGGTCCCAGGGTGGTAGCCTGAGTAGCAAACTGGCTGCATAACAGGACACAGAAGGTAATAGTGAATGGAACACATTCCGTAGAAAGCGGAGTTACTAGTGGAGTACCTCAGGGCTCAGTACTGGGTCCAGTCCTCTTTAACATCTTTATAGGTGACATTGCAGAGGGTCTAGAGGGAAAGGCAAACCTCTTTGCAGATGACACAAAGATCTGTAACAGAGTTGATACACAAGAGGGGGTAGAAAAGATGAGAAGAGACTTGGCAAGGTTGGAGGAATGGTCAGACATAAGGCAACTTAGATTCAATGCAAAGAAGTGCAAAGTAATGCACCTAGGAAACAAAAACCCAGGAGAAGAGTACACAATAGCGGGGGAGGTACTAACAACAACAAAAATGGAATGGGACCTGGGGGTAGTCATATCAGATGACCTAAAAGGTGGGTAAGCAATGTGAAAAGTCGGTAAGGAGAGCCAGTGGGATACTGGGATGCATAGGAAGGGACATCACAAGTAGAAAAAGGGAAGTGGTTATCCCTCTATACAGACAGTTGGTGAGACCCCATCTGGAGTACTGTGTGCAGTTTTGGAGACCTCATCTACGCAAGGACATAGACAGGATGGAAGCAGTCCAGAGGAGGGCAACTAAAATGGTGCAGGGTCTGTAGCAGAAACCATATGAAGAGAGACTGAGAGAGCTTAATATGTATACTCTTGATAAAAGGAGGGACAGGGGGGACATGATAGAAACTTTCAAGTACCTCAAGGGATTCAACAAAGTCCAGGAAGGTAGCATCTTTCAGAAAAAGAGATGTGTAAGAACAAAGGGGCACAATTTAAAGATAGAGGGGGGACGGCTCAGGGGTAATGTGAGGAAATTATTTTTCACGGAGAGAGTGGTGGATACATGGAACTGCCTTCCTGAGGAGGTCGTTGGGTCTAAAACAGTGGGGAATTCAAACATGCATGGGACAGACATAAGGCAGTTATAGTGGGGGGTTGCAGGAAGTAGGTTGTTGGTTAACTAGAATCTGCAGCTTATTCAGTAGGTAGGGAAATGGGCAGACTGGGTGGGCCAAGTGGTCCTTATCTGCCGTCAAAGTCTATGTTTCTATGTTTCTGTCAATAGATGCTGAAGAATTCCTGGGGTGAGAATAAATAGTCACAGGCCAGGCAACAGGCTGAAATACAAGTCACAAAACACAGAGACCAAACATAATTCTCAGATATGATACATAATGTGCAAAATGCACATAGTGCACAGGTCAACAATCAGATTGGAATTTGGAAATCGAGTGCAACACTTCCTTTAGCAAATAGCGCTGGGACATAGAGTAGGAAAGTGACAGCAGCAGCCACGAAAGGTGGGGGAAGAGGACAGGAGCGGAAGTGGTGAGTGTAGCAAGGATGAGACCCTGCTAATAGGTGGGGGGGGGAGACGGAGGAAGGGGATGCCAGAGATTACTCAGGAGAGCAATGGCATTTGGCTTCTGACAGTAGCCAATCTTTGAAATAGTTTTTGAAAGCAAAGATGGGAGGCAGAAGAGTGGAGCGATGTGGGGAGTCTGTTCCATAGGGAGGGGGCAGAGATGGAAAAGACTTTACTTCCCATGGTACAGGAGATTTGTGGAACTGTCGGAGGGGGGGAGACGGATGATTTGTGGATGCTCCTAGCTGCCACTCTGCCCATGAGGAGGGATGAATACAGGGACAGATGGCCACCTCTCAGAGTATTGTCAACTAAGCAGCCAAGGGCATAGTTGAACCGTCCTTGCAGTGGGAGCCAACCAAGTGACTGGTACAATACACAGTGATGGATATTATTGTAGACTGAGTTCAATCTAGAGTGCAGAGCTGAGGATACGAGGGAATAGATGGGAGAGCGGTATTCAAGGAGGGGTAGGTTTGGTTTCCTTGTGCAATTGCTAGGCGCGCCTCATAAGACAGAAATTGATTTAGGTGGTAGGTGGCACCTAGCTTCTGATTAACTCTGAGCACAGAATTATTGATGTGGTCAGCGAATGGGGAGGGGTCCAGGGTGACACCTAAGTATTTGAAACTAGGGACATTTTCGGGGGGGGGCAGCAGGTGTGGGTACAAGGTGGGAGGAGTTTGCCTTTGAGACCTTTGTGAGGAATGGTTTGTATCCTGAATAACATTGCGTTTGTTTTCTTTTCATTTACCAAGAGTCTGTTGGAAAGAAACCAATTGTGGGCAGCACCATAATTAAATGTAAAAGCGGAGGAGATGTTTGCAAGAGACGTGTCGCTATGGTAAAGAACAAGGTCATCTGCATAGAGGAGAGCCTCACAGGTGAGGATCTCAGCTGGGAGTGCATGAGTAAAAATAGAAAAAAGTAGGGGCCAAGGATGGAGCCTTAGGGAACCCCCTGTTGATACTCGTAGGGCAGGGGAGGAGGCTGTACTAACTGTAACAGATCAGGACCTGCCTTCAAGGTAGCTTCTAAACCATGCTGTTGTCTCGGCAGAGCAACCAAGGTGTACGAGAGTGGAGTGGAGTGGAGGAAGGAGTGGTCGACGAGGTCAAAGGCCTTAGTCAGATCCACGAATACAGCACCAGTGGCCTTACCCGTGTCCATGTTTCTGAGGATTTGGTTAGAGAAATGGGCTAAGGCTGATGTGTGCTGTGGTGCTTACAGAAGACATGTTGCTGGGAGCATAGCAGATTATACTTTCCAAGATGCTCCAAGAGTTGGAAGTGCATAATTTTTTCCAGTAGCTTGCTCAAGTGGGGGAGGAGGGAGATATGCCTACAATTTTCAGGAGAAAGGGGATTGTCTGCTTTGAAAATGGGCACAACGTTAGCATGTTTCCAACAGTCTGGTATTATGGATGAGGAGAGAGCAAGGTTAAATATGAAGGTGAAGGGTTCAATGATTGCCAGAGCGATGAGTCTAAGAAACGAGGAAAAAAGCCCATCACTGCCAGGGCTACCCCTGGCAGAGAGGGACTTCAGGAGCTTGGTGGTAACACCTGGGCCGATGACTGTAAAGTAGAAGGGGGGGTGTCGGAGGGGGTGGCGACGGAGGGGGAGTAGTTAGCTTGACTACCAGGGCTCGGGAGTGGCTGGGAAGGTAGATTGAAAGATAGGCAGAGAGGTCAGAAACTTTTTTTGTTAAAAATCCACACAATTTCAGAGGGATCAGTCAGGCGACCCGAACAAGAGGTAAACTAAATAACTTGGCTATGGGTCCTGGGGTTGAGCAAGGACCCAATTGAGGCCCAGAAGTGACAGGGATCACCAAGGTTGTTTCTTTGATGGTTTAGGTAGAAATTGCGTTGTAGAGATTTGGCAGTTTGCTTACATGTGCTGTGTAAGCACCAATTGGCATTCCTGAGTTGGGGGGAGGGGATGCTTTATAAGCTTTCCATTTACCGTCCCTCTCTTTCATTAGGGACAGTAACTCTTTGGATATCCATCTGGTGTAGCCCCCTCTCACCCTCCAGGTAGTGAGAGGGAAGTGGAGGTCTTGTATCTGAATGAGGGCATTTGTGAGGAAGCTAACTGCATCTGACACATTGTTGATGAGGTAGAAGGCAGACCAGTTCACCACTCTTACAACCTCAAGGCGATTTGTGGGATCCATGCAGTTAAAATTTCTGAAAGACAGGTTCTTGGGGGGCATTTGATTTTGGTGGTCAATATGATATAAGTAAGGTAGTGGTCTCTTATAGAGTCTGACAATGTACCTGCCTGTAGGACCATGTAAACCCAATTTGTGGCTATCCAGTCAAGCAGTGAGTGGTTGAGCGTACATGCATTACCCTTGGTAGAGGATGAGATGATTTGCTTGAGGTTGTGTGTTTTCAGGAGGTTTGCATAGTTGGGTTCCTGGAAACTTAACCAATTAAGGTTAAAGTCCCTGAGCAATATGGTGTCCCTGGTAGGAGAGAGTAGTCCTAGGACGTCGAGAAGGGTGGATAATCCAGGGATACCTCTGGTAGGGGGGTTGTAGCAGCAGCTGAGCTAAAACCTTTTTGAGGAACCCAGGATCAATTCTGCAAGGAGCCATTCACTGGGGGAGAGGGGATTGGAGTGGCTAACAATGGTGGCCGAGATATGTTCCTGGACATACAGTGCTACTCCCCCACTCTTTTTTTCTTTCTGGTCTATCTAGGCGAAGGAGGGAGTAACCTGGGAGGTGGTAAGAGGGGTCAAAGTTGTAGGGTTGCAGCCAGGTCTCAGAGAACCCTTGCACATGGGGCTTTTAGAGAGACACCCAGGCTTCAAGGTTTGGGAACTTGGATGGGAGGCTGCAAACATTTAAATGTGCAATACTTAGACCAATCTGCCTTACCCAAGTGACATTAGAATGGTTGATAGGGGTGTTAACAGGGCCTGGGTTGATTTCAATGTCACCAGCAAGGAGAAGGAGGAAGAAAAAATAGAGAGGCAGGAGCCAGGGGGTGGGTGAGAAGGTGAGGGAGTACAGGAAGAGGCCAAGTAGGCAACGTTCAGGGTTGGAGAGGAAGGCAGAGAGATGGGCCCAGGGGAGTTAATTCATATCTAACAATAGTTGGGGGAGACACATCAGGTCTATGGAGGTGAGTAAATAAGGATAAATGTTGCTGTTCTACGGCAAGCACTGAGGCACAAAAATCTTGGCACTAATAGCAGGCCAGTTATAGAGGCAGGCAGAAGAGGAAGTAGTAATAGCTTCATTTGAGGTGCTAGAAGAGTTAGTGACCAGAAACACTGTATGGCAGCATTGGCTAAGTGGTTAGGGTTTCACACTGCAGCAGAGAGAGGGATGCAGAGGCGGTCTGAGTCCCACGGCTCCACAGAAAGGGTGATTCCCTCAGATGAATACCTGGGCAGAATAAAATAGTAGGGGGAAGGGGAAAATTGTTGTAGAGGGAGACGGGTCCAGTCCAGAAGTTGTTTAGAGTACAATAGGTAGAGGTGGAGAGGCAGACGGAGTGACTTCAGTGTTACTCTAGGGCTGAACCAAATGGGAGTGAGAGGTGGGGGGAAAAAGTGGGCTGATAGGGTCTGGCAGGTATAAACCCCTGGGTTGAGTGGGATGGGTCAAATATGAAATCTCTCCAAAGAGCACTTGTAAAATCCCTACCTCTGGGAATGGAGGGTGGGAGGGCTGGTCTGCTGCAGGGGAGAGCCTGAACTGTAGTGAGAGGGTGTTTGGATGCTGGGTGGGGGGGAGGCACAATATCAGTAAATGCAGTCAGGGGATTAAAAGGTCACAGAAGCTACACAAAAGGATCCAGGGGTCAGAGCAGGAGACTGTACGGGGCTGGCTGAGGAAGGGACTGAGACCCAAAATGGCAACTAAACAACTGACAAGAAAGCAGAGTAAAAGGAACATAGAATCAACTTCAGTAAGCACAGAATTAGCGGAAAATCAATGAGAAGGCACAGTGATCACACTAACAGTCTTAAGGCACACTTCAGAATCACTCCAAATGCAGGTAGTACACCCTTAAAAGTCTTAAAGTACCGTGCAAACATAATACAAATATAGGCAGAGTAATAAAATCTAGACCACAGAAAAACTATCAACAAGGAACCTCATATAGAAAATCTCTCCAAAGAACACTTGTAAATGATGGAGAAGGATCTGAGGGTGATGACTGATGCTAAAGGCAACCACTCAGAGCACTGCAGAAGAGCAGTGGCTAAGACAAACAAAATGCTTGGGTGTATAGCCAGGGGGATAACATCCAGAAGAAGGGAGGTTATACTTCCCCTGTACACCTTACTGGTGAGGCTGCATCTAGAGTACTGTGTGCAGTTCTGGTGCCCTCGCCGGACACCACACTGCTGGAAAGTCTCCAGAGAAGGGCAATGAGGATGATTAGTGGTCTTGGGGGTTTGTCATATGAGGACAGACTTAGTGAGCTGAACATGTATTCTCTGGAGGGCAGAAGGGATTGGGGGGATATGATAGAGACCTTTAAATACCTAAAGGGGTTCAACAGAGGGAACAAGGAGGGTCTATTTAAGTTAAGGAAGGAGGGGACTATGAGAGGCCATAGTCTACAGTTGGCTGGGGGGTGGTACAGAGGAGAGGCGAGGGGGCATTATTTCACAGAGAGGATGGTGGCACCCTAGAATGCACTGCTGGATGACCTGGTAAAAATGGTAACTGTGGGAGGTTTCAAGAATGGTTGGGATAGGTACAGGGGCAAAGTACAGGATAGGGGTTTGATGAATAACAGAGGTATACAGGGAGGGGAAGGGGGGGGAATGAGGGGAGAGGTACAGCAGCTACTATACACTACCAGTGAGCTGAGCCAGGCAGACAAGATAGGCCTAATCTGCTGGCAACTATGTATGTATGTATGTATGTAAAATCTCTACCTTCTGGAGAGGGAGGGTTGGTCCGCAGCAGCTGCAGGGGAGAGCCTGAACTGTAGTGAGAGGTTCTCTGGTGTCTAGATCCTTCTGGGTAGGTCTGCAGCAGCTGCAGGGGAGAGCCTGAACTGTAGTGAGATGCTCTCTGGTGTCTGGATCCTTCTCAGGAGGGAGGGTTGGTCTGCAGCAGCTGCAGGGGAGAGCCAGAACTGTAGTGAGAGGCTCTCTGGTGTCTGGATCCTGAGGAAGCAATCTTGGATCTTGTTTTCACCAACAGGGACAGTGCTGCAGAAGTCATAGTGGGTGGCCACCTTGGGACCAGTGATCACCATACAGTGTGGTTCGATTATAAGATCTGTGACAGAAGTGAATCACACAAAGGCAAGGGTCCTGGACTTCAGAAGGGCCAGTTTTACAAAGATGAGGGAATGCCTCAGGGATGTCCTGGCGGGGGGGAGACGGGGGAGTACTTAGCTGGAGTGGAGGAACAGTGGGAGAAATAGCAGGGGCAGTGAAGGCAACAAACCTCTACTACGTCAGACAAGTAAGCAAAAGCAAGAAGAAAAAGAAACTGCTATGATTCTCAAAAGTGGTGGCTTTGAAAGTAAAAGCCAAAAAGTTACCATTCAGGAGGTATAAGGAGACATGGAGTGAGAAGAATAGCAAGGAGTATCAAGGGAGGCAGGGGAAAGAAGTTTTTATTTAGTTATTTAAATCTTGGATTACAATACCTTTGAACCAAAGGCTCTTTTACAAAAGTTCCACATCAAAATGGACAGATACAAAGGTGAATAACAAATCTAACAAACAGTCAAGATCAAGTAATATATACTTAAGGTGGTAAAAAACAGTCATGTCAATACATTTTGAATCCAAAAATAACAGGAGTATACAAGTCAGCCACCATATAGTGGCCAAGGGGTATAAACAAGACGGAGGACAGAAGCAGCCAGAGGTAGGCTTTGTTTGTGGTTGGGGGCAGTTAAAGGACTGAGCAGTTGGATGTGGGTTTTGCTGGGGGGGAGGAGGAAACCGGGATACAGAAGCCCAAGAGTTAGAGCTGATGGGGTCAGATGAAGTAATGGCCAGTAGTGACCCAACCATGAACCAAGATGCTGCATCAAAGAGCTTGTTTAAAACAAAAATAAAGCAGAACAACCCTCACAAGAAAATAATACTATGCAGGTAGAAGAAATCGCAAACACTGAGAGAAGGACGACACTGTGGTTCCTGCAGGCCCGACTGAAAATCAAAACACTTCTCAAAGCAGTGAAAAGGTCTTAAAGTCACACTCGCTAAATGTTGAAGGTGGGAGAATGCTTTCACAAAGCTACAGGCAGCACAAGAAGCAATGTTTTTGGAATTATGCCAGGGGTTTCAAAACATGTCTATTACATTTGACTCTATTAAAGGCTAAATAGCCTCTCCATATACAAAAATGGAGTCACTAACAAAAAGAGTGTCTGAGTTAGAATCCGGGGGGGGGGGGGAGAGATCAGTTAACACCTTTACAGAACATGGTGTCACAACATCAGAAAGGACTCCAAGAGTTGTAAATAAAATTAGAGGATTTAGAATCCCGCTCAAGAAGAGGGAACATCAAAATTGGTGGTTTACCAGAAGAGTCTGAAGGTGCAAACCCTATTGCTCTTGACTGAGGCACTTGATAAAAAAATACCCAGAGGAGAGGGTGGAATTGGACTGGGCCCCATAGAGGGTTCCATACATGAAAGGATTTACCGAGACTTGTTTTTATCAGACCACATCACTTCCAGGAGAAGGAAGATCTGCTCAGAAAAGCAAGAATCGAGAAGGGTCTGCATCTACAAGTTTTTCCAGATCTCCCACCAACAGTTTTTGCAAGAAGAAAGACCTTTGATGGCATCAGGATGGTGCTGCAAAAAAAGGGGATCCCACATAATCTGCTTCATCCTGCATGTTTAAAGATTTTCTTAAATGGAAGGCAGCATATTTTTAATACTTCAAGAGAAGCTGACCAATATCTGAAAACTTATTTCTTTCACATCAAAGGGGTCAGGACAGGACTTTCGGTGATGTCACGGAACTGCAAGGAGCTTGATCAACACAGCTCCCCAACTGATTGACCTATAAACCCTCCAAATACCTTCCATTTCACCTCAAAAATGTCTCAGAGCTCAGGAGGGACACCAGTAGCGAGTACCAGAGGCAGAACTCGACCCAAAGGTAAAGGCAATACCAAGGATGGCACCCAATTGAAAGTGGACCCTCCTAGCAGATCTATCTCGCTGGCCAGCTCCCATGCAGCTGAGTATGATACTGACGGTGAAAACTAGTAACTTTCCCACTCCAGATTCGAAACACTCCTAAGTGAGATTAGAGAATCAAGAAAAGAAATAAACAGGAATTCAGAATGGTTCAAAAACAATTGTCTACCTTGGAGACCCGCATTGGTATGATCGAGCAGCAGGTCTCAGAATCTGAAGAAACAACAACACAGCTCTCAGAAATAGTGCAGACCTTATTACTCCAAACCAGGCAGCTACAATCCAAATGCCTGGATTTGGAGGGCTGCTCATGGTGTGAGAATCTACGCCTCTATGGGCTTCCAGAGGATATGGAGACAGTCCCTGTAGCAGCCTTCATAGAAAATCTGCTGAAGGACATATTAGCTCTCCCAGCTACATTTTCATTCCACGTGGAGGGAGTGCATAGATCCCTGCAAATGAAACCATCAGACCTGGCGGCTCGCCCACGATCTATTGTCTTCAAGTTAAATTCCTAGAGCTCTAAGGAAGATATATTAAGGTGAGCCTGAGCTAAAAAAGAAATTAAATACCTCTCACATTGCTTATTCCTAGACCATGACTATCCCCAAGAAATACTGCAGCAGAGGCTACGTTACCTTTCAATTTTGCGATCACTTCGCGAGAAGGCAATAAGATTCCACACTCCCTAACAATCTAGATTACGATTCTTTTGGGAGGATGGTGTTAAGCTCTATTCAATGGTTGAAGAAGCCTCAGACGTTTTTAAAGAGAGGAAAATTCCTGTAGCAGAAATCTGGAACACAAATGAAAGGAAGAGCGGCTCAGCCTGGCAACGCACCACCAACAGGAAACGTGGGGGAACCAAAATAATGCATCACACGGAGGCACTTCGCAGAATTTAATCTCTACTTGACAAGAAGTCTGGACAGACTGGAAAACTGACCTGAGAAGCCGAGGAGTGTATGAGCTGGCGTTTGAAATTTTTCTGGAACTGCCTTCAGAGATCCTCTGTAAACTTCCCTCTGCAGTAGTGGACTAACCATTGGCTAAGTACTTTATTTTTTTTTTTGGTCAATCGAGCTGATGGTCATATACAGGGAGAGGGAAGGGAGGAAGGCAGACTTAAAGAATCAATCTACACACCTGAAAACCTAAAAATAACATTCAGTTTGGGACTATATTGTTACCAGAGTTAGCCTTACACTTACAAGTTTAAGATTTGTCTGCTCTGATTTAGCTATGTATTACAGCTTTCCTTTATTTCTTTTTTGGCATTGGAATCCTAACAAGATTTATTCACCTATCAGTGCCAAACTTGAGAGTTTAATTGCATACTGGTTTAACTACTGAGCCCCTCCTTCTATAATTAGACACCGTTTTCAAGTGCTCAACTTCCTATATGAGGGGAAGAAATGTGAAGGAAATTGAGGGAAACAAACATTTTTGCTCACATGAAGAGAAAGATCTCCATTTAAGTGGAGACCAATGTTGTATTCTCATGGCTGAGTTAAACTGGTTAACATGTTTATATCTCTGTTATACATAATTATAGATTAAGTCTAAGTTTGAGGTCAATTAGTAAGAGGGGACATATCGAGGCCTATACAGTCCATGTCGCTAGTACCTTAAGGTACTTACCCAGTAAATTACTAGGAGCCCATTGTAATTGAGGCTCTAGAGGAGGTCTTCCAGCAACGGAGGCACACGCATTCCTCCTCGTTCTCCTTAAAAGGAGAATACAGGGGCTAACACTGTAGATTAGCCCCCAACCTTGGAAGCAACCAGTTATTGTTAATGGTTTATGTGTTTAAAGTTGAAACCATGTTGGCTTCTAAGTCAGTTTTTAATTTATCAGGACATCAGGAACATACAGGCAATGATAACATATATAAACATGTGACTATTTTGGGGAAGGGGGATTGCTGCTACATGTGGGAGGCCAGCTCTCTCAAAGGTGTTGACAACCGGGCAAAATAAACACTATATAATATGGCCCAATCCTATACTATATACACTTACAATGTGCATGGAGTAACTAACCCTACTAAGCGAAGCAAAATCCTTCAGTATATGAAAAGAGAGGGAGCTAATATTTTATTACTGCAGGAAACCCACCTCTCTCACATTGAACATAAAAAGTATGAGCACTTGGGCTTCTCTTGTGTGGTGGCATCCTTCTATTGAGGGGGCAGAAGGAGAGGAACTGCTATTATGATTAGGCAGAATGCACATTTTGAGCTCAAAGATCAGATTATTGATAGGGAGGGGAGTTATGTAGTTATTAAGGGACTTTTGGATAGTCAACTGGTTACCTAGGCTTCAGTCTACATGCCTCTGCTACAGATCTTAAACTGTATAGAACTTTTTTTTTCTCAGTTAGCTGAATGGGCAGAGGGACAGGTAATTTGTGGTGGAGACCTCAACCTTAATATCTCTGAAGGTGGGGTAGATCACCCTACCATGGGTTGAATAAACAAAACAGCCAGAAAGGTCCAGAAACTGATACAGGAATTGGGATATGAGGATGCATGGCGGTTTATCCATAGCCCCTCATGTAGACATACTTTCTACTCTCAGGCCCACAAAACATATTCGTGTCTCGACTTTCTCCTGACTCCGTGAGAACAGTTAAATATAATGCATAATATCTGGATGGGAGATTTCATCCTCTCAGATCATGCCCCAATTTTTAGTAAATTCAATGTCCAAACCTTACGAAAGAGAACTTTTTGGAATCTCTCTCTCCTGAGAGATAAGGAGATGCAGGAGTTAGTTAAAGACACAATAATACAGGCCCTTGCTGATAATGACACTCAAGATACCTCGATATCAATGGTGTGGGACACTATCAAAGCGATAGTTAGGGGGAAGTTGATAGGACTTTCATCCCACCGGAAAAAAGCAGAGAGAGTCTCGCAGACTTTCCCTGGAGAGGAGGATTAAGACTGTAGAGGATTTTCAATGTACTAAACGATGTAAGTCCAGAAGTTGGGAACATGCCTCCTTAAGAAAAGAATTAAACAACATTTTAGATTATGCTGTAGAGCAGAAGTTAATGTTTTTAAGGCACAAATACTATGATGGTGGCCCCCGATTTCTGAAAACTAATCGCGAGCCAACTAAGGACTCAGAGAGTTAAATCCTCCATTTTAAAAGTAAGACACCGGTATCTGGGGAAATCAGAAATAATATTAAAAGTATATCAGATGCCTTCTTAAAATACTATGCTTCACTTTATTCTGAAGCACTCCTGCCCCCAGATCACAAAATTCAAAAATTTCTCTCCGCCCTTAAATTACCCAGCCTGTCCAGAGACCAATGTGACCAGTTGACAGCCCCCATTCTCAATAAAGAGATAGAAAGTATAATTAGAGATTTTAAAACAGGAAAATGCCAGGGGTCAGATGTCCTCCCGGGGAAATTTTATAAGACCCTTTCTAAAACCCTCTCCCTGTTATTAAGCAGGGTGTTCACCTTTATAACAACAAAGGAGGGTGTGGTCCCCCCATCCTGGAATGAGGCCATTGTCTCTGTCATACTGAAGCCAGGCAAAGACCCCTCATACTGTTCTTCATACAGACCTATTTCCCTATTAAACATGGACTATAAGATCCTTGCTTCTATATTAGCCAAGAGGCTCCTTCAATTTGCCCCAACCAAAATACATATGGACCAGTGTGGTTTTATATCAGGTCGTCAGGCCCAGGATAACATTAGACACACTGTTTACATTATAGAACATATTCAATCACATAACATTCCTACAATATTGTTGGGACTAGGCGTGGAAAAAGCATTTGACATGGTGTCTTGGAAGTTTTTCCGAGGGGTGCTTGCAAGTTTCGGTTTTCCAGATCAGTTCTCAGATACCGTATTCAAATTCTATAGTAAACCTACTGGGTTTATCAGGACCAATGGCCATATCTCTGAGGGTTTTCCTCTATATAGAGGGACCAGACAGAGATGCCCCTTGTCCTCCCTTCTGTTTGCATTTTATATCGAACCCCTGGCCCAATATCTACGACTTACTGCAGAAATTAAGGGGGTCACGGTGGTGGGAATGGAGCATAAATTAGCCCTCTTTGCAGATGACCTGCCGGTGTATTTAACAGAGCCCGAGTCCTCCATGGTGGCCCTATTCCAAAAAATCCAGGAATTTTCTCTCCTGTCTGGATACTCCCTTAACATCAACAAATCAGAGGCCCTTACATTTGGATATAACCCCTTATCCCTACTTAAAGCAAAATACCCCATCAAATGGGATAAAACACATATAAAGTATTTAGGTATACAGATTACTATAGACCAGACCCTCCTATTTTCCCAAAATTATAAACCCTTCCCACAAATATTAAACAAGACCTTAGAAGATGGAACCTTCTTCCATCCTCCTTTTATACCCGGACTCTCTCTGTTAAGATGAATGCTCTCTCACATTTTCTTTATCTATTTCAATGTGTGCCAAGTAACATATCGGCCAAAGAACTTCTCTCATGGCAGAAAACCCTGAATACTTTTCAGTGGAATCAAAAAAAGCCCCAGGTCAATATGTTCAAGTTATTTTTGCCTAACAAATTGGGGGGTGGGGTGTCGCCTTCCCCTCTCTTTTGAATTACTGGATCTCAGCCCAGATGCGTCTGGCACTGCTATGGGGTACTAATACCTATCAAGCAGCATGGAAACAAATAGACCTTGCCAGATCAACACCTACATCATTACCAGCCTGTTTATTCTCTCTAGTACATCTTAAAAAAGTTGTACAACTAGTCCCACAAACCGCTGCAGCCACCCTGAGGGGGTGGCAATTGGGAATGAAAAGTAAAACCTTTCAACAACAATTTTGGAAGTACCGGTGGTTCCTACTACCCCCCCCCCCATTTAATTCATCTCTTCAGAGCCCCTGGTGTAAAACTCAGGCTGAAAGGGGCTTGGCAACCCCATGGCACTTGGTAAAAGGAAACAGTGTGATTGGTTTTGAGGAGGGCCAGAGGAGGTACTCCTGGACAGAGAAAGATAGACTATATTACTACCAAGCTAGGGACTATGTACTTAAACAAATTAGAATTAGAGAGAGAGGGTCTCAGGTTTGGGAGGACAGCACTCCTTTTATTCAAATATGGTCTTCCCCACAGGGGGAAAAGCAATCTCTATAGTATATAAATCACTCATTCAACAACAATCATACATAATGGAGTCAGTTAAATCAAGTTGGGAGAAGGACTTTGCTCAGCCGATAACCAGTAAGGAGTGACTTGGGGTCTGGAGAGGAATGTGGTCCACCACCGCCTCCCCAAGTTGGAGAGAGTTTATGTGGAAAGTAAGGGTGAGGTTCTTTTGGTCCCCTCAGTGGTTGCTATTAGAAACCCAGGAGCATCCGCTCACTGTTGGAGGGAGTGTGGAGAGGCTAAAGCCTCTCATAAACATGTTTTTTGACTGCCCAAAGTTGTCTCAGTTCTGGATCTCAATATCCCACCACATGACAACAATACTTAACCTTCAGCATCCTCTCAAGGGGATTAACTTGGTGCTGGGGATCCCACCTCTAGAAGCCAAGGACAAAACCACCCTATACCTATGGTCTATTTTATTATGTGCTGCTTATAAATCCATTACCAAAAAATGGCTTCAAGAGACCCCCCCACTGATCTCCAACTGGAAAGCTTTAATACTCAACATACAACATAATGAGCAGATGACCTTTGGGCTCCAGGATAGGATGGAGACCTATGTCTCACGTTGGTCTAGGTGGGAGTTAACTCAAGATCAAATTTCTTAAGGGGTCAACGTAGTGTAGAAACAAACAATAGAATGGGAAGCGGTTGCCTTATACTCACTGCTGTAAGAGTGATGATCCCATAACACTATAAAAGTTGTACCTCATAGACCGGTATCTAGAACCTTTAGGATCATGTAGTTGCCTGAACTGGTTCCACAAAGAAATTAATTACCTTATATTAAGAAACTCATGTAATAATCTCTATGTCTTGATTGGAAAGTTTTCTTTTTATTTTTAAGTTGATATGAAATGGAATGGCTATATGTTATAACAGCTATAACCTGTAATGCATTACTTTTTATGAAAGAAAATTGTAATTACATCAAGATCTGATGAAATGTAGACTTTTTCTGAAATAAAAGTATAAAAAAAAGGAGTCAGGACAAATGCTGGAGACCCCCCCCAATGGATCTACAATCTTATAGCTAATATATTCGATACAAAAAGGAGAGTTTTGTACTGCTATACAAATGTCATGGGGAAAAAAATGTTTTTTGAACGATAAATATGTTGTAAAAATATATATATATAACAAAAAAATTAAACATAAAAAGCAATAACAAAAATAATTAAAAAATTATATACAAATCAATAATAAAAATTATTTGTTTCTGTCTTTTTTATTTTAGGGAAAGCAGTCAAGTAGAAAAAATATTTTAGTAATTGTTAGCCTGTTGGCGAGGAACAAGTCTCACCAATACACCTTCTCTGCATTTGACTGTCTTTGGAGACTGTCTCCGGGGAGGGAGGTTAACTCAGCATTAAGTATGGGGGTAGCATGGGTATTAAAGGGTGGGGAGGGAGAAAGACACCTGGTAATTGAAATTCAGATATATTTCTGGAATTTATGACTAAAGTCAGAAAAGCATACAAAAAAAGATTTTAAAAAAGAAGGAAAGATGTACAAAAATGTATAAGTGGAGTTTTTCCAACTGATTTTTCTTGGCAGAAGGTTAAAGTTATGTATTATTTTTTTTATTTCTTCCCTCTTCCCTATGTTGGCTTGTTTGTTAAAACCTAAACTTAATGGCTAAAAATCTGAACATCTATGTTGGAATATAAAGGGTGCAAGGGACAGAGTGAAAATATGTAACATTGTGCAGTACGCTAACCAGATTCAGGTGAATTGCATTCTATTACAGGAAACCCACTTCTCAGACGCTGATTTTAGATATATATGCAGTCTTTTCAGGGGACATGAGGCACATTCTTCATTTATGGGGAGTTCGGGGGGGGTTGCCATTATAATGGAAAATTATCTTAACATGGATATAATAGACAAAGTAATAATAAGAATGGCCGGTTTGTAACAGTTACTGTTCCAGTGGGTAATAAACACTTTACTATTAGCTTAGACAAACCTTGGAGACCCCCCAGTGGATCTACAATTTTAGTCTGAGTTAATATATTTGGTACTAAAAGGAGAGCTTCATACTGATAAACGTGTCATGGAAAAAAAAGAAGTTTTTTAACAATAAATATGTTGTAATGTATATAACAAAAAAAAAAGAAACATAAAAACAAAAAAGCAACAAAAATAAAAATAAAAAAATTATATACAAATCAATAATTAAAATTATTTTTCTGTCTGTTTTATTTTAGGGGAAAGCAGCCAATTAGGATAACTATTTCAATAATTGTTAGCCTGCAGGCAAGGGAATAAGTCTCACCCACAAACTTTCTCAACATTAAGTCTGAGTATGGGGGGTGGCATGGGTACTAAAGGTTGGGGGAAGGGGAGAAAGACACCTGGTAATTGAAATTCAGGCATATTTCTGGAATTTATGGCTAAAGTCAGGAAAACATATAAAAAAGATAGCAAAAAAAAGAAAGATTTACAAAAATGTATAAGTGGAGTTTTTCAACAGATTATTCTTGGCGGAAGGTTAAAGTTACATTTTATTTTTTTTAATGTTTTTTCTTTCTTCCCTATGTTGGCTCATTTGTTAAAAACCTAAACGTAATGGCTAAAAATCTGAAATATCTATGTTGGAATATAAAGTGTGCAAGGGATAGAGTAAAAATATGTAAAATTGTGCAGTATGCTAACCAGATTCGGGCGAATTGCATTCTATTACAGGAAACCCATTTCTTGGATAATGATTTTAGATATATATGCAATCTTTTCAGGGGACATGGGGCACATTCTTCATTTATGGGCAGTTCCAGGAGGGTTGCCATTATAATGAAAAATTAGCTTAACATGGATATAATAGACAAGGTAATAGATAAGAATGGCCAGTTTGTAATAGTCACTGTTCAGATGGGTAACTTCTATTAACTCTATCTACATGCGGTATGTAGAAGATTCTGATTTCTTCACTAACTTTTTTATTACTCTATCAAATTCACCAAGACCACATATTATTGGAAGAGAATTCAATTGCACTTTAACTACATTAGATAGATCCGAAGGAACAGAGGACACAAAAAAAACAAAAAAAAAAACAAGCAGATAGGGCTGTTAAAAATGTCATGTATGATTTAAAAACTATTGATATCTTCAGGACAATATATCTAATATGTAAAAAGTTCTCCTTTTTTCCAGTGTACAGAAAACATAATCTCAAATCGATTTCTTCTTAATTTCAGAACAAATAACAAATGATGTAATTAAAGTAAAATATGGATCTATTAAGATGTCATACCACGCTCCTATACACCTCTTAATAAAGGTTATCTCAGAAGAGGGACAACGCAATGACAACTGCTGGAAATTTGAAAACTCTTTATTGAAAGACGTAATCTTGAAACAGAATCTTAGGGCTGAGGTAAAAGATTTCTTAACAAATAACCAAGTCGAAGAAACTTCTATTTCAGCAATTTGGGAGGCCGTAAAAGCATATCCAAGAGGGTAGCATCTTTCAGAAAAATGGGGGTTCCCAAAAAGTCTTCCTTGTAAGTCTTCCACATTGAAGATGGCGGCCACACTGGGCCACTCTGCAGATGTAGCTTCTGTAGAGCAAAATTTTTAGTTTTGTTTTATGCCATTTTATGTTATATTATTGTTTTATGTTACCGTATTCTGCTATAGTGTTGCAGGAGACCTAGGACATCACCGCAAATTATTCATGGAAGGAGAAAGTTGTGATGTTCCCTCATCGAGAGTTGAAGGTGGACCGTTTACCCTGAATGTGTCTGGTCTGTGAATAATCTGTGGATTTTGAACTCTGTAAGGATATTTGTTTTTTGCGGGTTTGCTTTTGCTGGCTCCCCTTGTTAGCTTCCTGGATCTGTGATCTGGTTGGGAAGTGAATTTTGAATTAGGCAATGGGAAGCTGTGACTTTTAGTGGGCAGTGTTGGGGTGGGATTGCCCTGTCTCTCCACCGTTGCTGGGGCTATTCCAGACCCCTGGGACCAAGCAGGAACTGAGTGAATTTTGCTCCAGGGAGCTGGTGCGATTATTGTCGGATGCTCCTAAATGGCTTTGAGACTCATCCTCGGCCGTGTTTTCAGGCCGTTGTAGCTGTTGGCCTTGGGAGTGTCTGGGGTCTACTTGTGGTGGTGAGGTGGGGATCCCTCCCTTCTTCTGCTCTGTGCCTAATCTGGACTTTGTTCTTTTTCAAGCAAGTTGGATGCTGAATTCTGAACCTGTAAATTCTGAACCTGTAAATATTTGTGTGGAGAGACTGACTAATTGTGGCCCCATAGATTAAGGAAGTCGGTGGTCATTTTGTTGAAGACCCTGTGGATATATTGTTCCCACCCTGCGCTGGACTGTGAATGGTTTTGCTTATACTGGGATTATTGGACTCTATTAGCTGCATCTCTATCGAACCAGACCATTTTAGTGCCTCTCCTATATTTGGATGACTTCTTTCCTTGACTTTTTATTATATTTGTTCATGGTCTCCTGGTGGTGAGAGAACCAGGGTGTCCACATTTTATTTTATTTATTTTTAAAATGTTATGTTTATGCTTATTTTAGTTTGTGTGTGATTAATTTGTTTATTCTGGGCAGTGAGAGTGCCTAGAATTCACCCCTTCCATGGCTGTGAGAGGGCTGGGGAAGGGGGTGAATTTTTATTTGTTTTTGTGCTTTATAGCCTGTGAGAGAGGATTGTATTTATTATTATTTTTCTGGTTTTTAAATCATCCACTATTGGGAGTAGGGTAGTTTTTTATGTTTATTTTGCTGGGTGGGGTATTATTGTTTCTTTAGCAATTTTAATTCTTGCAGCTTTATTTTGGTATTAAGCCAGTGCTTTGTTTGTTTTCCCCAAGGTTTACTGTAACTAATTTGGTGGAATGTGCCTGCTTGCCCCCCCGTTCTGTGCTATTCTGTTTCTGCCCTCTGCACCCTCCACCTGTTCATATCTATCAGCACTGTCGAGCGCTGGGAATTGCTCGCAGGAGTGGGAGATGGAGGTGGGCGGAGGGTTGCGGACAGCGGAGACAGAAAGAGTGGTGCTCTTCCATTGGGGTAGTTAGGACCAGAAGACGCCCTGGGGCAAAATGTTGCCTGGAATACGGTGATTCTGTTCTGGTCCCCATACCCAAAGGCACCTCTTCTTTGGGAGGGCAAGTAGTTGGGACAGTTCGCCAACTTCGTCCAACTCGGGCACTGTTATGCAATGCCAGATCTGTTTGCAACGAGACTGCTCTTATTTTAGATTTTGTTGGTACAGCAGATCTGGTTTGCATTACTGCAACCTGGTTAGATGGGAATGCAGCCCCTATTTTGGAGGCAGCTATCCCTTCCGGGTACTCGGTTATACATCGCCCGAGATTGGACCGTGGGGGGGGTTGCAGTCTGTTTCAAGACCAAATTGGGCCTAACTGGTGTACCAGTTGAGGCCAGCTCATTTGAGTACACTATGGTAACTGGTGTGGGGTGCAGGATAGCTCTCATTTACCGTCCACCAGGTGATGAGAAGCTGTTACTGCAGGAAGTAGCAGACTTCACCGTCGACATGGCATTGGAGTTGCCCTGACTGATGGTTCTGGGAGACTTCAATGCCTGGGTTGACAACGAATTCTCGCTTTTTGGACAACACTTCCTCCAGGTGATGACATCACTGGGCTTCACACAGGTTGTTTCCTCAGTTAGTCATAAAGGTGGTCACTCTCTTGATTTGGTCTTCCTCCTGGGGATCAAGGCCTCTGACTTGCTGGTGGAACCTGTCGGTTGGTCTGATCACTACACTGTTGGGTTAAATTTTTCAGGGTCCCTGTGGAAATGGTCAGTTACCACCCTTTGTGGGATGTGGTCCCTGAAGACCTGATGGCAGTGATTGACCTCTCGTTGATTGGTGAGATCAGCACAGACCCTGAGCTATTAGTTTCAGCCTATAATAGGTCCATTTCTTCAGCTCTCGATCTGATTGCTCCTGTTCAAGTTCGCCCCTTCCACTTCGCCCCAGGGCCCCATGGTTTGATGGGGCTCTGAGGGCGCTGCGGAGGCAGGAGCATAGGTTAGAGCATTGCCGGCAGAGAATTGCCTTGAATGCTGACCACCTTGTTTTGTTAGAGCATTATAAACTCTATCAAACAGAAATCTCCCGTAAGAAGGCAGAATTCCTGTCCAGGGAAATTGCTGTCACACGGAATCGACCGGCTCAACTCTTCTGAACTGTTGACAGGCTGTGCAACCCAGCCTGTCAGCAGTTCCATTTAGTTTTTTCACAAAGTGAGTGAGATGAGATCGCTCATTTCTTTGCGAATAAGGTGGGCGACATCAGGCAGGAGTGCTGTCAGCTTCATTCTATGGGGGATGCTGTTGGTCGGCGCTTGGTCACGGAGCCCGGAGTTTCCTGGAGTACCTTTGATCTGCCGGAGTTCGTCAATATTATGAGGCTTGTCCATGGGATGCATCCCACTTGCTGCAGTTTAGACCTGGACCCTACTTCCCTGATTTTGGGTTGTAGTGACATCATTGGCCCGGTCTTAGCTCAGATTGTCCGGTGCGCTTTGGATTCGGGTGAGTTTTCTAGCTCCCTGAAGGAGGCGGTGGTGACACCCCTCCTGAAGAAAGCTTCTCTAGACCCGAAGAACCTAGCAAACTACAGGCCTATCTCTAACCTTCATTTTGTGGGAAAGGTTATCGAGAAAGTTGTGGCAGCTCAACTGGAAGACCATTTAACCATCCATAATTTATATGAACCTCTCCAATCAGGTTTTCATAAGAGGCATAGTACTGAGACTGCTCTGGTTTGGGTGCTCGGTGATCTCCTGATGGCGAGAGATCGAAGAAACTGTTCCATCTTGGTACTCCTTGATTTGTCATCAGCTTTTGACACTGTGGATCATGGGGTTCTGCTTGAGCATTTGAGGTTCATCTGTGGGCTGTTGGGAACAGTTCTCAGATCATTTACATCTTTCCTCGCCGGAAGATCTCAGAGAGTTGTCTCGGGAATATTTTCTTCTGAGTCTTTCTCTCTGCCTTGTGGGGTACCTCAAGGCTCGGTGCTGTCTCCCATGTTATTTGCAGTGTATATGCTGCCCCTCGGAGACATTCTAAGATGGTATGGGCCAAGGCTTCACTGCTATGCTGATGATACCCATCTCTACCTGTCTTTTGCTCCCGACCAGGTTAGTGCTATCTCAGTATTGAACAGCTGCCTTGTAGAAATCCAAGACTGGATGAGTTCCAGCAGTTTAAAGTTGAACCCAGGAAAGACTGAGGTTTGGTTGTGGACCCAGGTCATAGGACAGAGGAGTTGAGGACTGATCTCCCCTCTGGTTTAGTCCTGGAGGGGGCACAGATTCTTATCTCTGAGCAGGTGCACAACCTGGGAGTGGTGTTTGACGATGGTCTGACCCTTCAACATCAGGTGTCAGCAGTCCTGAAGCTGGCCTTTTACCATCTTAGGAACATTGCCAGGATCAAGCACCGTGTTCTGTCCAGCGATCTTCCTGTTTTGGTCCATGCCTTTGTGACATCGCGCCTTGACTACTGCAACTCCCTTTACCTAGGGCTTCCTGGGGTTGATATCCACCATTTTCAGCTAGTGTAGAATGCTGTGGCACGTTTATTGACTGGGGTATCAAGAAGAACTCATATTTCCCCAGTGCTGCGCAATCTGCCCTGGCTGCCTATTCAGTGGCGGATCACCTTCAAGTTAGGTTTATTAACTTACAAAGCCCTACACGGACAGGGTTCTGATTACCTGAAAGAACTCCTGGTTTCTTACACCCCTTTGTGACAGCTCCGCTTGGCTGTCGAGGGGTTGCTGGAGATTCCAAGGGTTTGTTTAAAGTCATCTGGTGCTCATGCCTTTGGGTTTGTTGCTCCTACCTTCTGGAATTCTCTGCCCCGTCAGCTATGTGAGTGCAGGACAGTGGGGTGCTTTAAGCAGGCACTAAAGACCTATCTGTGGGGTAAAGCTTACCCCAAACTTCTGTGATCTTCTGTGATTTTATCTGTATTTATTGTATTTTGTTTTAATGTGACTGTGCAGTGCCTTGATTTATGAAAGGCGCTATATTAAATACATTTATTATTATTATTATCTAAGGGGTTGGATTATTTCTTATGCTTGTTTGAAAAGGAAAAGACAAAAGGAAAAAATTCAATACATTAGAACACCAATTGTTGGTGGCAGAAGCAGCTTATAATAGCTCAGGTTCAGAAGCAGACTTAACTTAAATATTAAAAATAAGGGAAGAATTTAACTTACTGACCTACAAAGCTGAAAAGTCATTAGAGAATTCAAGATCTAACTATTATTTCTTTTCAGAACAACCTGATAAATTATTAGTGCACCAGATACAATGTGATCGCAATAGAAATTTTATATGTAAGATACAGCTAAACTCAGGAAAAATTTCAAATTTACTTTCAGAAATTAACAGGGTTTTCAAGATTTTTATAAAGAATTGTATACTCCAGATATTAATCCAACTCAACAAGACATTGATAATTTTCTACAGGCTTTACCTATAGCTTCCTTAGCAGACACAGAACAAAATACTATAGATGAACCCATTAATCTCCAGGAGATTCATTTCAACAATACAGCAATTTCAAAATAGAAAAGTCCCAGGCCCAGATGGGTATACAATAGAATTTTTATAAAACATTTACGGACATTTTTTCACCGTTATTTTTGGAAATATATGATATAGAAAATAGAGGTACTCTCCCTAGCTCAATGAATGAATCAATAATTACCTTAATATTGAAAAATAATAAAGTTCCTTTAAAATTTAGTTCATTTAGTCCAATCTCATTACTAAACATAGATTATAAAATTATTACTAAAATATGGGCAGACTGGTGGAGCACATCTAAACCATTATTCACCCAGATCAAACAGGATTTTTACCTGGGAAACATTTAGCTGCAAATATTCAGAAAGCTTTAAACGTTATTGAACTAACTAAACAGACAGAGGTTGCAATTCTTTCCCTTGACACTGAAAAAGTGTTCGATAGGGTACATTGGCCTCTTTTGTTAGCAAGTCTAAGCAAGATGAACCTTGGGGACAGGTTTATGAACTGGGTAGATATGTTTTATAAAAATCCAAGTGCCAGAATCAAAACCAATATGAATCTTTCAGAACCCATTCAACTTCATAGAGGTGTAAGACAGGGCTGCCCCTTATCATCTTTACTTTTTGCAATCTTTATTGAATCATTAGCTGTATCAATAAGAAATAATAATATAAAAGGAATACAAATATATGAAGTAAATTATAACATTTCACTTCACGCAGATGTGTTGATATTTTTAGATAATCCAAAAGAAAAAAAAGCAGTATACTGTACAATTCAAAAGAAAACTTTGGAAGGGTTTCAGGTTATAAAGTAAATTGGGAAAAGTCTGAGTGCTTACATAATGGTGTGGAGATGGACAGCTCTGTAACATTGTTTAATTCCATGGTAAAAAAAAAATATATCTTGGAGTCACATTATCATTAGAGGGAGATTGTCTTTTTTCAATTAAATTATAGCTCTTTAATTGATAAGGTGAAATGTGATCTAGATAAATGGATCAATCTGCCCCTGACCATGACAAAGAGAATATATATTATTCAAATGAATATCTTACCTAGGTTCTTATTTTTTTTCCAAACATTACTAATCATTCTAGATGACAAATTATTTTTAAAAATAGACAAAATGATTAGGCAGTTCATTTGGAAGGGCAAAAGGCCCAGGGTGGATCTGGAGAAACTATACCCCCCACACACTTAATCAAGGGGGATTAGGGCTGCCAAATTTTAAACTATATTACTATGTAGCACAAACTGAACCTACTTTAGAGTGGCTTTCCAACAAAGAATCAGAGCTAGAATGGGTGACAAAAGGGGCCATTATAGAATAATACTGATCAATATTTGCTGAACTAGTTAATGTTTCATATATAAATTGTGATAAACTATACAAAAAAAATAACATCCACTAAAACCACTTCGAGAGTGCGGAAAGAAGCACATACATATATAGGGATTAGCTCCTCTTTATCAATATACTCACCTCTATATATGAATAATAACTTCAGGTTTACACATAAAAACAAAATATTCTATAATTGGCAAAAAAAAAAAGGATACAACCCATGTAAAACAGTCTTTGCAAAATGGAAATTTGAAGTCCTTCAACATGCTCAAAACTCAATTTAATCTTCCAACAGGGAGTTTTTTGTCATACCTACAGCTAAAAGATTTTCTTCATAAAAATGTTGTATGACAAGGAATATAATTGGGGTAACCCCTGCAAGATCCAGTGGACAAAACTAAGATGATATCAAAAATCTATGGGCTATTATTTGACGCAAAAAAATTGAGTTAAGTATTTGGTAACAGTCCTGGTTTAAAGAATTGGGACAAGAGGTCCAAACAATAAATTGGCAAGAGGTAATTGCCTCACCTAAAACAGTATAAAAAAATAGTAAACTAATGTAAATCCAGTTCAACGTGATCCATAAGAAAAAATTACTCACCTTAGTAATTGTGTTTCTTCTAATGGAGTCTTGCTGTATTCTGACAATTTGCAGTTAGCTTCAGCTCTTGAACTGCCCCGGAGAATGAAGGGTTAAATTCTATGCCAGGCATAGAACGTTGGGCTCGAGCTCAGTTGAAAACTCTGTCTGTGTCCTTTTGAAACCAAACTGTCAGATTCTTATGAGCTAAAACTCACTCACTATAAAATGTGGAAATTGTAAAAACTCCTAGTAGCCAACTGGCAACAAAGACTTTGGATTCCCTAAAAGACCCAAGTCAGGAAACCAAAAGAACCAAAACCAGGTAATAAGAACTGAAAACTCTTAATTAAACAAATCCAAAGCACCCAAGACAACAGGAGTGAGCTAAAGACACCCCTGGGGTACAACACTGCACCTGCCCACCCACTTCCCAAAACAGGTTTGGAGAGGGGAGGCAGGAAGGTCAGAATACAGCAAGACCCCATTAGAAGAAACACAATTACTAATGTGAGTAATTTTTTCTTCAAACAAGATGAAGTCTTGTTGTATTCTGACAATTTGCAGACTACCAAGCAGTACCTCCAAGGAGGAGGGACAGAACCCACTTTGGGAATAGGCTCTGAAGTACTGCTGTGCCAAACCTAGCATCACTCCTAGCCTGAATATCCAGAGAGTAATGCTTGGTGAAGATATGAACTGTTTTCCAAGTAGCTGCTTGACAGATTTCTAACAAGGGGATATCCCTAGCTGCAGCCAGAGATGCAGCTGTACCTCTAGTGGAATGAGCCCTCAGGCCTGAGGGTGCAGTTTTTCATAGCAGAACTGAATGCAGGACACAATCCACCTGGCAATGGTTCTCTTAGTGGCAGGTTTTCCCTTACCTACTTCCCCATAAGTGAGGAACAACTGGAGGGAGTCAAACCTGTGACCCTTTGTACATTCTATGTAGTAACTAAGGGCCCTTTTAACTTCTAAACTGTGTAGCCTCCGTTCCCCTGAAGAGGTGTGATCAGTGAAGAACACAGGAAGAGACATATATTGGTTTAAGTGGAAATAAGAAACCACTTTAGGTAGGAACCTTCTATTGGTTATAAGGACCACCTTATCCCTATGGAAAGAAATTAAGTCAGGCTCCACTGACAGGGCTTGCAATTCACTGATACATCTGGTAGAAGTAACAGCAGCCAAAAACATAGTTTTCCAAGTCAAGTACTTGAGCTCTGCTGAGGACATAGGGTCAAAGGGGGGTTGCATCAGCTGAGCAATACAACTATTCAAATCCCAGGCAGGAGCAGGATCCCCAAAAGTGGGATTGGTAAGAAGCAATCCTTTGAAAAATTTACAGAATACAGGGTGAGATGACAGAGAGGAAGATTTCCCCACTGACAGGAAAGCAGAAATAGCTGACAAATGAATTTTGAGAGTAGCTGGTTTGAGGCCTAGGCTATTAAGGTAAACCATGTAATCCAGAACTGTAGACAACTCAGCAGTGTCTGGGGAAATGTGCTTCTTGGAACATCAAATACTGAACCTTTTCCATTTGGAGTTGTAGGTTTTTCTTGTGGCAGGCTTTCAAGAAGCCTTGAGGATATCCAGAACCCCTTGGGACAGATGTAAATCTGCATACTCTAAGTCTTCAAGAGCCATGCCTTGAGATTGAGTGGCTGGAGACTGGGGTAACAAATCCTCTCCTGAGAGGATGTCAGCAGATTGTAATTCCTGGGAAGAGTTTAAGTTCAAGTTTATTGCAGGAAAACTCCATTGAGCAAGCTCATTCAGAAGGAGGTCCTGTGACATAAACAATTAAAATACAAACATAGATAGGTAATAACAGTATATACATGAAATGCACGTTACATGATACAGGCTGGATATACATACAAGGGTGCCACATAGGGTGACCGCAGGTGGTAAACATTAATATGACACAGGGAAGCTACTTACAGGTTGCATACTGATAAATGAAACATGATGACTGGTGTGTACAATACATATATTTTGGCAGCTAGAACAAACAACAGACTACAACTGATATGGGGCGGAGGAGTGATTTGATAGAGTAGCAGTGGAGCGTAAGCATAGATAAAACCAGGAGTAAAAGGGGAAGGGAAAGCAGTTAATTATATCTTACCAGTGGATAAATATGGCACACATGGGGAAGGAAGAGACTTAATGACAGTTACAGGTGTCTTTTATTTTGGCTGAACTTAGCAATTTGTAGAAGTTTATTGAAACTGTGCTAGTTAGTTTCAGTATGGTTTGTAATTGGTTCCAAATGGAGGGAAGGGCATATGCAATATCACGTTTACCAAAGGAGGTCCTTGTCCTTGGTATGTCAAGCATAATAAAGTCAGATTTTCTTAACAGTATGCATATATGAGATACTAATAAGGAAGAGAGATAGCTTGGCAATTTCTGCAGGAGCAGTTTAAGAGTCCATAGCCCAGCATGGAGCAGGCGTCTAGTAGTAAGGGATGTCCAACCAACAGCTGTATATAAGTCACAGTGATGCGAACGTAAGTGGAGTTGGTAATGAACCGTGAAGCGACGGTGATAAAGGATGTCCAGTTTACTTAGATTTGCAAAAGTGGTGGAGGAATAGATTACATCGCCATAGTCGAGTAGGGGGAGAAAAGTGGCCTGTACAAGCTTGTTTCGAGTTTCAAGGGGGAAATGGGGCCTATTTCTGTAGAAGAAACCTAGCCTTGCTTTTAACCTTCTAGAGGCATCTTCGACGTGGTCATTGAAAGATAATTTATTGTCGATCCAGATACCCAGATATTTAAATTTGGTTAGAACTTCCAGAGGCTCGTTTAGCGTGGTGACAATGAAGTCTTGGGCAAGGGTACTGGGGGGGCCTGTGACAGCACTGCGGGAGAATATCATCACTTTAGTCTTCTTAGCATTGAGCAGAAGCTTTGCCTTTATTAGATTATGCTCAAGTTGTGCGAAGTCCACTTGAAGCACTCCCTTGACTTCAGATAACGATGAGCCAGAAGTATACAACACAGTATCATCGCAAAAAGTGCAGATTGGACGTGAGATATGTTAGCATCTAAGTCATTAATGTACAAAGAAAACAAGATAGGGCCTAAGATGGATCCTTGGGGGACTCCTCTTGCAACTGGCAAGGCAGCAGAAAAAAAGCCTTCCGCCTTTACTTTTTGGGATCTTCCAGTTAGGTAGTTAGAGAACCACTGGGTGGTATGGTATGTGGCACCCAATTTTGCAAGGCAATTGACTAAAAGTTTGTGATCAACAGTATCAAAAGCTTTGCTGAGGTCCAAAAAAGACTACACCAGTTACCTTCTTAGCATCTATAGCAGAGATCCAATCATTGGTTACTTTTGCTAGTGCAGTGATTAGCCCGGAAGCCGGATTGAGCTGGATTAATGAGAGAGAAGGTTTCCAAGTGAGATTTTAACTGAATATGGATCAGTTTTTCGAGAACTTTAGAAAGGATAGGCAATATGGAGATAGGAAGAGACAGGGGAAGATGGACTGCTAGGGACAGCAACAGGGGGTACCAAGGCTGCCTGGCCCAGTCTGGAGCAATCAGAATCACTTTGCATGGTTGTGACCTTACCTTGACTAGAACCTTGAACAACAGAGGAAAAGGAGGGAAGGCATAAAGAAACTTCCCTTCCCAGTTCAAAATCAGAGCATCCAGAGGGAGTGAACCCAAGACTGGGGGTCTGCAACAAAACAGAGGAAGTTGGTGATTGGGGCTGCAAAGAGATCTATCTCCAGAGTGCCCCACCTTGATAAGATCACCTTCAACACCAAAGGATCCAGAGACCATTTGTGATGGCCCTGGGAAATCCTGCTCAATGCATCTGCTATCACATTGTCCTTTCCTGGGAGGTGGACCGCTACTAGAGAGGTCTGTAAGAATAAGCCAGGGACCATACTTTCATGGCCTCCATGCACAAGGCCATGGACCGAGTGCCTCCCTGCTTGTTGATATACCACATGATGGTAGTATTGTCCGTCCTGACCTGAACCACCTTGTTCTGTATTGACTGGGAGAAAGCTTGTAGGACAAGAAGTACTGCCCTGAGTTCCAGAAGGTTGATGTGAAGAAGGGATTCTTGAGGGGACCACAGTCCCTGGGCCGTGAGAACCCCCAGATCCCCAGATGGGCTCCAAACCCCAAAAGGGAAGCATCTGTGATACGAACCACAGAGTGAGTATGAGGGACAAATGGAACACCTTTCCTCAGATTGTCCAGGTCCTGCCACCACTGAAGGGCCTGAATTAAGGTCTGAGTAACAGGAACTAGCTTGGTAAGAGGATATTTCCTTTGGGACCAAAAGGTTGTCAGATGGAACTGAATGTCTCTCATCTGAAACCTGGCCCCTTGGACCACTGCTGTGGAAGCTGCCATGTGGCCCAGAAGCTGCAGAAAATGCCTTGCTGGTCAAGAAACCAGAGGGAGAAAGGAAGAGGCCAGCTGAAAGATGGCTTTTGCCCTTTCCAAAGGAAGGAAGGCTCTTGCCTTGAGGGTGTCCAGCTCTGCTCCTATAAAAGTGAGGAGCTGTACTGGTGCGAGAACTGACTTGGGAAGATTGAGAAGGAACCCCAGAGAAGTGAGAACTTGATGGGTGACCTGCAGACCTGACTTGACTTGGTCGGGAGACTGGCCCACCAGAAGCCAATCATCCAGATATGGAAAAATAGAAATCCTTTTCCTTCTTAAAAAGGCCACCACTACTGCAAGGCACTTTGTAAACACCCTTGGAGCTGAGGTTAGACCCAAGGGCATTGCTCTGAACTGATAATGGCCTGAGGGCAATTCAAACCTGAGGTACTTTTTGTGGAAGCACCTGATGGGAATGTGAAAATAGGCATCCGTGAGGTCCAGGGAGGCTAGCCAGTCTCCTGGCCTCAGAGAGGAAAGAATTGTTCCCAGAATTACCATTTTGAATTTTGGCTTTATTAGGTGCTTGTTTAGGTATCTCAGATCTAGGATGGGTCGCCACTCCCCTGTCTTTTTTGGGGGTAAGGAAGTACCTGGAGTACAGACCTTTGCCCATGTATGGAGTAGGAACTCTCTCTCTCTGGCCTTTAAAGCCAGTAGAGACAAAACCTCTATCTCTTGAGCAAGGGTTTCTGAAGTATTTGCAGGTGGAAACAATCTGGGTCTCAGTTTCAGAAAACTTTTGAAACTGAGAACCAGCCCCTGGCTTACAACCTCCAGGACCCACTTGTCTGAGGTAACAGACATCCAGCCCTGGACAAAGAAAGCCAGCCTGCCTCCTACTGGAATGGGGGAGTCGACCCAGGCTGACACATCATGGTGTCTGCTTGGCAGGAGCCTTAAACTGAGGGGTGGATGCAGCCCTGCTCATCCCCCTTCTGCCTCTCCCTATGAAGAACCCCCTCTGAGAAAAGGAAGAGGAGGCCTGCACCTGGTAGAAAGGCCTGTGAAGAGGCCTGCCCCTGCCCCTAGCTTGCTGCCTCTGAGGAGTTGCCTACCTCTCCTTGGCCTGGGCACTCCTATGAGTGGTCCTGTACTCATCCATTTTCTTCATGTAATTCTCTGTCAGCTCCCCAAACAGAGAATTACCCACTACAGGGAAATCCATGGCCTTAGCCTGGGTGTCCTGCGAAAGGCTAGTACATCTGAGCCAAGCCATTCTATGAAGAGCCACAGATGTAGCCATACCTTAGTAATTATATTTGATGACACATCATTGGAGTCTACAGCAGCATGAAATTGCACCTTTGATGCTTCAATCCCATCAGCAGCCACCCCTTCCAGCTCCTTGGCTAGCTGGGGGGAAGACTGTTTAGCCAGTGACAGTACAGTGTCCCACCTGGACTTCTGGTACCTTGGCTGTATAGGCCATATAATTAGCCTGCCTGAGTCCCAAAGATGATGCCAAGTACTGTTTCTTTGCCATGGCATCTATGAAAAAATTACTAATCTTAGTAATTATATTTCTTCTAATGGAGTCTTGCTGTATTCTGACAATTGCAGTGATTCCCAACCTTTGAACTGTCCCAGAGAACTAAGGTTTAACCTTCCATGCAGGTCATGGAACTCTGATCTCAAGCTCAGTTGAAGTCTCCGTCTGGAGTGTTTTGAACTCAAACCGTGAGATTCTTATGAGTCCAACTAAACTAAAAATTATATGTGGAAATTGTAAAAATTCTACTAGCCAACTGGCTGAAAAGTCTTGGATTCCCAAGGAAGACTCAAGTCAGGAAACCCAGAAACTAAACCCAAAAATAACAATAATAAATAAGCACCCCAAAAAAAGGGAGGAGGGTGCCAGCAAATACACCCCTGGGGTGCAACACTGCACCTGCCCACCCACTTCCCAAAAACAGGTTCTGAGAGGGGAGGCAGGTCAGAATACAGCAAGACTCCATTAGAAGAAATATAATTACTAAGGTGAGTAATTTTTTCTTCAAACAACATGAAGTCTTGCTGTATTCTGACAGTTTCAGACTACCAAGCAGTACCTCCAAGGAGGAGGGACAGAACCTACTTTGGGAATAGGCTCTGAAGTACTGATGTGCGAAACCGAGCATCACTCCTAGCCTGGATATCCAGAGAGTAATGCTTGGTAAAGGTATGGATTGTTTTCCAGGTGGCTGCATGACAAATTTCTAGGAAGGGATATCTCTGGCCGCAGCCAGGGAAGCAGCTGTACCTCTTGTGGAATGAGCCCTCAGGCCTGAAGGTGGAGTTTTTCATAGTAGAATTGTATACAAGACACAATCCACCTGGCAAAAGATCTTTTGGTGGCAGGTTTGCTCTTTTCCACTTCTCCATAAGTGAGGAACAACTGGAAGGAGTCAAACCTGTGACCCTTGGTATGCTCTATGTAGTAACTAAGAGCTCTTTTGACATCTAAACTGAACTTCTCTGCTGGGACTAAAATAGAAGAACTTTTGTATTTGACCTTTAATTTAGGGTAAAAAAACTAACATACAAAAAAAAAAGTGTGTGTTTGGGTTAACTGAACTGAATGGGTGTCTGAAGAGTTATCTAGGTGTAAATCTCAGGTGACTGAAAGGACTTAACTGCTGTGAGATTTAAATTACTTGTAAAAAGATCTGGTAAGTAGGGGGAGTGGCTTAGCTAGAAGGAAGCTACATTTAAAGACTGCCTTAGAAAGTTTCTGCTAATAGCTTGGCAGAAGACACCAGGAGAAAGGACTGCTGTGTGACTGAACTTCTCTGTTGGGACTATATTGCCCTCTTTCCCTCCCCCCGCACCCAAAGCTAGTTCTATTTTTATAGGCACAGAATTTGACTGACAACAGGAACTTCCTGTTTAGGGGCAGGAAGTGAGTGATCACAGAACCACCAAGGACCTACCATCCTAGAAGGGCAAGAGTAGCTCTCTGGCCCCCTCTGGCTGCTGGAGGTCTGCCTCTGAGTCAAGTAAGTGGTCTCTACGAAATACAGGATATTTTGTCTCAGAACAGGACAATCAGGAACTTAAAGGCACACAGGCAGAAAGTAAGGAGATAGAAAAAACAGAGGAAAGAGTAAGGATTGCAAACAGTTAAGGGGCCAGAAATAAGACATGATTGGAGTGGTGCAGTGCAGTGGCTGTGGAGCAGCAGTCTTCGGAGATGTTCTGGAGGATGCGGTGTTGTCCTATCTGCAGGAACCTCTCTGGGCTGAGGAGGAGGTTGCTCATCTCCAGGCTGAGTTGGCCAGGATTTGTGGGACCTCTCTTCCATCCAGGGACCACCAGTGCCACTGCCGTTGCCTCAGAGGTTGCCAAGAAAGAGGGCGGTTGGACCACAGTGGGCTCAGGGAGGGTGAGGGTGGTGGAACAGGCGCATCCTCCAGTTGTACCTCTCACACCTCCTATGCCATTCTGGCAAAGTGTGGTTCCTCTATGGATGCACCCACAGTGGAGACCAAGGAGGATGCTGGGAACCTCCACAAAGGAGACCCACAGGAGGGTGGCAGGGGACCCTGCAGGGAAGGAAACAACTTCTGGTGGGGGACTCCATTGTTAGGAAGGTAGAACTGGGGAGGAAGGGAGAGGAGGTAAGGTGCCTGCCTAGCGCCATGGCTTGCAGGGACAGGAAGCTAATCCCTCAGGATTGCCAGAGCAGTTGCACAGGGAGGAGCTGGATGTCATTGTCCACCTAGGGACAAATGACCTGGCTAAGAAAGGATTAGAGAAGTGCAGGAAGAGTTTGTGGAATTGGGGAGGGACTTAGTCAAGTAGCATGCACGTAACCTTCTCGGAGGTGCTACCCATCTATGGCATAGGAGGCTAGAGTGTTCCGCACCATGGGATTCAATCAGTGGTTGAAAAACTGGTGTAGAGCTCGAGGATTTGGCTTCATTGGGGACTGGGGTCCACCTGGAGTGATGCAAGCCTATACTGGCATGATGGGCTGCATCTGTCCAGGAGGGAACCAGGATCCTAGGGTGATAGGTTTAAATGCTTCATTGGCAAGCTTTAAACCAGCCAAGGGGAGGCACTGAAAGGAGCAGGAAAATCCTAGCCCCCAAATAATCATGGTAGTAAGTGCGGCAAACACCAACATAGAGGTGTCGATAAGAGAAGGGCAGGGTAAATGGAGAAAGTGACAAAGGCAAGAAGGACAGGATGGGGCAAAGGAGTAAGGCCATCAGAAATGGAGGTAATAGTACCAATGCCCGTAGTCTGGGCAACAAGCTCCCTGAGCTGATGGCCTTAATGGAAGAGGATGCCTGGATATCATGGCAGTCACAGAAACATGGTACACAGAGAACCATGACTGGGATGTTAACATACCAGGGTACATAACCTACAGGAGAGACAGGCAGGGGAGAAGGGAGGAGTGAGCTCTCTGCAAAGAAGGGATAAAAGCAACTGAACAAAAGAGTAAACAGGGAGGAGAGGAGGCACTGTGGGTCACCTTGGAGACTGGAAAGGGCACCACAATCCGCACGGGGTTGTGTACAGACCCCCATGTCAGGGGAGGAATGTACAAGGATATGATAGAAGGCATTCTTAGAATGGCAGAAAGGGAGATACTGTTGATGGGAGACCTGAATATGCCAGATGTTAACTGGAGCACATTTGCTGCAGCCACATCCAAAGCAGGGCCATTCTTGATGCCCTACAGGTGGCAGGCATTAGACAGCTAGTTTCAGAACCCACTCGTGAGGGAGCAATCTTAGACCTCATACTCTCAAACAGGGGCAGTGAGAGGATCTCAGATCTAAGTGGGTTGCCATCTGGGGACAAGTGACCATCAAACAGTGTGGTTCACATTAAACTCAGCTACAGAGTCAAGCCATACAAAGTGAGGGTACTGGACTTTGGAGGCTGACTTTGGCAAGATAGGAGAGTGCCTCAGAAAGCACTAGCAAACAGGCTAGAAGGAGGTGTGGAGCAACAATGGGGAATTATCAAACTGCCATCACAGAGGCAACAAGCCTTTGTGTGAAGCAAATGAACAAATCAAAACAAAGAAAAAGCCACTATGGTTCTCAAAAGAGGTGGCTGTGAAAGTCAGGAAGAAAAAAATAGCATTCCGGAAGTATAAGGAAACACAGAAGGAGCAGGACAGAGAGCTGTACTAGTTAAGGCAGAAGGAAGCAGGGAGGGAAGTCAGAATAGCAAAGGCCCAAACTGAGGAAAAGATAGCCAACTCAGTTAAGAAGGGGGATAAAACCTTTTATAGGTACATCAGCGAATGTAGAAAAACAAAGGGAGGGTTAGTGAGGCTGAATAGAATGAACAGTGGGTGGGCAGAGGGGGACAGTGAAAAAGCAGGAATACTGAACGAATATTTCTGCTCAGTATTCACAAAAGAGGAGGGGGAAGTGCCTAATCCAATTAACAGAAGCACTCTTGAGAGGGGAGTCGATCCCAGTCCTTTCACAGAAGAAAGGGTTCTGCAAGAACTCCTAAAACTGAAGGTGGACAAAGCAATGGGTCCTGATGGAATTCACCCCAGAATTCTAAAAGAATTAAGGGACGAACTAGTGAAACCACTGGCTACTCTTTTAATAAATCATGGGAGGATGGTGTGGTACCCGAGGACTGGAGGAAGGTGGATGTGATTCCCCTTCACAAAGTGGGACCAAGACAGAGGCAGGAAACTACAGACCTGTCAGTCTGACCTCTGTGGTAGGGAAAGTGATGGAGTCACTTCTGAAGGAAAGAATAGTCGATTACCTAGAGGCCAGTGGAGCACAGGACCCAAGGCAGCATGGGTTCACAGTGGGAAGGTCATGTCAGACGAATCTAATAGATTTCTTTGACTGGGTGACCAATGTAGTAGACCAGGGAGGGGCTATGGACATGGCCTACCTAGACTTTAGCAAGGCATTTGACACAGTCCCACACAAAGATTAATAGTCAAATTAACCAGCTGGGAGTGGGACCCAGGGTGGTAGCCTGGGTAAAACATTGGCTGGACAACAGGACACAGAAGGTAATTGTAAATGGAGTCCATTCTGAAGAAAGGGGGTTACTAGTGGGGTACCGTAGGGTTCAGTATTGGGTCCAGTCCTTTTAATGTTTCATCAGTGACATTGCAGAGGGACTGGAAGAAAAGTATGCCTTTTGCAGATGACACAAAATCTGCAACAGGGTTGATACACAAGGAGGCGTGGAAAGGATGAAAAGGGACTTGGCAAGGTTGGAGGGATGGTCAGAAGTATGGCAGCTAGGATTCAATGCAAAGAAGTGTAAAATAATGCACCTGGGAAACAAGAACCCAGGGGAAGAATACACAATGAGTGGGGAGGTAGCAACAACAAAAAAGAAAGGGACCTGGGGGTAATCATATCAGATGACCTTAAGGTTAGCAAGCAATGTGAGAAGGCAGTAGGGAGGGCTGGGGGTATACTGGGATGTATAGGGAGAGGCATCAGCAGCAGAAAACAGGAAGTTGTTATCCCTCTGTACAGACAGTTGGTGAGACCCCATCTGGAGTACTGTGTCCAGTTCTGGAGACCCCATCTCCGCAAGGACATAGACAGGATAGAGGCAGTCCAGAGGAGGGCAACTAAAATGGTGCAGGGTCTGCAAGATAAACCGTATGAGGAGAGACTAAAGGAGCTGAATATGTATACCCTTGAGGAAAGAAGGGAGAGGTGGGACATGATAGAAACTTTTAAGTACCTCAGTGGAATCAACAAAGTCCAAGAGGGTAGCATTTTTCAGAAAAGAGACTTGCAAGAACAAGGGGACACAATTTAAAGATAGAAGGAGGGCGGTTCAGGGCAATGTGAGACGTATTATTTCACAGAGAGGTAGTGGATGCATGGAACAGCCTTCCTGAGGAGGTTGTGGGGTTTAAAACTGTGGGAGAATTCAAGAATGCATGGGACAGACATAAGGTAATTCTTGTGGGGGGTAGGAAGAAATAGGCTGTTGGTTAACTAGGATCTGTGGCCTATCCTGTAGGTAGGGAAATGGGCAGACTAGATGGGCCTAGCGGTCCTTATCTGCCATCAAAGTCTATGTTTCTATGTTTCTATGTTTCTAGCCTCCTCTCTCCTGAGGAACAATGATCAGTGAAGAAAACAGGGAGAGACATTGACTGGTTTAAATGGAAGTCTGAAACCACTTTGGGCAAGAACCTTCTATTGGTTCCAAGGACCACTTTATCCCTATGAAAGGAGATAAAATCAGGTTCCACTGACAGGGCTTGCAATTCACTCATACGCCTGGCAGAGGTAATGGCTACCAAGAACACAGTTTTCCAAGTCAAGTACTTAAGCTCTGCTGAAGACATAGGCTCAAAGGGGGGTTGCATAAGCTGAGCAATGCAAACATTCAAATCCCAGGCAGGGGCAGGGTCTCTAAAAGGGGGATTGGTGTGAAACAATTCTTTAAAAAATTGACGGAACACAGGATCGGAAGATAGTGAGGAAGGCTTCCCCAAAGACAAAAATGCAGAAACAGCTGACAAGTGTACCTTGAGAGTAGCTGGTCTGAGGCCTAGGCCATTAAGATGGATCATATAATCCAGAACCGTAGGCAATTCAGCAGTGTCTGGAGAAATATTCTTCTTAGAACACCAAATGCTGAATCTTTTCCATTTGGGTTGTAAGTCTTTTCTGTGGAGAGCTTCGAGAAGCCTTGAGGATGTCCAGAACCCCTTGGGAAAGATGCAGATCTGCAAACTCTAACTCTTCAAGAGCCATGCCTTGAGACTGAGAGACTGAAGATTGGGGTACCAAATCCTCCCATGAGAGGATGTTAACAGGTTGTAATTCCTGGGAAGAGACAGGGGAAGATGGACTGCTAGGGACAGCAACAGAGGGTACCAGGGCTGTCTGGCCCAATCTGGAGCAACCAGAATCATCTTGCAAGGTTGAGACCTTATTTTGACTAAAACTATGAACAGGAGTGGGAAGGGGGGAAAGGCATACAGAAACTTCCCTTCCCAATTCAGAATCAGGGCATCCAGGGGGACTGAGCCCAAGACTGGAGGTCTGCAACAAAGAGAGGAGTTGGTGATTGTCTGGGGCTGCAAAGAGATCTGTCTCTGGAGTGCCCCATCTTGAAAAAATCACTTTCAACACCTGTGGGTCCAGGGACCATTCATGATGGCCCTGAGAAATCCTGCTCAGTGCATCTGCTAGCACATTGTCCTTGCCTAGAAGGTGAACTGCTACAAGAGAGGCTTGCAGGGAATAAGCCAGGGACCACAACTTCATGGATTCTGTGCACAAGGCTGTGGACCGAGTGCCTCCCTGCTTGTTGATATACCACATGGTGGTAGTGTTGTCTGTTCAGACTTGAACCACCTTGTTCTGAACTGACTGTGAGAACACTTTTAGAGCTATAAAAACTGCCCTGAGCTCTAGAAGACTGATGTGGAGAAGGGATTCTTGGGGGGACCACAGGCCCTGAGCAGTAAGGGACCCCAGGTGGGCTCCCCAGCCCAGAAGAGAAGCATCCGTGGTAAGGACCACTGAACAAGGCTGAGCAACAAAAGGAACACCTTGCCTTAAATTGTCCTGATCCTGCCACCACTGGAGGGCCTGGATCAAGGTCGGAGTCACTGGAATCAGTTTGGTAAGGGAGTCCTTTCTCTGAGACCAGAAAGCTCTCAGGTGGAACTGAATATCCCTCATCTGGAATCTTGCCCCTTGGACCACTGCTGTTGAAGCTGCCATGTGGCCCAAAAGCTGGAGGAAATGCCTTGCTGGTTGAGATACCTGAAGGCTGAAGGAAGGAGCTAGTTCTATAAGAGCCCTTCCCCTTTCTAGAGGAAGAAAGGCTCTTGCTCTGAGTGTGTCCAGTTCTGCCCCTATAAAGGTAAGGAGCTGGACTGGTTAGAGAACTGACTTGGGAAGGTTGAAAGAAATCCTAGGGAAGTAAGTACTTGCTGGGTCACTTGCAGGTGAAACTTGACTTGGTCTGGAGACTGACCCACTAATAGCCAATCATCCAGATAAGAAAATATGGAAATCTTTTGTCTTCTTAGAAAGACAACTACTACTGCCAGGCACTTTGTGAAAACCCTTGGAGCTGAGGTTAGGCCAAAGGGCATTGCTCTGAACTGATAGTGGCCTGACGGCAACTCGAATCTGAGGTACTTTCTGTGGGAGCACCTGATGGGAATGTGAAAGTAGGCATCTTTGAGGTCCAGGGAGGCTAGCCAGTTCCCTGGCCTTAGAGAGGGAAGGATTATTCCCAGAGTTAACATCTTGAACTTTGGTTTTAAAAGATGTTTGTTCAGATATCTGAGGTCTAGGATGGGTCCCTCCCTGTCTTTTTGGGGGTTAGGAAGTACCTGGAGTACAGACCTTTGCCCCAGTGTAGGGTAGGTACTCTCTCTATAGCTCTTAAAGCTAGGAGAGAAGAAACCTCTGCCTCTAGGGCAAGGGTTTCTGAAAGATTTGCAGGTGGAAAAGATCTGGCTCTCATCTTTGGAAATTTTTTGAAGCTGAGAACCAGTCCCTGGCTTACTACAGGACCCACTTGTCTGATGTAATAGACATCCAGTCCTGGACAAAGTAAGCCAGCCTGCCCCCTACTGGAATAGGAGAGTCGACCCGGGCAGATCCATCAGGGTGTCTGCTTGGCAGGGGCTTTAGATTGAGGGGTGGATGCAGGCCTGCTCATCCCCCTTCTGCCTCTCTCTCTGAAGAACCCCATCTGTGAAAAGGAAGAAGAGGCCTGTGTTTGGTAAAAAGTCCTTTGAAAAGGCCTGCCCCTGCCCCAGACTGCTGTCTTTGAGGAGTTGCCTGCCTTTCCTTGGCCTGAGCACTCCTGTAAGTGGTCTTGTACTCATCCATTTTCTTCATATAATTCTCTGTCTACTCCCCAAACAGAGAATTACCCACTACAGGAAAATCCATAGCCTTAGCCTGGGTGTCCTGCGAGAGGCTATTACATCTGAGCCAAGCCATCCTCCAAAGAGCCACAGATGTAGCCATGACTCTTGGTGAGACATCATTAGAGTCCACAGCAGCATGAAACTGAACCTTAGATGCCTCAATCCCATCTGCATCCACCGCCTCCAGCTCCTGGCTAGGTGGGGGGAGGCCTGTTTAGCCAGTGCCAGTACAGTGTCCCACCTGGACTTCTGGTACCTGGCTGTATAGGCCATGTCATTTGCCTGCCTGAGTCCCAAAGAAGATGCCATGTACTGCTTCTTTGCCATGGCATCACTCTTCCTGGAGTCCTTGTCAGGGAGGTGTGAAGCCAAGGGAATTATTTGCCTTGTCACAGGCAGCAGCCTGCACTACCCCAACATGGCTGCACTGCTGATATAAGAACTCCGTATCTGAGCCTGAGAGTGTATACCTCTTGTCCATTCTTCTATCCACAGGAGGTATAGTGTTAGGAGACTTTAAGATTTTTTGTGTCTGTTTCCCAAAAGATTTATGGAGGGGAATAGACAGTCTCCTGGAGTCTGGGATATCCATCATCTCTACATAATCAGGCTCTTCTTGATCTTCCACAGCCTCCTCCATAGGAAGCTGGAGGGTTTCAGCCACTTTTCTGTAAAACATAAAGTTGGAAGAGGACTCAGAAAGCCTAGGAGGGGAAACACCTGATGGTCTGTCTGGGGAAATGTCCGGTTCCACAGGCACATCCAGACCTTCACTTACATCATAATCCTCAAATTCCCCTTCCTCTTCAAACTCCGGTTCATAAAAGTCTTCAAGGGTATACTCTTGAACTGGGGGAACCAACCGAACCAAACCCCTGCCAGAAGGAGCCGAATCAGTCGGAACCGGACGGAGAGATTCCACAATCTGAATCGCCCTGGCTATCTCTTCGGCGGTTGGAACATGAACCTCTGGATCCGAAACGGTCGATTTATCTTTGCGCTTTCTTTTTGTCGGAACTGATCCCTCAGAATTGGCTGTCTTTTGGCCCGAAGAAGTATCACCTTGGTCAGAGGGCACTCCTTCTGGTTCGGTCGAAACCGAACCAGGCTGGCCATCCGGGTCAGCGGACTTCTCGGCCTCCTTTTCCCTCAGTCTACCTAATCTCTTCTCAAGGGTAGATTTGAGAAAATTTTTACATATTTGGCAGTCTGAGTCAAGGTGGTCAAACCCCAGACAATAAACACAGGTGGTGTGGGGATCAGCCTTGGCAAAGACCTCCCCACACTCACTGCAGTGTTGAAACCCAGTGGGCCCATTTTTTTGTCTTGGGTTTCTGAGACATGGCCAACCTAACCAATCTTACCCTTTTTTCGGCAACCGCCAGGCAAGACTCCCTTATTGGTTCCTAACCGTGTCACGGGTGTTGGAAAAAACAGGTTAAAACACATTTTTTTTTTAGAACCAATAAGAACCGGTAACCACACACCTAAATATAGCAAAATTCACAATCAAATGGTTGGTTCAGCCGAACCAACCGCACTTTTACAAGTTCCACACAGAAATAAAGAACAATTCCTATCTAGTACTCATGGCACCACAGACAGAGACTGAACCGACTATGCGGATACTTTTTTCAGTTTAAACCAACGAAAAACTGTAAACTTTTAACCGATTTCAAACTGAGCTGAAGGAGAAATCTCTGGAGCGACCATTCAGTGAGGCGGAGTAAAGAATCTGATGGTTTGAGTTCAAAACACTCCGGACAGAGACTTCAACTGAGCTCGAGCTCAGCGTTCCATGCCCTGCATGGAAAGTTAACCCTTAGTTCTCCAGGGCAGTTCAAAGGTTGGGAATCACTGCAATTGTCAGAATACGGCAAGACTTCATGTAGTTTGAACTTCCTGGAATCTTTGTCAGGGGGATGTGAAGCCAAGGGGATGTTTGCCTTGTCACAGGCAGCAGCCTGCACTACTCCAACATGGCTGCATTGTTGCTAAAGAAATTCCATATCTGAGCCTGACAAGGTGCACCTCTTGTCCATTCTCTTGTCAACAGGAGGTACAGAGTTGGGAGACCTAAGAATTTTTTGTGTCTGTTTCCCAAATGACCTGTGAAGGGGAATAGACAGTCTGTTAGACTCTGGGATGTCCATCATCTCTATGTAGTCAGGCTCCTCTTGATCCTCTACAGCCTCCTCAATAGGAAGCTGGAGGGTTTGAGCCACTTTTCTGTAGAACAGAAAGTGGGGAGGGGACTCAGAAAGCCTAGGAGGAGAAACACCAGAATGTCTGTCTGGGAAGATGTCCAGTTCCACAGGCACATCCAGACTTTTTTCCGTCATAATCATCCTCTTCAAAATCCCCCTCCTCATCAAACTCTGGTTTGTAAAAATCTTCAGGGGAATAATCCTGAACCGGGGGTACTGACCAAACCAAACCCCTGCCAGAAGGCGCCGGATCGGACGGAACCAGACGAAGCGATTCCACAATCCGAATCGCTTTGGCTATTTCTTCGGTGGTCGGAACATGCAGATCTGGATCCGAACCAGACAATTTATCCTTTCATTTTCTTTTTGTAGGAACCGATCCCTCAGGATTGGCTCTCCTCTTGCTCAAAGAAGTATCGCCCTGGTCAGAGGGCACTCCTTCAGGTTCGATAGGAACCAAACCGGGCTGTCCTTCCAGGTCAGCGGATTTCTTGGCCTCCTTATCCCTAAGTCTACCTAACCTTTTCTCCAGGGTAGACTTAGGGAAATTCTTAAAAGTTTGGCAGTCTGAATCGAGGTGGTCAAACCCCAGACAGTAGACACAGGTGGTGTGGGGATCGGCCTTAGCAAAGATCTCCCCACACATACTGCAGTGTTGAAACCCAGTGAGCGCAGTTTTTTTCTTGGGTTTCTCAGACATGGCCAACCTAACCAACTTACCTTTTATATGGCAACTGCCAGGCAAGACTCCCCTATCGGTTTCTCACCATGTCACGGGTGATGGAAAAAAAATGCTGAAATTAAATTTTTTTTAAAACCGATAAGGACCAGTAACCACACACTAACTTTTTCTTTTTAAGATCTTACTACAAGATCGGTTCAGCCAAACCGATCGGAAAAATTTTACAATTTCCATACAACAGCTACCAATCTAAGTACTTATGGTACCACAGACAGAGTCTCGAACTGAAAAACGGGACGAAAATCAGACTAAAACTGAAACTTTAACCACGATAGAACCGAGCAGAAGGAGAAATCTCTGGAGCGACTGTTCAGTGAGGCGGAGTAAAGAATCTGACAGTTTGGTTTCAAAAGGACACAGAGTTTTCAACTGAGCTCGAGCCCAACATTCTATGCCTGGCATAGAATTTAACCCTTCACTCTCCGGGACAGTTCAAGAGCTGGAGCTAACTGTAAATTGTCAGAATACAGCAAGACTTCATGTTGTTTGAAAGTACAGTTGCGTAAAAATTTACCGTAACAGTAGATCTTCAAGACAGGCTCTTGCAGTAGGTAGTTACATACAAGACTGAAGCCAGCAGGTGTCAGGACCCCACAGAAAAATTTCTAGCTAGCAGTCTCTGGCAGGGGGACCGCCCCCACATCAGGTGACCAACGTCATGTAACGTCAGTATAAGGGGGCAGTCCCCCACGCCCGCCTTCTAGTCCTTTCCCACCAAGGGCCAAAAAGGCAAGATGAGAGAGAGGCGGATATTTCCTTTCCAAGACAAGAAGCTGAAAAAGCTAAAGGCGATGGAGGATGGGAAGGTATTACCTACTGCAAGAGCCTCTCTCGAAGATCTACTGTTACGGTAAGTTCTTACATAACTGTACTATCTTACTTCAAGAGGGCTCTTGCAGTAGGTAATTACATATAGGACCGAGTCCCAAGCAGTCTGGAACAAGGAGAAGCACACGGGAGGAGGGAACTACTCAAATGTAGACCCTCTGGCTGTGAAGGTCTTAGGAAAGAAGACCTTGCATAACAGCCAACCCGAAGCCAGCTCTGCGGCGAGAGGCAATGTCCAAACTGTAGAGTTTCATAAAGGTATGGACAGAAGTCCAAGTTGCGGCTGCACAGTTGTCTGCCACTGACACATTCTTGAAACAAGCTGCAGAGGCAGCGACACCCATGGTGAAGTGGCCCCTAACTTGACCCGGCAGGGTCTTGTGATACTTGTCATAACAGAAAGTGATACAGTGAGCCAACCATTTAGATAGGCATTGCTTGGAGACAGCATTACCTTCTCTTTTGCGAGCAAAAAGAGACAAACAGTTGATAAGTCTTTCTGAGATTCTTCGTCCTGGTGGTTTATTATCTCAGAATTCGGTGAACATCCAAAGTATGCAAGAGATAATCCCCTTGATTGGAATGTTGTATAAAGAAAGCAGGGAGTTCCATGGATTGATTCAGCGTAGATTCTGCTACCACCTTAGGGAGAAACTTAGGGTTGGTACGCGGAACCACACATTCCTTGTGAAAAATCAAATACGGGATTTTGCACATCAAAGCCTGAAGCTCAGAAATCCTTTGAGAAGAAGTGATGGCCACTAGGAAGAGAGTCTTCCAGGAAAGGAACTTTAGGTCTGCTGAGGCTGCCGGCTTGAAAGGAGGCAGGGTAAGCTTCCCAAGAATTAAATTCAGGTCCCAAGGAGGGACAGAAACGCAAACAGGGGGTCTCAAGTAGAGAACTCCTCTAAGAAAAGTCTTAGAGACTTCCAACTGCGCAAAAGTTCTGTCCCCAAAAAGGACATGGTAAGTGGAGATGGCTGCCACGTGAACTTTCAGAGAGGAATGACTGAGACCCAGATCAAAGAGATGGCGCATGTAGTCCAGAAGCCTCCCGACAGGGCTTGAGAATGGCTCAAAATCTTTGGAAGAGGCCCAAATACAGAACCGTTTCCATTTCATGGCTTAAGTAGATCTAGTGGAGGGCTTTCTGGCCTCCACCAGAATCTCAGCCACCAGCGGGGAAACCCCAAATTGGGCTTGAGCTACGTCTGCAGGAGCCAAGTGTGCAACTGAAGGGACTTGAGCCTGGATGGACCAGGGTCCCCGATCCTGGGTCAGCAAAAGTTGCGACACAGGACGAGGAGGTTCCTCTGAATACTGTTGCAGAAGAGAGAACCAAACTTGCCTGGGCCAGAAAGGAGTGATTAGGATCATGCGAGCTCCTTCTGAGCTGAGTTTGTGTAAGACCCTCGGAATCAAGGGAATCTGGGGGAAGGCATAGACGAATCTGCCCTTCCATTCTAGAGACAGAGCGTCTCTCAAACAAATGCCTCACCCTGGAGCAAGCAAGCAGAAAGTAGGACGTTTTGCATTGTGAGGAGATGCAAACAGGTCTACCTGAGGTGTTCCCCAGCATAGGAAGATATCGTCTCCTACTCCCTGATGCAGTTCCCAGTCATGAGCCTGGGCAGATGACCGACTGAGGTGGTCTGCCAATGTGTTCTTGACCCCCGGAACATGAACTGCCAAGAGGTGGTTGTGTTGCACTGCCCAATCCCAAACTCACATCACCTCCCTGCAAAGAGGGTAGGAACAGGTTCCTCCCTGTTTGTTGATGTTCCAGACTATGCACCTGTTGTCCGTCTGGACAGCCAGATGACCAGGAAGCAGATACAGATGCAGAGCTTGAAGAGCATATAGCATGGCCCTGAGCTCGAGCACATTTATGTGAAGAGTCTGTTCAAACTTGGACCAGGAGCCCTGGGTCCTGTGAGACCCCAGGTGGGCTGCCCAACCCTCGCCCGAGGCGTCTGTTGTCAACATTTGGGAGGGGGTAGAAAGACAGAAGGGAACTCCCCGGCAAAGGTTCTCCTGAACCATCCACCATTGCAAGTCCTGAACCATAGGATTGGAGACCAGGACCTCTAGGTCTAGGTCGTCCACCAATTGATCCCACTGAGACCGAAGCATCCACTGAGAGATTCTCATGTGGAGCTGAGCGCAAGGGACTGTCAGAATAGCAGTCACCATGATCCCGAGAAGGCGAAGAACTGACATGGTGCTGACTCACCTGTGACTGGACAACAGGCTTGCATGAGCCTGGAGGGTTGACACCCTGTCCAGTGGCAGGAACGCCATGCCAGAGGTCGTGATCAGGATCGCTCTGATGAACTGGAGCCTCTGGGGTGGGATCAAATGGGACTTGGCCTGGTTGATGGTACTACCCAGGCTGGAGAAAACCTGCAGGGTAAGGGAAAGGAAGTGCAGGAGCTCCTTCCTAGATGGGGCCGCAAGGAGCCAGTCGTCCAGGTACGGGAAAACCTGAACTCTCTGGGTACACAGGTAGGCTGCTACCACAGAAAGGCATTTGGTTAACACTCGGGACGCTGAGGAAAGACCAAATGGGAGGGCCTTGAACTGATAGTGGTCCCCCTGGGACGAAAAGTGAAGATATTAGTGGTGGGAAGGGTGAATAGGGATATGCATGTAGGCATCCTACATGTCCAGAGCACACAGCCACTGTTCCAGCCAAAGGAGGAGCAGAAGACTCTGCAAAGAGAGCATTCTGAACCGCTTGTACTCCTCGAACAGGTTCAGGGCGCTGAGGTCTAGAATAGGCCTCACATCTCCTGATTTCTTCGGAACCAGGAAGAAATGAGAGTAGTAACCCGTCCCCCGAAGATGGGATGGAACGGGTTCTATGGCCGCTTTCAGAAGAAGGGAGGATATTTCTTCCTGAACCAGAAGAAGATGTTCCAGGGAGTAAGACGACCTGGGGGGATTGGGGGGGTTCTTGGTGGTTTCTAAAGAAACTCTATTGAGTGTCCTTCTGCTATCAGCTGGAGCACCCAAGTGTTGGAAGTGATCCTCTCCCAACCCGGTAGATGGAAGGAGAATTTCCCTCCTACCAGTTCCTCTGGGAGGCCCAGAGGCTGTGGGAGAGGAGAGGAGTCAGGAGGTGTGGGGCAGCATCATGGCTGAAGCTCCCACCTCTTTTTTGGGTGGGGGGGCTTGGAAGCCAGAGGGGCCCGACGTTTGTTGGCCCGCTTTCTCTGAGGTTTGGCTTTGGGCCGAGAACGTCTGCGAAAGAGGCAATGCTGACCCTGAGGGGACCTGTACATGGAGTCAACAGACTTTAGTGCAGTACCCTTCTCTTGCAGATCGGTGATAATGTCCTTGACACCACCACCGAACAGCACCGAACCCCTGAAGGGCACGTCCTGAATAGCAGACTGTACCTCCAGGATCAAACCTGACACCCAGAGCCAGGCATGATGCCACAAACCCACGGCGAAAACCAAGCTCCGACCAGTAGCGTCCAATGTATCGTACATGGCACAAAACATGTGCCAACTGGCTGAATGTGCAGACTGGACCAGATCTGCTGCTTCCAGCTTAGTCTGAGACTCAGGATGGGAGTCCAATTTAGCTTCCACCTCACTAAGGATCGCCTTCTGGTAATCCCCCATGTGAGCAACATAGTTTAGGGCCTTGATTCCCAGAGTGGAAGAAGCATAGACCATCTTCCCATACTGATCCAGAAGGCGGGATTCCTTGTCGGGTGGTGACGAGCTCAAATGCTTTGGGTTAGCTGTACGGCCATGAGCGGTGCTAATCATGACCGAATCAGCTTTGGGGTGTGAATTCAGGGAATCAACACCCTCCGGAGTCTTGTGTAGCCTATCCACCTTCCTCAGAAGGGGGGCTAATGTCGACAGTTGTTTCCAAATAGTGGAAACAAGGTCCGCATGAGGCTTGATCCAGGGTGGAATCAGGGTTGGAGCGGTCTCGGGCAGATCCAGGTGCGCAGTGAGTTTTTTCCGCTGTGGATCCAGCTCCAAAGATTGCCACTGATGAACAGCCTGGATCTTACGCAGCAACTCCAGGAAGGAAGGATCATCTGGAGGGGACTTTGGAGGAGTCCTAGGCCTGAGCTTGTCTGGAGTGCATGGCTCGTCGCCCAGGTTGGAGCGCCTGTCGGAGTCGTCCGAAGTCTCCGAAGAGGAAGACCCCTCCCAAGCATGTGGGAGGAACGGACCCCTTGGGAAACCCTTGGGGAAGTGAGTCCTCCCCTGCCCTGGAACCGGAGGGCTCGCCTCTGATGTCAGGTGGGGGGGGAGTATCTCGCCTCCGACAATGGGAGTCCGGAACCAGGTCCAGTGTTGGAAGACAGCTCTCTACTTCCTTGGTGAGCTGAGCCTCGGCCTCAGCCCACCTGGAAGCCAGAGTCTCCTTCAGATCCACCGGTGGCTGAGAAGGCGGTGGAGGAGAAGGAGGAGGAGGGTACAGATACTGTGGATATCCATACAGTGAGTATCCATAACCCGATGGCGGGAAGCCCGGTGTCTGGTACTGGGGCACCGGGTACTGCGGTGCCGGATACTGTGGCCCCGGGTAGGATGGCATTGGATACAATGGGGTCAGGTACCCAGGCACCAGGGGCTCTAATGGAGCAGAAGGCCCTGGAAATGGCCCAGCAGGTGAGCCTGGAACAGGAGCCCCGGCAGTCAATGGGGCCGGCATACGGGCGGCATCTGGCAAGGGGATGTCGCACGGCATCAGAGCCAGCGTCTGAGGGTCCAATGTCAGGTCATCCAGCCCAATGGGAGGGAGACCTGATGGCTGCATGCCTACATCCTCTGTGTCACCTGGGGAAGGGGGGCTAACCTCCCGGGATCCAGCAAGGGAGACACTGGAGCCTCGGAGTACAATGAGCATTGCGGCGAGCCCGGGGCGACGGACAGGTCCGAAGGGTCCAGTGTTGGCTCTAACGCTGTGTGACCATCAGAGGGGCTGATGTCCGGCTTACCGGACCGGCAGGTTCCGGGCGGACGCTGGAAGAGCCAGCGTCCGACTAATCAGACTCTATGCTTGATGAAGGTTGCGATGGACGGGCGGCCTTGGCGGGCACTTTGGAGGCCATGCGCTGCCCCAAAGGGTTGGGTGTCTTATTGGACTTTTCTGGGTGGGCGTCGGAGGAGCAGACATCCAGCTTACCGGGGCCGCTCAAACCGGAAGGCCGCACGGTGGTGGGCTTACCAGGAGCGGCAGCCTCCATTGACCTGGAGGCTCCTAAGGGGCCTGAGCGTGAGCCCGATGGGAGGGTCGATGCTGCTTTGGAAGTCTCCAAGATGGCTGCTGTGGAACGGTCCCCCAGAGGGGATGTTACCTTCTGCACCATGACCGCAGCTGGAGTCGCGGCGACCGTAGTAGAGGAGTCACAGTCCCAATGCTTCTTCTTGCGATGGCCCTCAGGGGAAGTAGAGGCCTGCCTAAGTTTTTTCAGCTCCTTTTCCATGGAGGACATCTTTTGTTTTAAAATGTGGACCTCCAGAGACTGCTGCCTCCACTTGTGGGTGGCGGCATTGAACTTCTGGAGTGCTGGCACTTCTCCACGTGGTGGTCGGGGCCTAGGCAAAAAAGGCACTGGGAATGTCCGTCCTTGTATGGGAGCTGGGCACCACTGGAATCACACTTGTTCTTGTGCTCGGATGGAGTAGGGAATGACATACATGGAAGCTGAAGAACAAATGACGAAAAATTGAATAAGATTCGATAAATTTAATGGTATATATACCTACGATAGACTGGCGAAGCAGTGAACTTAACCATGAGGCGCTAACACGAGCTAACGGCAGGAAAGAACTGGAAGGCGGGCATGGGGAACTGCCCCTTTATACTGACATCACATGACGTTGGTCACCTGACGTGGGGGAGGTCCCCCACCAGAGACTGCTAGCTAGAAATTTTTCCATGGGGTCCTGACACTTGCCAGCTTCAGTCCTATATGTAATCACCTACCGCAAGAGCCCTCTTGAAGTAAGATACTCTATTACACCCAAAGTAAATTACATATATTCAACCCCACTTTATCAAATCTTTGTTTACGGTGCAATAAAGAGAAAGGTACAGTAAGTCACACATTTATGTTGTGTCCAAAAATAAAACAATATTGGGAGAAAGTCAGAGAGATAATCTCAAAAATATTAAAAAAAAAAGAGTGTGCCATTTGACCCTGGAATTTTATTATTGGGGTTAACTGCTCTCTTTAGCTATGGTATTAGCTAAAAAGAAAAACTTACTCACCTTAGTAATCTTGTTTCTTCAAAGGGATCACTCGTTATGATTGAACTAATGCAGTCTGCTCCAGTGTTCGACTGCCCGGAGAGAATAGAATTATATGCAAATGATAGAACTCTCATTGGCTCGTGCCAGTTTCAAACTGCTGCCCTAACAACTGCTACACTCAGAGTGCTTCAGATTTTTTCGGAGCCTAACTGGATATCAGACCCCTTAGCTAATATTATTATAATAAATATATAACTAACCCCTCCCAATGTTAAAAGTTCCCCAGAGACAGGCCTAACAAGAGACAACAAGGAAACCAACTGGTTTAAACAGAGTGAGTCTCTAACCTGTGCTATATGTAACACCCAATCAAGGATGCAGAACCAAAAACCCCTAAAAAAAAAAATGTTTCCCCTAGGTTTTAGTAGGGGAGGCAGGGTGGGTGCTTTAATCGTAATGAGTGATCCCTTTGAAGAAACAAGATTACTAAGGTGAGTAATTTTTTTCTCTAACCCCAGGAATCACTCATTATGATTAAACTAATGCAGACTACCAAGCAGTACCTTTGGAGCTTGGGCAGAGAACCTATTTGGGAAACAGGTTCTGCAGAACTGCTGTGCCAAACCTGGTATCACTTCTGGATTGTAGATTCAGGCTGTAATGCTTTGTGATGGTGTGCACTGTTTTCCATGTAGCTGCTTTCCAGATGTCCAGTAGTGGGATATCTCTTGAGGCTGCCACTGACGCAGCTGTACCCCTTGTGGAATGTGCCCTTAGGTCTAAGGGCACCTGTTTATTCACTTTTTCGTAACAAAACTTTATACATGCCACTATCCAGTGAGCAACTGTACATTTTGTGGCAGCTCTGCCCTTGCCAACTTCCCCATAAGTGAGGAAGAGCTGTGTCTGTCTGTCCTGGTCTGTATGCCTTGGTTCTGTCAATGTAGTGGCTAAGTGCCCTCTTAACATCAAGGCAGTGAAGTTTCCTTTCAGAAGAACTGGAATTCTCTGTAAAGAAAACAGGCAGAGCAATGGACTGATTCAAATGGAAATCAGATACCACTTTGGGAAGGAATTTCCTGTTGGTCCTGAGTACCACCTTGTCCCTGTGGAAGGAAATGTGGTCCAGACATCTGTACATAATGCTTGCAATTCACTGAGCCTTCTGGCTGAGGTAATGGCCACTAGGAATACTGTCTTCCATGTGACATACTTCAGGTTTGCAGTTGCCATGGGTTCGAATGGTGGTTCCATCAGCTTGGCAATGCAGATGTTTAAGTTCCAGGCCAGAACAGGTTCCCCCAAAGGAGGATGAAGGAGATAAGGCCTTTGAAATACTTTCTGAAAACTGGATGAGAGGCAATGAACCTCGTCTTACCAGCTGACAGGTAAACTGAAACTGAAGCCAGGTGAACCTTAAGGGTCAAAGGCCTCAGTCCAAATGAATGAAGATGTGTCAGGTAATCCAATAAAACAGCAAGGTCTGCCCTGGAGGGATCAATACTCTTACCTGAACACCAAATGGAAAACCTCTTCCACTTAGAGGAATATGTTTTTCTAGTGGAAGTTTCCCTGGAACCCCTGAGCACTGTCAGAACTTGTTCAGACAGCTTGAGATTAGCAAATTCTAAGTCCTCAAAAGCCAGGCCTTGAGTCTCAGTGACTTGAGGTTGGGATACAGGATTCTGCCCTGGGAGGAAGTCAGCAGGTTGCGTCTCCTGGGCAAGTGAATTGGTGAGGTCACTGATAGGGACATCAGGAGCGAATACCAGTGTTGCCTCACCTAGTCTGGTGCCACCAGAATCATCTTTGCTGGTTGGGACCTTAATTTCACCAGGATCCTGAGAATCACTGGGAAAGGTGGGAAGGCATACACAAACTTCCCTGACCAATCCAGGGCCACTGCATCCAAGGGGACTGTACCCTTGTGAGGGACCCTGCAACAGTATAGGGGCAATTGGTGATTTTCTGCAGAGGCAAAGAGATCCACCTCTGGAGTGCCCCACCTTCTGAAAACTGCACTGAGAATCTGAAGATTCAATGACCACTCGTGGTGGTCCTGACTTATCCTGCTGAGAGAGTTTGCCAGTATGTTGTCCTTTCCTGGAAGGTGTATGACCAATAGGGATACTTGCATGGAGTATGCCAAGCACCACAGTTTCATTGTCTACGTGCAGAGTGGTGTGGACCTGGTTCCTCCCTGTTTGTTGATATAGTACATGGTTGTGGTGTTGTCTGTCCTGCACCACCTTGTTTTGCAGATGTGGGGCAAAAGCCAGCAGAGCCAGGTACATCGCCCTGAGCTCCAGCAGATTTATATGTACCTCAAGGGAATCAACAAAGTCCAAGAGGGTAGCATCTTTCAAAAAGAGAGGTGTGCAAGAACAAGGGGGCACAATTTGAAGATGGGGGGTGGCTCAGAGGTAATGTAAGGAAGTATTTTTTCACAGAGAGGGTTGTGGATGCATGGAACGGCCTTCCGGAGGAGGTTGTGGAGTCAAAAACAGTGACTGAATTCAAGCATGCATGGGACAGCCATAAGGCAATTCTAGGGGGTGGGAATAGAAAGAAGTAGGCTGCTGGTTAACTAGGATCTGCAGCTTATCCATTAGGTAGGGAAATGGGAAGACTGGGTGGGCCAAGTGGTCCTTATCTACTGTCAAATTCTATGTTTCTATGTTTCTAAGGACTCTTGAGGGGACCATGTGCCACTTGCTATGTGATGCAGCAGGTGCGCCCCAGCCAAGAAGAGAAGCATCTGTTGTGAGAATTATGGATGGATGTTTCTTTAGAAAAGGTAAGCCTACCCTGAGGTTGCGTTCATCCAGCCACCACTGAAGTGCCTGAAATAGACTGTGAGTGACTGGTACCAGTTAGGACAGTGGGTCTGTCCTTTGTAACCAGTACTGTCTTAAATGAAATTGTATGTCCCTCATCTGGAACCTGGAGCCTGGTACCACCACTGTGAAAGCTGCCATGTGTTCCAGCAACCTGAGAAAGTCTCTGGCTGGTTTGGGTTTTCCCCAACATGAATAAACTTGCGACCTGTATGATGCTGTCAACTCTGTCCTTGGGCAGGAAGGCTCTGCCCAGGGTGGTATCTAATTCTGTTCCTATGAAGTCCAGCACCTGAACTGGCTCTTGATTTTCTGCTCCTATATAAGGAATCCTAGGGATTCCAGAGTAGATTTTATGAATGCCAGTGACTGCTTGGCATGCTGCAGGGACTGGCTTACAACCAGCCAGTCATCCGGGTAAGGGAACACTGTCGCACCTTGTTTTCTCAGGCATTTGACTACCAATGCTAGGCATTCCGTGAATGCCCTCAGGGCAGAAGTTAGGCCGAATGGGAGTGCTGCAAACTGATAGTGACCTGAGGCTAGTCTGAACCTCAGGTACTTTCTGTGGGTTAACCTGACAGGAATGTGGAAGTAAGCATCCCTTAAATACAAGGATGTTAACCTAACCACTTTTTGTAGTGTGGGGATTATTATTGATAGGGTCACCATTTTGAACTTTGGCTTTAGGATGTGTTTGTTTAGAAGTCTTAGATCCAGGATAGGTTGCTAATCCCCATCTTTCTTTTTGGTAAGGAAGTATCTAAAATAGAAGCCTTTGCCTCTTTGCTTCAGGTGCACTGGTTCCACTGCTGTGATTGAAAGCTGAAGTTTTACTTCTGCTTCCAACAGGATTCTGTCTGCAGAGGTGACTGGAGCAAAGGTTCTTGTCCTCAGTTTGGGAAGTGATTTGAAACTGAGTGACAGCCCCTGGCTCACTTCCTCCAGGACTCATTTGTCTGTGGTGATGGTATGCCAAACCTGGAGGTAGTGAGCCAGTCTGCCACCCACTGGGGGTGATGATGGAGATGATGGTGGGGAGGTGACCTGTACTAGCCCATCAGGGATTCTGTGTGGGCTGGGCCTGGGACTGTGGTGAGGGTGAAGCCCATCTCATAGACCTTCTACCCCTACCTCTTCCACTGCCATGTGAAACTGATGATTGCATCAAATGCAGCCCTTGCAGTTTCTTGTAAATCAATTGCCACTTCACCTGGTACCTTATCTGATAAAGCCAGTACAGCATTCCATAGTGCCTTCAGATACTGTACAGTATAAGCCATATAACTTGCCTGCCTCACAGTGAGTGAGGCTGCCATATACCCCTTTTTACCCACAGTATCCATCTTCCATGAGTCCTTGTCAGGGGATGGGTTGCTAGAGGAATTCTGTCTTTGTCAAGGCAGCAGCCTGGACCACCCCCTCAGGATCAGGATGAGTGAATAGGAAATCAGCAGTGGTTCTGTCCAGCTGATACTTTTTGCCCATCTTATCCACTCCAGGTATTGAAGTAAAGGTCTCTAAGATTTGTAGCATAGCCTTTTTTAAAGATTTGTGCACTGGTAACAGGAGGCGTTTTGTGGGAGCTAGTCCCATCATAGGTTTCATAGGTCAATTCAAGCTAATAAACTGACATCCTTAGAGCTTACCATATACCCAAATTAAAATCAAGTTGGTAACTCGCTAAAGTGCCGATCTAAGTTGTTCTTGAAACTATTCATACTGGGACTTTCAACTACAACTAATGGGAGTACGTTCCAGGGAACCACCACCCTTTGACTAAACCAGCTCTTTCGTTGGTTACAAATCCATTTAGAATGAAGAAGTGGTCTGTTATGTCTCCTACCTTTACAGCAATCAGTTTTGGGCTGGATTCCTTTCTCAGCTCGAATCTTATCATCTCCCATAATTCTACATAGCAAACATAAGTCCCCCCTAAACCTCCTGTAGTAAAGGGAATAAAGGTTGAGGGATGATAATCTCTCTGCATATGGTTTTTTCTTTGAACCCTTTATAGAACTGGTGAATCTTCTCTGTACTCCCTCTAACTTGTTAATATATTCCCTATTCTGTGGAGATCAAACCTGTGCGCAGTACTCCAAATGGGGCCTAACCAATGCTACAAAAAGTGGAGTCAATACCTTTTCATCCATGCTGGCTATATGCCTTACAATGCAGTTCAGATTCTGATTTGTTTTTTTCACCTGTGTCCTACAATGGGAACCAAACTTCAGATCAGCAGTTATCATAATTCCCAAGTCTCTTTCTTCATTAGTATCTATGAGTGCAATATTTGCAAGTTTATAAGAGACCAGTCCATTATTTTTGCCCAATTGCATGACCTTACATTGTTCAGTGTTCAGGACTAATTTGTTAATTTCTGTCCACTCAGAGATCTCATCAATAGCACTCTGTAGTGATGCAGCATCTTCTTGATTGTCCGCTACAGCCCTCAATCTGCAATCATCTGCAAATTTATAAAGCCATGTTTTAAGGTTGTTTAGTTTAAGGGAAGATATGTATATATTAAAAAGACTTGGTCCCAGGACTGAGCCCTGGGTAACCCCACTAGTGCTTGGTTCCCAGTCAGAAAGTACCGCATTAATGGTTACCCTTTCTTTTCTCCCCTACAGCCATGCTGATATCCAGTTACAAATATTACTATTCAAATTAATTTCCTCTAATAGGTTTAATAGTTCCATATGGGGCAATTTGTCAAAAGCCTTTGCGAAGTCCATATAAACCACATCAACTGAATTCCCAAGATTCAACTCTTTATTGACATTCTCATAGAATGCCAAAAGATTTGTTTGGCAGGACTTGGATTTTATAAACCCATGTTGTACGGGGTCGACCAGGCCATGAGTCTTTAGAAAGTCTAAAATTAAATCTTTAACTTACCCTTCCATAACCTTCCCTATTAGGGAAGTTAAACTCACGGGCCTAAAGTTGCCAGGTTTTGCTTTGCGCCCTTTTTTCAAAATGGGGATTATTATGGCACTTTTCCAATCTAGGGGTACTGTTCCTGTATCAAGAGAGGCCTGAAAGACGGGTGATTGGTAAGGTCAGTACATCTGCTAGTTCCTGTAGGACTCTTGGGTGTACGTCCTCGGGACCAGGTGATTTGTTGATATCTAACTTTATGAGCCAATCAAATACATCTTTGGGATTAATTATTATTTTCCCAGGACTAGATGCATCCTTGCCAAAGTGTAATATTGGATTACTATCATTATAGACTGAACAAAAATATCTATTCTGAATACCAGCCATCTCCATGATAGTAGCTGTCTGTTCCAAATCATTCATAAATGGGCCTATAATGCTATGGCCTGTTTTCATGCTGTTGAGGTAAGAAAAGAATGATTTTTTGCTATCCTTCACCTTGTTTGCTAGCATCACTTCAAACTGCGCTTTTGCTTTCTTAATTTTTACTTTAATTTCCTTGGCAGATTCTCTATAGGCCTTATGAATCATAGGTGTATTATTTTGTTTTAGTTTTTTATACATTCTGTTTTTCCTATTTATCAGTCTCTTGATGGAAACATTCAGCCAAGCGTTTTTTTTCCTATTGGTGTTATATTTTGGAACACTAGGTATATAGTTTTTAATAAGATGTGTTACTTTAGTTAGCAACAGATTCCACAGGCCCTGTACAGATGAACCTTTGAAATCTTTTTCTCCAGTCCCAAAGTGAAAGTTGATTTCTGATACTTGAGAAATCAGCTCTACTAAAATTTAACTTAGTTGTATTACCTGATGTTTTGGTAGTTAGTGATTCCCTAATACTAAAATGAACAAAACAGAGGTCACTGTTACCTAATGGACTATTAACCTGGACTTTATTAACTGAATTTCCCATATTAATGAGTACTAAATCAAGGTTTCTAGTTCCTCTGGTACTACTTTGGACCAATTGTTCCAGTCCCATCTGATCAAACATATCCAGATACTTCTTATCCATGTTACTACCTCCTTGCCACTTCATCCCATCTATACTGGGTAGATGAAAGTCTCCCACTAACAGTGTTCTGTCTGCTGGATTCAGATCACCTATTACATTAAGTAATGCCACATCATCATCTAGTGATGTGGAAGGTGGCCTATAAAGTAAACCAAAAATAATCATGGTACCTTTATGGGGAAGCAGTTTTACCCATATTAACTCAAGAGCACCCATGTCCCACTGTAGGTCTTCACATTTTGTAGATTCATGTATATACATGGCTATACCTCCCCCCTTTCAATTAGCCCTAGATTTAGAGAAGAAGTTATAGTAAGCCACATTTTTCTCCCATATGTCATTATCTTTCCACCATGTTTCCGTAACCAGGGCCAAATGGATATCTTGTGAATGTAGCAACAGTTTAAATGTATCATATTTGTTCACCAGACTCCTAGGGCTGGATATTCGAACTGCGCCCAAAATGTGCGCAATAGCAGGAGCAAGCACAAGTCCATTGCGCACATGCGCAATAGACGCGATATTCAAAAATGGAGCAAGCCAAATTGCGCAAACAGCCAACGTCTGAATATCGCACAACATGCACCATAGCACAACCAGGAAGGGGAAGCTGAGCAGATACAATGCGCTATAGCGCAACAAGGCAGCCCAGCTGAGCAGCCCAGAGGTGCCATAGTGCAAGCAGGGAGCCCCCCAGCAGCACAGCAATGGAACTGCACAACCAGGGAGGTAGGCAGGGGCCCACCACCCATGCCACAGATGGGCACAGGAACACACTGTAGAACTGACAATGCACCCCCACACCCCAAGCACAGCACAACTGGGGGAGGGATGGAATATCTACCGGACCATGGGGACAAGCAAACAAAGCACAGCTGGGTCATGTTGCCCCAGCACACCCACTGGCAAGCTGAGACTGCCACACACGGGGGGCGGACTGCCCCATGGCACAGCAGCTCCCCCTGTGCACAGCACACCCTGCACTGTGACCCCAAGACACCCCCCATGAGCAGTGACCATCACTGCAGGAATCCCAATGCATACCCCCCCACTGTCACACTGCAACCTCATGTACCACAGAACCATACAAGCCAGAGCCACCATGAGCACCCAGCAGTGGGTGGCAGCACACGGCAATGCAACAATGGCAGACACAGTGCCAACACGCACAATCCCCCAGAGGCACAGCTGAGAGACCGAACATGTGTCGCCACAAGAGGTACCCCACACGGGAAAGGGCGTGCCCCTGACACCACTGCCATTGATACAGCACCCTGCACAGTAGACAAGTGTCAGAGCGTGAACCACCATGAGCCACAGCAGCCAGCACAGACACCCATGGTGCATGGAAGCATGCAGCACACCAGATCCAACACAGTGCAGGGGCAAACACACCCACTACCTCGGGGACACCAACACAGAGACGCAGTAGTGTGGCAACCAAGCCCCCAGTGTGGGCCCATGTAAACTGTGCACACACGGCCTGCAGTGCACCATGGCACAGGGGTGACACCCACCCTGTGCATGAACTGTGGCCCTGTACGCCACCAGCATATGCCTGGATCACAAGTCACAGACAGTGGTGCACAGCCCCTGCAACACACACAAGACAGCATGGAGGTGGGACAGCAACTGTGGAGGCCACAGTGTCACCCGAGGCAAACATGCACCTCACCAGTGACAGGAGGCAACCCAGCATTGTGATGGTCACAGTGGATGACCTGCAGGGACAGCCACCACTGACAGGCAGCAGACCTGCATGAGCCACAGACATGCAGGGGTGTCAGCTGCACAGGCCAGGACAGTATGACAGGGGCACAATGGACACAGAACAGGCACCATGGACCACTGCACATAGCAATGACAATGCAGAGAACAACACACACCACAGATACCGACTGATAGCCACTCCCACACCAGAGACACTTCCACACACACACACACACACACACATATACCCATGACTGAACCACCCCAGATGCCATGCACACCACTGCAACTGAGCACCTATAGCCAGCTGCAAATCAGAGACCACCACAGTATTCATATCAAAATCTGTATTATAAAATATATAACAACAACAACATATATATATATACATATATGGGGTGGAGGTACAGGAACAAGATGGGGGTGGGTAAGGGGCAGGGGTGAACAACTGGGAGAGGGAAGGCAGGGTGTGAGGGTCAGTCAAGGGGGGAGGTAATGTGCGATCAGTGGCATCCAGCCTGCTCCTCCACTGCCTGGGGCCATTCCTGGGGTCGCCTTCTCCTCCTCACCCCATGCTGATGGAGGTCCTGCAGTATGGCCAGGGATTCAGCTGCCGCATGAACCAGCTCCTGGATGGAACGCTCTATGCATTGGAGTATCCACACACCTAGGACAAGGGATCAGAGTCAATGGGTGTGACTGTCCATCCCCCTGCAGCCCACCCATCATGCATGGCGTACAGCCATGTGCCCCGCTCCTGTGATGGTGTGCACCCACCCACAGTGACTGTGTGCACAAGACATGCCCAACCAGGCAGCAACAGCCATGTGTACCACTGCACACACACACCACTCATGTCCAGCACAGCACAACCAAGGCCATACAGTAACGTGGCTATGCGGTGGGCAGGCAGTGCCACAGCCATGTGCCCAGTGCATGCATGGACCACCATTGACGCACTCCCAGACATGCAGTGCCACTGGACAGTGCTGACTGTCACATGTTGCGTGCATGGCAGTGGTGTCCATGGATGGTGGCCATGCCCTGCTCCCCACCCTGTCACACAGCATGCAATAGCAATCATGGTGTCATGGCACTCACCCTCATTGGGCTGTCGCTGGCATTGGGGTTGTTCCCCGACACGCTCTGGTTCTGCATCCACCACCCTCTGCTGCTGCTCCGTGGCCCTCGTCCACTCTGCCACGCCTGTGGGAGACAAAGGAGGTAACACATCAGTACAATCCCAAGCATATTTCCCTGCCCCAATGTGTGTCACCCACCCACCCAGCCAGACCCATCCATCACATACCCCTGTAAACACCGCCACAGCCAACCCGAGACCATCCCTCCCCCTATGTGTTGGACACAAAAGACAGTGTTACCCATATGGACCATACAGGTGCATAGACGGATCACCCACCTGGATGAGGCACCACACCCCTCCTGGCACGCGACCGCAGACGTGCCAGTAGCTCCGGCTCCCTCCTTCTCAGGTCCCCATAGTGGTGCCTGCATTGCTTGGCCATCCTCCTGCGACCAGTGGCCGCCTCCAGGTCAGTGGCCACCTGTTGCCAGACCTGAGTCCTTGCTCTGTCCAGTGGAACCTCACCATACAGTGGGCCATAGTGTCGCTCCACAATGGCCACAAGGTTGGCCAACTTGAGGGCACTCCATTGGGGGGCTCTCCTGCGTGCCATCTCCAGTGCTATAGTAGGCAATATGGCGCTCTGCAGCACGGCAACCCCACGTGGAATTGCTGTGCAATACATCACCGCCATTCCCTATCATGCTGTCGGTACAGCGCCGCCATTCCCTATCGCGCTGTCACCGAACAGCGCAATAGAGCTGCAGACATGCCATATGTACAGCGCCAAGGGGGCAAAGGTCGGGCACAGGGTCATGGGTCTCTGGCGCAAGGCCACGCACAGCACCATCGGACATCTATGTGTCTAGTGCAATTGGTTGCCTGTGTGCCATTGCCACAGTGAACTATTGCGCAGTTGTGCCACAGCGCCATGTAGTGACCATCGCCGTAGCGCCACTGGCACAATGGTGGCCATGCCCTGAATTGCCTATCATGCACAGCACGTCATCAGTGCAGCAGATGCCTGCATAAGCTAACTGGGCATGCACAGTGCGGTGTACTACGCAGTCACAGAACTGCGCCATTGGCTCAGCACGTTCAACCGTATTGCGCAAAGCGCAACAGCGCGATATTCAGCCATCATATGCAAATCATCTGATCAGCCATTCAATGGTGCAGCAGCGTGATTTACATCTCATTAAAGTTGCTCCACACCTAATTTGCATGGATTGCGCCATAAAACTGTGACACTGTTCTGCAGTGGCCATATTTGGTTACTGCAGTTTATAGGTGAGTTGCATGCTGTGTGGTGTTCTGGACTGTGGTCTCAGGGACTTGCTTTGTACTGCACAGTCACAGGTCACCACTGTCACCCATACAGGCTGAAAAATGACCAAGCGAGAACTGGGTGAGGAGGATGATGGTGGGCGGAAGAGGAGGCCCAATTTTACTAAGGCTGAGATGGATTCACTCTTCGAGGCCTACATCGATCAGGAGCCACTGCTCAGTGGACGGCGGGGCACCCCTCAGGCCCGTGCTGCTGCATGGGAGGGGGTGGCACATGCTGTCAACCTGCACGGCAGCCACCAGCGCTCTGTGCAGGAGTGTAAGAAGAAGATGGGTACCGACAGGAGGAAGGTGAAGGAGAAGGTGGTTGCCATCAGGGCGGCACGTGCTGCAACAGGCAGGGGCCAGCCGGAGGTGGTGCAGCTGACTCCAGCAGAGGACAGGCTTGCTGCAAGCATGCAGCGCAGTGCCATTGAGGGCGTTCCAGGAGGTGGCTTCCAGACAGGAGGTAGTCCATCACTGCATGGTACGTCATGGTCTGGGGGGGAAGGTAGATCACATGCACTAACATGTCCTTACTTTCTTTTACAGATCCTGCACATCTGCAGGGGTCAGCGGTGGAGGGCCTGTCCACTGCAGACAGCCATCTGGAGTTGGAGGAGGGACCATCCACCTCCGCAGGTAGCCAGCGTGCATTGCAACAGTGGTACCGCCTGCCTGTCAACACTGATGTCGTTGAGACAGGTGTGGGGGAGGCCCTTCCTGTGTCTCAGCAGTCTGGCATCCAAGCATGCCAGCACACTGTGGCTGTGGCACAGACCTGCACCATTGATGATGCAATGACCATTATGGGCAGTGACATGTGTGTGTCATGAAATGGACACACAGCAGGCCAGCACACGCCCATGGACCTGGCTGTTTACGATGTGTGTGCCAGCATGTCAGCACAGTCCCAGGCTGCACCTGTCATCACTGGTGGGGCAGCACTGGTGGCTGGTCAGGTCAGTGGCACTGTTGCGGCCACAGCGGTGGAACAGCCGATCCCTTGGGCACAGCAGGCAGAGGGGCAGCAGCAGCAGTCACCCATCGGGACTGGGGGTACAGGGCTCAGTGGTGGCGTTTGTGCACCGCCTGTGGACCTGCCCATACCTGGCCCTGGTGAGCAGCGCCCACCCTCAAGGGGTGCTGAACATCAGGCCCTTCCATACCCTGAGGGACAGGTTGCCAAGGTGGCAGACGACCTCTTTGACGAGCACACCTGCCTGCTGCAGGCATCAGTACAGCAGCAGATACGGCTTGCAACATCCATGGAGGCACTGTGTGTGGCCCTGGAGTGGGTTGTGGAGCAACACAGCAGGGACACTGAAAGGATCCTGTCACGGATTGACCATTTACGGGAGGATGTGACCGCTGCCATTGACAGGCTACCACAGGCGTTGGTCATTGTCCGGCCACGATGGGCACACAGTCAATGTGCCCATGTGTCGCTCACACCACGCAGTTCACTATCCACTCCCCGTTCCCGGCATCGTGCGAACTCACCCTGTCGACATCGGGTTCAGCTGTGGGCATCCCAAGCACTCCTGGTGCAGGTATGTTCGGTGCGCTGCAGACACCTGTGTGGGCACGATCGCGTTCGCGCAGTGAAACCCCTGGTGGACCATCGGTGCCACCCCATGAAGCCCGTGCTCAGCCTGCCAGTGCCACTGGGTCTCGGCGGGGCCGCCCATGCATCCAAGGTGGAAGTGGCACTGTGCCGCATGACTGACCTGTCTCCCAGTGTGGGCTCTGTCTGGTGCTGCCCTGTGTGCATTGTGTGTTTTGGTGGGCAGTGCACCGGTGGGTGCCCAGCCCTACATGCAGACACATGGTCCACCTGCACACCCTCCCAACTGCTGTCCATGGGTGCGTGTGCATGATGATGCCTGCATTGCGCTGTACACCAAAGTGTGATGGTGCCCAGCATCTGACACACGCACATAGACAGTCAGTGGACGTGGTGGCCTGTGTACATGCGTGTTGCTAGTGTCTGTGTTCCGGCTCTGTTGTGCACCTGACCCCTGTTCACTGTGTGCCTATTGTGTGCGTGTGTGTGTCCATCAATGTGGTGTGTTACTGTTCACCCTCCTGGTTGTCTGTGTGCTTCTGTGCCCTGCCACTTCCCTTGCCATCATGCACCCTGGTGTGTTTCCATGTGTGTCGTGGGTTGTGCCCCAGCCACTGGTGGTTGCACATGGCCCCAAGGACTTACCTGTGTTGGCTGAAGTGCTCCTCTGTGATGGTGTCCCGGTGCAGCGGGGCAAGTTGGATCAGTCAGGGGTCCCATCGTCTAAGGAAGGGGGGGCTGCCCATCCCCATCATCACCGGCATCACCGTTGTCCCCATCGCTGTCCCCCTCTTCAACCTGTACAGCTATCCCACAGTCTTTGGCCATGTTGTGCAGGATACAACAGGCCAGGAATATTGCACAGGCCTTTGAGGGGCTATACTGTAGGGCACCGCTGGAGGTGTCTAGGTAACGGAAAAGCGCCTTCAGCATCCCAAACACCCACTCAATGATGTTGCATGTGGCGGCATGTGCCTCATTGAAGTGTTACTGCGATGGGGTCGTGGGCTGCCGGTATGGTGTGAGCAGCCAGTGACGGAGTGGGTATCCACTGTCACCTGTGTGGAAATAGTGGAGGTTAGTGTCTTGTTCAGGCTCAGACTGCCCCTAACCCTGTGTGCCACACCCATGGCACCTGTGGCTCACCCCACCTTGCCCACGATTTGTCAGTTCTACATGCATACTCACCCACTAGATGTCCTGTGGGGATGGCCCCACTCTCGAATCAATGGCACAGTGCCAACTGGTACCATATGAAAGAATCATGTGCTCCTCCAGGGTGCATGGCACAGACATTGATGATGCGCCCACTGGCATCACTCACCACCTGGCAGTTGACACTGGCATATCCCTTCCGATTCATATAGGCGGCCCCACCGGGACCAGGTGGTGTGCGAATCACCACATAGGTGCAGTCTATTGCCCCTAGCATGCCAGGCATACGTGCTACCCTGTGGAACTCCTGTATGTTTGTTGTGCGCTCTGCCGTGGTGCTGGGGAAATGGATGTACTCTGTAGCATGTGGCAGCAGTGCGCTGAGGAATTGGGTAAGGATGCATGACGTGGCTGACTGTGTTATGCCTGTGGTGTCCCCTGTTGGTCTCTGGAAGGTACCCGTGGTGAGCAAGTACATGCAGTCTGTTACCTAGTCTCCACTGACAGAGCATGACTTTGTCGTGTGGGTGCCTGCATCACATCACTGCACAGCTTACAGAGCTGCCTCAGTATTGCCCTGTTCAGGCAGTACCGGCCCACTATCTCGACATCTGAGTACAGCTCAAAGCTGGTGTGGGCTCGGTACTGCCTGTTGGGGGCGTACCGCCGGCGGGCCCTTCCACGGCCATGTCCCCCTGCAGCATGCCTTCTCACCCCCCTCATTACGGCTTCCATGTGGAAGGTGGCACTGTCCATGTCCCTGGCTTGTGTTCCCCCCCAGCTGTTGTTGCTTTTTTCCCCCTGCTGTCCTGCTACCTCCCCTGCACGCTGTGGCCCCACACAACTTCCCTTGCCCCTATTCTGTCCTCTTGTTTCCCTGGCCTGCCCTCTTTGTCCCTCTGCCCTGTCTCTCTCCCTGCCTCATGTGGCTTCCCTGTAGCGTTCTTGCACCTCTTCCTTGCTTCTTTTTATTTTGGCTCATTTCCGCTATGGCGCAATGTCTGCCTGATCCACTGTTGTGCATTGCGCAAGTCTTTGAACATCGCACTGCGCACTTTATGCATGGTTCAACCCCCTTCGGTTGCACATGCCTTCATTACCATTGTGCTGTTGCTCAGCATGTTTTCAGTGGTGCAACTGGCTCCTGCTGAATATCACAGAATGGTGCATTTTCTGACTTGTGCTGGCGCAACCCTATTGCGCATTGCGCAACCCTTTTGAATATCCAGCCCCTAGTGTTAATAAGGACTGCCTTCCATTCTGGGGTCTCGTTGGGAACATTAGTAGTGTTAATACTACTATTTAGGTCATTAGCCAGGTTCCCCCCTCCTTTCTCCAGTTTAAATGAAATGTTATTATTTCGAAAATGTTTTTGCCCAGAATCCTGGTACCTGAATAGTTAAGATGCAGGCCATCAGATTTGAACAGAACTGTTCTGTTGAATGTTACCGAATTGTCCATGAAGCAGATATTTTCCTCTTCACAGAATTATCTCAACCACCTGTTAATTTGTACGATTAGCCCATTTTGTGGGATTGATATCCATAAGTGGGTAATATGCCAGCAATTATAATTTTCCCATTTCTACCTTTAATCCCTTCTATTATGACTCTAAATTCAGCTTGGATATCCTCCAACTTGCTTCTGGCAGCATCATTAGTACCTATATGTAAAATTACCAATGGGCTAACTGTATTTTTGAGAAGCCCATCCAATAAAGTTGAAACATCATTGGTAATGTGCTAACTGTAATGTTTTCCTTGCACACACAACATACTGCAGTATCTATCCCCCTAGTAATTGAGTCCCCAAATACAACTATGTCCCTATCTGCCATCCCACCCGCATCTGATTGTTCCAATTTAGTCTGGCCTTGTGTTATATTGGTCAAAGTAGGATCTTTATCTTTGGGTTGTGCCAGTTGAATCCCTTTTAATCAGTGGCTGGATCTCCCACAGAAGGGTAGCGACTAGAAGACATTTATAACACATGAAATACTTACACACAGCTTCCTCTGTGTACATTTTACATTCCATGCATGCTTTTTTGCCCGTACCCCTTTTGGATTTGCCATGTGCCATTATATGTCTTGCATGCAACCTCAACTGTCACTATGGGACTTGTCTTTTACTTCCGCATGTCTACCACCTTGGATATTTTCCCCACCAGTGTCCACAGCGGACATGTGATGTGCGTGTGTCTGCGTGCATGACGCACGCTCCGCTTGGCTCACTGACTAGTGAGCTTAAATGGTCTGAGTATACTAGAAGTCTACCCTTGGTCAAATCACCATTCACTCCAAACTATCTGAAAAAATAAATAAAAACGATCTCAAACAAGAATCCTGTTGTTGAGACTTTTAAAACACTCTCCAGATTGTTTAAAATATGTAATTTGTGCTGTTAACACAGCGCTGTAGTTTACCACCTCCTCTCAAAAACTACTACTGTCTGTTCCTGGTTCCAGTGGAGACTAGGGCTCCCAAAATGTATACAGATAAAAATACAAGTCTAGGTATCAGATTTATGTATCAGGTTTCATTGATAATTGTACATTCAGTTTCTTTCAGTTGCATTTGTTCCCTGAGCAGATGTACTGCTTGTTACTATGCTGACCACTCGCTGACTAGTAAGCTTAAATGGTCTGAGTATGCCGGAAGTCTACCCTGGGTCAAATTCTCGTTCACTGCAAACTATCTGAAAAAATAAATAAAAGCGATCTCAAACAACAATCCTGTTGTTGAGACTTTTAAAACACTCTCCAGGTAGTTTAAAATATGTAATTTGTGCTGTTAGCACAGAGCTGTAGATTATCACCTCCTCTCAAAAACTACTACTCTCTCTCCTGGTTCCGGTGGAGACCAGGGCTCCCAAAATGTATACAGATAAAAAAATCTGCTTCCTCCACATCCTCCTCAGTCTCCTGGTGGGGGAGATTGAGGGTGTCTACCATATTTTTAACAAAGGCATACTGCGAAGAATAATTCCTCTGGTCTCTGTGGGGGGAAGTGGGAGCCAAAGTCCTGCTGTGGTTAAACCTCTGACTCTATCAATTCCCTGCATCCTCCTCTGGGTTATCAAACAAGAGGTTGCGGCTCCTGTGGTGTTGCATCTTGCACCAGTGTAACCGGTATAGGAACAGGTACCACAGCCTGCAAGGCTTGTAAAATCTGAAGAGCCTTAGCAATGTCGTCCGCTGAGGGCATAGTCAGTTTGTCTGCTGGGAGTTCCTTAGCCTTCTCGGATGGAGATGCAGTGACATGTTTTTCTTTATATTTTTTCTTAAGTGGGACAGTTTCAGCCACTGTCTCCACAGCCCTTTTGGATTTACCTTGCTCACTCTTTTCTGATACTTTTTCAGCATCTTTGGGCTTACTTTTTTCCTTACTGGAAACAGAGGAAGAGGTATTCTCTTCTGTAGTACTGGCAGAAGCAGATGCCATTTCTTCTAATATCTTTGATCTTTTTTTAAGAGTTTTTGGACAAAATGTTTTACAAATCTTGGGTAGAAAAAAATATGGCTAATTCCCAGACAATAAATACACAGAGAATGCTTGTCTGCTTTAGCTATAACTTGGCCACGTGACTCACAATATTTAAAACCTGTGGGCCCTGTGCATTTTTTAGGCTTGTCAACAGGGACCTCTGACATTGAGCAGAAAGTGTGATTTAAGCAAGCCAGTCAGGCTGTCTACGGTGGTAGGGAAATTATTAGAATCACTACTGAAGGAAAGGATTGTGGAATATCTTGAATCCAGTGGCTTACATGATCCAAAGCAGCAGTCATAAGGGGAAGGTCATGTCAAAAAATCTGATAGATTCCTAGAAGCTCTGTAGAGTTGGAGGTCAGCCTGCTTACTGGTGGCCCTGGCACAGTGCCAAAGATCATCTCTGGTGACCATGAAATTTAAGAGGTAGGGACTAATCCATGGGTTGTTTGCACTTTCTATCTCACATTTTTTACTGGGGGCACAGGTATCACAGACAGCAATGAAGTATTCCACAGCTTGATCTACGTTCTGTGCCACATCAATAGGAGTCCCGTCAGTTTGCAGAAGGGAGGCTTTGGGGTGCTTGAGCTGCCTTCTCTTTAGTACTCAATGTATAAACATTTTGGCAGGCAGTTTAGGTGCTACGTTCGACCAGAGGCAGAGAATGGGGGAGTGGTCACTCATCCAGTCAGGAAGGACTGTAGTGCCAGGTATTCTATCTGGGTGGTTTGTAATTATCCAGTTGATCAATGTACTAGAGCCGGTTCGGTAGTTTATCCTAGTGGAGGAGTCAACCACTAGGGCCGTGTTTATAGAAGAGATAGCATCCTTGTAGGGGTCAGCCAATTTACATTAAAGTCCCCTAGAAGCAGCACTTCAATGTTATGGTACAGTTTGGTGAGGTATTGTGTGAGCACATTGATCCCACAGGCCTGGTTTCAAGGGGTGACATACAGACTACTGTAAGTGCCTTACTATTGGATACTAAGATTAGTCTGATGGCCAGGGTCTGGATATTTTTCCTGGTGTCCAGACTAGGTAGGGCATGCCCTCATATGGTATCCTTTAGGTATATAGCACCTCTCACCCCTTTTGCCTACCCTGTCTTTCCTAAAGAAGGAGTATCCGCGTGCAGGGGATAGTATCAGGGGTCTTAGGGGCATACCAGGTCTCCACCTCAGATAGCACATTCGGTCTGTGTTGGGTTACCCAGACCTGGAGATCGTCGTATTTGGATAGCAATCTGCAGATATTAATAGAGGCTAACTTTAATGTTTCAGGGTTAGCACCACGACAGTGCATCTGCTGTAGCGGTCCAGGGTTTGGGTGGATGTTCCCTAATAAGAGGAGGAGGAGCAGCATTGCCATCCTCAGGAAAGAGCATCTAAATATTTTAAGATTGTTTGGTGGTTTGCGTCTGCTGTTTCACCTGTACATCTTGTAATACATTGGCAGGGTGAGGCAGGTTAGCAGAGAGAGGGTGGGAAAGCACAGCGAGCTGGTAGACAGACAAGTTTGGTAGGTTGGTCTGGGGTTTTTGATGGTTGTGTATCCCATAGTGGCACAGCTGGGGGAGGTATATGCTTAAGGGAGGGGGGCTCCTATTTGGTTGGGGCTTAACTGGATTTGCCGGAATTAATGCTACTATTAGCATGGCTAGAAATGTTATGCCTTTAAGGACCCTCATGGTAAACCAAGTGGCCGGAAGGCAGGGAGGGTGGGTTTATTAGGTAGAGGAGGAGCGTCAGAAGCGCAGTTCAGTGGTGTGCCTGTAGAGGGCAGAGGAGGGCTTGCTCATTTGCAAGGGGGCTCTGGAAACAGCAATGGATTCGATGTGGGTGAGGGTTACAGAGGAAGGACTAGTTAAGGTGCGGGCTAAAGTGAGGTGGAAGAGGCAGTAATTAGACAACATTTAGCTGCCAGGATGTTTTAATGGTTAGAGTCACTGACTGCAGTACGAAGGGTTGGGGGTTCAAATTCCGGAGGGGGGTACTCTGGGGAGAGGAGGATGTAATCTGCTAGGGATGTGGTTGATAGGGTAGGATTAGGGCTTTGAACTTGAAAAGAAAGAGTTAAATATGCTGAGGATGCAGGGTGACTTACAGGGCACAGCAGTGACTGCTAGGGGCCATTTGGTATAGCCAGCAATAGGGAAACTGGGGAGTCAGGAGTGCAAAGGCGCAAACAGAGGAGAGAAGAACCCAGGCAGTAAAGAATGGGAACAAGACATTTTTCAGGTATGTAAGTGAAAGGAGAAAGGCCAGAGGAAGGAGTGTGTGGAAGGGGACCACGAAAAAGCAAACATCCTGAACAGATACTTTGTTCAGTGTTCACAGAGGAAGGGGAAGGCAAGAGTCCACAGATAAGAGTAAGGAGCATCGATGGTAAGGTGGTGGATGCCAGTCCGTTTACTGAGGAGAAAGTCCTGAAGGAACTTGCAAATCTGAAAGCGGATAAGGCAATGTGACCAGACAGGATACATCCAAGGATATCGAAGGAGCTCAGAGAGGTTCTGGCTGCACCTCTGACAGTCCTGTTCAACCACTCACTGAAAATGGGGGTGATCCCAGAGGACTGGAAAAGGGAAGATGTAGTCCCACTTTACAAAAGTGGTAGCAAAGAGGAGGCTGGAAATTACAAGCCAGTCAGCCTGACTACGGTGGTAGGGAAATTATTAGAATCACTACTGAAGGAAAGGATTGTGGAATATCTTGAATCCAGTGGCCTACATGATCCAAAGCAGCAGTCATAAGGGGAAGGTCATGTCAAAAAATCTGATAGATTTATTTGACTGGGTGACCAGAGAAGTAGATCAGGGTGGAGCAATGGATGTAGCCTACCTAGAGTTCAGGAAAGCCTTCAACACCCTTCCTCATAGAAGACTCGTAAATAAGCTGAGCAGCCTCAGAGTGGGCCCAAAGGTGGTAAACTGGGTAAGAAATTGGTCAGTGGGTAGGAAACAGAGGGTGTTGGTAAATGGAGTTCACTCCGAGGAAGGGAGGGTGACCAGCGGGGTGTCACAAGGATCAGTACTGGAATCGGTCCTCTTTAGTGTATTAGTGACACTGCAGGGGGAGTAAAAGGAAAGATATACCTTTTTGCAGATGACACGAAGATCTGTAATAGGGTAGACACTCTGGGGGTGGAAAAAATGAAGAGTGATCTAAGAAAGCTGGAGGAGTGGTCAAGAGTGTGGCAACTGAATTCCAAAGCGCAGAAGTGCGAAATCATGCACCGGGGTGCAGAAACTAAAGGGCAGAGTATAAAATGGGGGCAGTGGTACTGGCAACCACCAAACAGGAAAGAGACTGTGGGTAATTATATCTGATAACCTAAAGGTGGCCAAACAGTGCGACGAGACAGTAGGGAGAGCCAGTGGGCTGCTAGGGTTCATTGGGAGGGGTATCACCGGCAGAAAGAGGGAAGTGGTGATACCACTGTATAAATCACTGGTGAGACTTCACCTCGAGTACTATGTCCAGTTCTGGAGACCACACCTCAGGAAGGACAGAGAGAAGAGGCAGTCCAGAGGAGTGCAACTAAAATGATGAAGAGGCTGCATCATAAGCCCTATAAGGAGAGACTGAAGGACCTCAATATGTACACCCTGGAGGAAAGGAGAGAGAGAAGATATGACAGAAACTTTCAAATACCTCACAGGTATTAATAAGGTTAAAGAAGAAAGCCTTTTTTCAAAGGAAAAGATGTTCGAGAACAAGGGTCATGCTATAAAGCTGGAGGGGGGTAGACTCAGGGGAGATGTAAGGAAGTACGTCTTCACAGAAAGAGTGGTGGCTACCTGGAACAGCCTCCCAGCGGAGATGGTAGGGGCAAAACCTGTAATGGGATTTAAGAAGGCATGGGATAAACATATGGGAAACATAATAACTGGTGAGCATTTTTCCCTTGCAGAAAACCGGCTTGTAATTTGCCATTGTAAAGGAGTTTTTATAACAGCAAACATGCGCTGGGTTTCCCTTGTTCTGTGTATGTGCCAGTCGCCGCTGTTCCCTCTCTCACTGCTGGACACTTTGTCACCTCTAGTACTTGATGGTAAGTACATTTCAAAATGAAAAAAAAACCTCCTCTTAGAGGACATTTACAATCCTGAAACCTTGAACAAAAACATCCAGAAAGTTTTTTTTCAGCCGTTTGGCCGCAGCCTGCTTCTCCCAGTGTCAGTATCCAACTAAGTGCATCGGACTATGAAGTGGTAGCTGAGCCCCTCCAATCTTTCCAAAGGGGTCCACTTCCAGTCGGAGTCCCCTTGACAAATCCTGACCATGGCAACATCGAACCAGGACTGGGGTGCCCATCTGGCAGACCGTCGAACTCGAGGGACCTGGTCTCCATTAGAGCAGCGTCTCCACATCAATGTCTTAGAGATACGGGTGATCCTGTATGCTCTGCAGGCACTTCAGATGAACCTGCTCCCTGGGTCCTTTGCTGATCCAGATGGACAATATATCTGTGTTTTTTCATATGTAACCCCCCTGTTACCCGGGGTTACTAGAATCCCAGTAAGACCTAGTGGTAGGCAGGGAAGGCAGCTTGTAAAACTACAGTTAAATGGATTTCACACTGTCTCACTCTGTTCTCAGTCTCAGCTGAGACTGAGGGATGGCATCATTTTAGAACTGTCGCAGCTGCATAAGCCACACTGGAATGTTGCAGTTGGTGGTTAGAGTAGAACGTTGGGGAATTTGAAGCCAATCTGTGTGCAGTCTTAAAGAGAGACTGTAGTGCAGCAGTGTGTGTGCAGGCTCTCAGAGCTACTTTTGTTCAAGGTGTGTGTTTCCACCTGAAGAGGAACTCAGGAACTGATAATTGAAGTGATGGAGACCGCTCTCAACGGTTCAGAGCCCCATCCCTGAGGGGATGGGGTGAAGGTGTCTGCCTGTTTTCCAGGGGCAACCCCCCTGGGTCTGGCTAAGGGAAATAAGCTGCCTGTTTGAGTTGTGCTGAGGCACCAGAAGCTCTGAGAGGAAGATTCCTTGAGGAGGAAAACGTCTGTGGGGCACCTGCAACTGAAGGGTGAGTTCGCTCTGAAAAAGGGCCAAGTGTTTTCACTTGAAACAGAAGGAAACAAAAGGGACTGTTACTGTGGGATCAGGAAAAGACAGCCAAGTACAGTTGGAAGAAGTGGGGATTGGACTGCTTAACTCAGTGGGAGGTCTAGAGTAATGGACAAAGCCACTTATAAGTATGTTCAAGGCCAGCACAAAATGGAAAGAAAGAATGTGGGGTTTGGACTGCTTAACCTGTGGGGGGTCTAGAGTAATGGACAATGCCACTTATTTTTAAGTATGTTCAAGGCCAGCACAAATGGGAAGCAAAACCAGTAGATTGAATGTGAAATATATTTAGCAAGAATCTACACAGCAAAGTGCTAAAGGATGAGGTGTTTACAGTCCAGAGAAATGGCCGGGTATGAATTGAGGGAGTGAGAGGTGGGAGACCCCCCCATCAGCAGTAACCAAATTCACCTCTACGGATTTGCTCTGAGACATCTTTTGCTTTCCCTCAGGTACTTGGCCAGTGCCTGAGGAAAGTACCCAGGCGTGGGATTAAAGAGGAGGATTCCCTAATGGAGCCGAGGTTCTCTTAGGTGGTTTAGGGAGCCACCAGAAAATGTTTCCATGAAGTATGGAAGGTGTCCAAGTGGCTGGCAAGGGAGCCAAGCCAGGAAAACCCACAGCAGTGTACAAGTTTGGACTGTGTAACCCAAAGCAGCATACAAGTCCGGGCTGTGTGCCCAGTGTGGTAGAGCCCGAGGGCTAAAGTGATGAAGATGTGTTCTGGTCTCTTTTAATTTGCATTACCAGGAGTGTAGCCCCGTAGGGGTCCATCTATGCTTTGTTTATTCTGTTTGGATGTGAATAAAAGCCACACTTTAGAATACCACTTCTGGTATTGGACATTACAGTTATTGCTTCCTGTGTTTGGAGCTACTTGGGTGCCCCTGTACAGAGTAGCCAGACCTAGCCTTTGTGCCAAGTGACCTATTCCTCCCCGAACCCAGCCCACCTGGTATTGCTGTCAGATACAAATGGCATACCAGCCTGGGGTTACATATATAAACAAGCAAGGTGGAATGCATTCGTACTCCCCCTGCAGAAAGGCCATGAGAGTTTGATATTTGGCCACAGAGCATCACCTTGACCTGACTGCGGTGTATGTTCCAGGCATTCAAAACACTTGGCCAACAGCTTAGGTCATTCTCGGTCCAAGACTCACGAGTGGGAACTTCTTCCCTCAGTGGTCAAAGATCTCTTGCCAGATGGGGCCACCCAGAGCTGGACCTATTCACGTCCCCATTCAATGCAAAACTGCCCAGTTTCTGCTTGCTAGATTCAGGGCCTGGTGTTTTCTGGTGAGACACGTTCTTTCTCTCTTAGACAGGGAGGTTTCTGTATGCTTTCCCTTCCTTTCTATTACTGCAGAGGGTTCTGCTCAAGCTGCAGTCAGAAGGGGTAGAGATGATCCTGATAACCCCTTACTGGCCGCAGAAGATATGGTTTTCATTCCTAACAGTGGAGCTTCCAATTCCCCTGCCCTTGCGCTCCGATCTGCTCTCCCAGGAACAGGGCACCCTGGTACATCTGGACCTCAGGTCTCTGCACCTTCGTGCATGCCTCCTGGAGACTTAGCACTTGCCTGATTTAGGTTTCTCCAAGGGTGTCAGATGTCCTAGTGGCAGCCAGAAAACCCTCCACTAGATCTACTTATGCAATGAAGTGGAAGCAGTTCTGCATATGGGCCACCGCTCATCACATAGATCCCTTTACCTGCCCAGAGAATTTTGTTCTAGAGTACCTCCTTTCCCTATCAGACTCAGGCCTGAGGTACCCATCAATTAAGGTGCACTTATCCGCCATGCAAAATGCTTACCTAACTTGACCTTTCCTGCACTTTCATGTGGGGCATATTGCATTTGAAACCTCCCATGAGGGACCCTCTTCCCCTCTGGGATCTGTTATTCATTTTAGAAAAGCTTAATTTGCCTCCCTTTATGCTTGCTGCAAGCTGCGAACTTAGTTTTTGGTCATGGAAAGCCTTATTTTTAGTTGCTGTTACATCTACTTTGGATTTCCAAGCTTCAGGCTTTGATGTGTATACAGTCTCATTTAGTTTTCACAAGGACAGTATGTCCTTGAGGACCAAGAAAAAAATTACTCACCTTAGTAATTGTGTTTCTTCTAATGGAGTCTTGCTGTATTCTGACATATGCAGTTAGCCCCAGCACTTAACTGCTCCGGTGAGGAAAGAGTTAATCTCTATGCAAGGCATAGAACGTTGAGCTTGAACTCGGTTTTCAAACCTCTGTCTGTGGTGCCTCAGAGTGTAACCCTCAGATACTTATGAGCAAACTAACTAACTACACTTCCAGTGTGGAAATTGTAAAACATATAAGCCAACAGGCAACAACTTGGGTCCAAAAGACTCAAGTCGAGAACCCAAGAGAAAAAACAGGTAGTGAACAGGATATATAAATCTAAGTTAAAACTTAACAACAACCACCCCACCCTGAAGGGTGCAAAGTACACCCCTGAGACGCAACACTGTACCTGCCAGCCCACATCCCAAAACTAGGTTCTGAGAGGGGAGTCGGTGGGGGGGGGTAGGTCAGACTACAGCAAGACTCCACTAGAAGAAACACAATTACTAAGGTGAGTAATTTTTTCTTCAAACAACATGAAGTCTTGCTGTATTCTGACATATGCAGACTTCCAAGCAGTACCTCCATGGAGGAGGGTACCAAACCTATTTTGGGAATAGGCTCTGCAGTACTGCAGTACCAAACCTAGTTTCACTCCTAGCCTGGATATCCAGAGAGTAATGCTTGGTGAACGTATGGACTGTTTTCCAGGTGGCCGCTTTGCAGATCTCTAACAAGAGTATATCTCTGGCAGCAGCCAGAAAAGCAGCTGTACCCCTAGTTGAATGAGCCCTCAGGTCTGAGGGAGGTGTTTTGCCTAGCTTGGCATAGCAGAACAGTATACAAGAGACAATCCACCTGGCAATAGTTCTATTAGTAGCAGGCCTACCTTTCCCCACTTCACCATAAGTGAGGAACAATTTTAGACAGTCATTCGTATGTGCCTTAGTATGCCCAATGTAGTACTTAAGTGCTCTCTTAACATCCAAACTATGTAATCTTTCTCCTGAAGAAGAATGATCAATGAAAAACACAGGAAGAGACATGGACTGGTTCAGATGGAAATCTGAGACCACTTTGGGTAAGAACCTCCTATTGGTCCTGAGGATCATCTTATCTCTATGGAATGAGATAAAATCAGGTTCAACTGACAGGGCCTGTAATTCACTAATTCACCTGGCAGAAGTGAAAGCTACCAGAAACACAGTTTTCCAGGTGAGGTACTTAAGCTCGGCCGAAGCCAGAGGTTCAAAGGGTGTCTGCATAAGCTGAGCAATGCAGATATTGAGATCCCAAACTGGAGTAGGCTATCTAAAAGGAGGGTTGATATGAACCAGATCTTTAAAGAACTTATCGAAAACAGGGTGAGATGCCAGGGAAGAGCCCTTCCCTGCTGAGAGGAATGCAGACACGGCTGCTAAATGAAACTTTAAGGTGGCTGGCCTAAGGCCTAAGCCATTAAGATGAACTAGGTAATCCAAAAGTGTAGCAGTTCCAGCAGCATCTGGTAGAATATCCTTATGGGAACACCAAATGTGGAATCTTTTCCAATTGGACTTATAAGTTTTCCTGGTAGAGGGTTTCTGAGAAACCTTAAGGATGTCCAAAACTCCCTGAGAAAGATGCAGGTCTGCATATTCTAAATCTTCAACAGCCAGGCCTTGAGATTGAGACTAAAGATTGGGGTACCAGATCCTCCCTTGAGAGGAGGTTAAGAGATTGTGACTTTTGGGAAGAGACTGAGAGAGTGAGACTGCTAGGGACAACAACAGAGGATACCATGGCTGTCTGGCCCAGTAGAATCACTGTGCAGGGTTGTAACCTGATCTTGACTAGAACCCTGAACAGCAGTGGAAAGGGAGGAAAGGCATAAAGGAACTTGTCTTCCCAGTCCAATATCAGGGCATCCAGGGGAACAGTCCCAAGGACTGGGGGTCTGCAGCAGAAGAGGGGAAGTTGGTAATTGTCTGGGGCTGTGAAGAGATCTATCTCTGGAGTGCCCCACCTGGTGAAGATTACTTTCAGTATGAGGGGGATCCAAGGTCCATTCGTGATGGCCCTGGGAGATTCTGCTCAGCGCATCTGCTAACACATTGTCCTTCCCTGGGAGGTGGACTGCTATTAGGGAGGTTTGCAAGGAGTAGGCCAGAGACTATATTTTCAAGGCCTCTGTGCACAAGGCCGTAGACGGAGTGCCCCCCTGCTTGTTGATGTACCACATGGTGGTGGTGTTGTCTGTCCTGACCTGAACCACCTTGTCCCTTACTGAGTCCAAGAAAGTTTTAAGGGCTAGGAATACTGCCCTGAGTTCCAGAAGATTGATATGAAACAGAGACCCTTGTGGAGACCAAACACCCTGTGCTGTGAGGGGTCCTAGGCAGGTTCCCCAGCCCAGGAGAGAAGCATCTGTAGTAAGTACCACTGAATAAGATTGACTTGAGGAATGGGACACCTTGTCTGAGATTGTCCTGATCCAGACACCACTGGAGAGCTTGGACCACAGTCTGAGTCACTGGAACCAATTTGGTGAGAGAGTATTTTTCTGAGACCAAAAAGACCTCAGGTGAAACTGAATGTCCCTTATTTAGAACCTGGCTCCTTGTACCACTGCAGTGGAAGCTGCCAAGTGGCCTAGGAGCTGAAGAAACTGTATTGCTGGGCAAGAAGCCAGAGGATGAAAAGAGGAAGCAAGATCTGTAAGGGCCTTTACCCTTGCTAGTGGGAGGAAGGCTTTTGCTTGAACAGTATCTAACTCTATCCCTATGAAAGTGAGGAGTTCTACTGGCTCGAGAACCGACTATGGCAGATTGAGAAGAAAACCCAGAGAACTGAGCAAATCTTGAGTGACTTGAAGAGCTGACCTTACCTGGTCGGAAGACTGTCCTACAATGAGCCAGTTGTCCAGGTATGGGAATAGAGAGATCCCCTGCCTTCTGAGGAAGGCCACTACTACTGCAAGGTACTTTGTAAACACTCTTGGAGCAGATGTTAGGCTGAAAGGCATGGCTCTGAATTGATAATGGCCTGAAAGCTGCTCGAACCTGAGGTACTTTCTGTGGGAACACCTGATAGGAATGTGGAAATAGGCATCCTTGAGGTCCAGGGATGCTAATTAATCTCCTGGCCTCAGAGAGGGAAGAATTACTCCCAGAGTCACCATTCTGAACTTTGATTTTAAGATGCGTTTGTTCAAATACCTTAAGTCTAGGATAGGTTGCCACTCCCCTATCTTTTTTGGGGTAAGGAAATATCTGGAGTACAGACCCTTCCGCTGTGTAGAGTAGGAACTCTCTCCACAGCTCAGAGCCAGCAGAGAGGAAACCTCTACTTCTACAGCAATGGTTTCGGAGATGTTTGCAGGTGGAAAAGACCTGATCCTCATTTTTGGAAACTTCTTGAAACTTAGAGTCGGTCCCTGGCTTACTACCTCCAGGGCACACTCATCTGAGGTAACAGACTTCCAGGCCTGGAAGTAGTAAGCCAGCGTGCCTCCTACTGGAGTTGGGGAGCTGACATGAGCTGACACATCAGGATGTCTGTCTGGCAGGAGCCTTGGACTGGGAAGAGGATGCAGCCCTGCTCATCCCCCTCCTGCCTCCCCCTCGAAAGAACCCGCTCTGTGGGAAGGGAGAGAAGGCCTGGGCTTGGTAGAAAGGCCTATGAAAGGGCCTGCCCCTGCCGCTAGACTGCTGCTTCTGAGGAGTGGCTTTCCTTTCCTTGGCCAGGGCACTCCAGTTGGTGATCCTGTACCCATTCATCTTCTTCATGTAAGCCTCTGTCTTCTCCCCAAACAGAGAGTTACCCACCACAGGGAAATCTATGGCCTTAGCCTGGGTATCCTGAGAAAGGCTAGTGCATCTGAGCCAAGCAAATCTCCTGAGAGATACAGATGTAGCCATGACTCTCGATGCCACATCGTTAGAGTCTACAGCAGCATGGAATTGCACTTTGGATGCCTCAATCCCATCAGTAGCCACCTCCTCCAGCTCTTTGGCTAGCTGGGGGGAAGTCTGTTTAGGCAGTTCCAGAACTGTATCCCACCTGAACTTCTGGTATCTGGCTGTGTAGGCCATATAATTAGCTTGCCTGAGACCCAAGGAGGATGCCAAGTATTGTTTCTTGGCCATGGCATCCACCTTCCTGGAGTCTTTATCTGGGGAGTGTGAAGCCAAAGGTATATTCGCCCTTTCCCAGGCTGCAGCCTGCACTACCCCAACATGGTTGCAATGACTGAACAAAAACTCCATACCTGAGCCTGATAGCATATACCTTCTGTCCATACTCTTATCCACAGGAGGTAAAGAATTTGGCTACAAAAGAAGGCTCTTCTTCCTCCTCAACAGCTTCAACCATAGGGAGCTGGAGGGTTTCAGACACCTTTTTGTAAAACAAAAAGTGAGATGGGTTGGGGGGTGGGATTATGGAGGTTTGACCCGGGATTAATTAAAGATAAATAAAATACTGAGTCGACGAGGAGAGTTATCCAGTTTTACCTTAAAGAAAATACTGAGGCAGTCTCGAGACCTAAATTCCTGTGGAATGCTTTGAAGGCAGTAGTGAGAGGTCATACGATTGCCTTTGCTTCCCACAGAAATAAACAGTTTCAGGTCTGCATCAAGGAGGCTCTTGCTTCTATTGCAGACTTAGAGGCAGTCCATAAACGTACTGGATCCCAGAGGGTGTTGAAGAAATTAAGGGAAGCAAGGGAGACGTATAATTCCTTATTACAAAGGCGGGTGGAGAACTACCTTAGATATACTGGGCAACGTTACTATGAGAGGGGAGAGAGGGCCGGCAAACTGCTGGCGCTCAGACTCTGTAAACAGGCAGCTGATAGGTATGTAGCTAGGGTAAGCTCGGATTATCCTAACCTCCCCTGCAGGACCCTCCCTGGCGAAATTGCACAGGAGTTTGCAAAGTTTTACGAACAACTATATAAGAAAGAATAAACACCAGATCATAATAGAAAAATTAAGGAGTTTCTGCAGGAGGTAAAGCTCCCTGTGTTATCGGCTGTCCAAAGGGTAGCCTTAGAGGCTTCCTTTACGGAACCAGAGGTGCGAGCAGCCATAAAGTCCCTGGGTTCTGGGAGGGCCCCCGGACCGGACGGATTCACTCCTGAATTCTATAAGCAGTTTCAGGAAGATCTGGTTCCCTTGTTTACTAGAGTTTGCAATGTGGCCCAGGAATCAGGTGCCTTGCCGGATACATGGGAGGAGGCCATTATCTCGGTTTGGCCGAAGGCCGGGAAGGACCCTGCCTCATGTGCAGGGTACAGACCCATCTCGCTACTTAACCAAGATTTTAAGATTTTTGCTAAAATTATCAGCATGAGGTTGCAAGGAGTAGTTCGCACCCTTGTCCACCCGGACCAAACTGGGTTCATTCCTGGGAGACATATTCAGGACAATATTAGGTTACTCCTCAATATAATCTCTTCTGCGCAGCCCCCCATTGATTCTCCTCCTTCAACAATACTATCGTTGGATGTGGAGAAAGCCTTCAATCACCTAAATTGGGAATATTTGGATTCAGTATTGGGGGTATTTGGGTTTGGAGAGAGATTTCATGCCTGGCTCTCTAATCTATACATCAAGCCGAGAGCCAGTGTCCGGGTGAATGGTACGATCTCCAGGCAATTCGGGATTGAGCGGGGTACCAGGCAGGGCTGCCTTCTCTCCCCTCTCCTGTTCGCCCTTAGTTTGGAATCTATGGCTGCTTATCTCTGGCAATTGGATCTTTTCCGGGGCTTGCAAATTAGGGGGGCCGAGGTTAAGGTCTCGCTTTACGCAGGTGATACCTTAATATATATTTCAGATCCGGTAGTAGCGGTACCTAAGATTTTCAATTTTCTTTCTGAATTTGGCACTCTCTCAGGTTATAAGGTTAACCCAGACAGGTCCAAGCTATATCCACTTGGAGGGGCTAAGAATCAACCTCTACCAGAGGTGCAGCAAATTAAATGGTGCAGGATGGGTTTTAGATATCTGGGGATATGGGTTCCTAGGGATTTTGGGGCTTTATACAACACAAACCATTTAAAGATTTTGGAGGATATCAGGGAGGATTGTAACAGGTGGAAAGAACTTCCTCTCTCTATTTCTGGCAGGGGAGAGTCCATTCGCATGAATATTCTTCCCCGATTGTTGTTTGTACTGGGAGCCATCCCTTTGAAGCCCCCCAGGAATTTCTAGCATGATATAAGGTCTACGCTCTCCAGATTCTTATGGTCTGGGCGGAAATCCCGGGTGAAGTGGAAGATAATGGTCACCCCAAGGGAGAGGGTGGTTTTGGTATCCCGGATATCCAGAAATATTTTTGGGCATCACAATTATTACCTCTAGTGACCATGACCCGTGACCCTCCACCTAGGTGGGTCCAGATTGAGATGGCTGACTCTCCCTTGGCAAACATCTCAGATTTAATCTTCTTGGACACACCTAGGTTGGGTCAGTTGGATTTCAGAAACCCTTTCACAAGATTGATTTTGCAGATATGGAAAGACATGAACTTAAAATTAGGCATTAGTCTAAAGCTTAATCCATGCACGACTATCCAGAGTTGCGTGGATTTTGGCCCACTAAGGTGGGATATGGGCTTCCGCCATTGGGCAAGAATGGGGCTGGTTAATCTTGGCCAGCTTTTTAATCAGAACTCATTTAAATCATTTCAGCAACTAAAAACGGAATTTAACCTCCATAATAAGGATTTCTTCCGTTATCTTCAGATTAGACACTATGCCCATATAAACGAACAACAAATTGCGATGGGCACAATGCCTAGGGGTAACCCGGTACTTCAGTCCATCTCTTTCCTGATCAGACAGTCAGCCCATGAAAAGAAAATAATCTCCAGGTTGGTCACAGGGATGAATCAGGCCGAAAGAGATTTTTTACAACTGGTCAAGGAGAAATGGCACGGGGAGATGGGGATTGTCTTGTCGGATGCTGATTGGAACTCTATTTGGAGGTCCGTTCATAACACGACATCCTCCCTTTTCTGGCAAAAATTTTGCTGGAAAATAGCCACTAGATTTTTTAGAGTTCCTGTGATGACAAAACATTTTGGATTGCACCGCTGTGATCTTTGTTGGAGACACTGTCGGTTGGTTGGCACCCACCTCCATATATTTTGGGAATGCAATGTTATACAAGAGTTCTGGAGGGAAATAATGGATAAATTTAACAATATTTTTGAGCTAACACTACCAAGTTCCCCGCAGCACTGGTTATTAGGATTGCCGCCCCCCCAGTTGGCTTCTAGATCTGCTCGTCTCCTGTTTGGAATTCTTGTGGCAGCAGCTCTTAAAGCTATCACTCTCTCATGGCTCACCCCAGATAAGCCTACTCTCACAACATGGATTGGTATCTGTACCAGGATATTAGATATGGAATATTTAACAGCCAAATTAAGATTATCTGTAGATAAGTTCAAAATGAGATGGCTACCTTTTTTGCATTTCATGGCTGCACAGGAGGGGAGGCCAATAATGGACTTGCTAGCTAAGTATGCTTAAACTGTATTTGGTCTCTCATAGTCACCATGTGAACATTTTATCTGACATTGTTTTTAGGTTGTATAACATGAACAGGGGGACCTGCCATGTGGTATCTATTAGGGGGAATGAATATTCCCTGGTGTCTAGTAGGGGGGCATGCTTGGGCTTCCGTATCAACTGCACTTTTGTCTGTTTTGTTGTTTGTTTGTTTGTTCTCTTTAACTTTCTCTTTTACTCCTTCCTTGTCTTCATCTTCTTGTATGTGTTCTTTTGATCTCAGACGGTACTCTCCCACTTTTTGTGTCATATTTCTACTTTACTCTTTAAATAATAACTCCTACCACCCTTCGTTTGCTTTCTTCTCTTACTTTACCAATCCCTCTCGGACCTCCGACTATTGTTTCCTTTTCTTTTCTTTCTAGTGTCAGATTTATCTCTCTCTATCTTTCCCTATAGACATTGATGGTTATCATGGCATTCAATGATTGTGGAATTGCATTGTCAAAATGTTTACTTCCATCTGTATCTTCTTTGAAAATACTTCTCAATAAATTGCTATTTCAAAAAAAAAAGTGAGATGGGGACATAGGAAGCCTTGGAGGGGAGACATTGGAGGGTCTGTCTGGGGAGATGTCCGGTTCAATGGGCACATCCAGACCTTCATAATTATCACAATTTACAGTTCACTACCTATCTACACTACTTACTGTACCGTAGATAGAGGCTCGAAACCTAAAATAAACAAATCAGTTGAAAAACCGACACGTTTCGAAACTTTACCGAACCGAAGCGAAGGAGCAATCTCCAGAGCGACTTCACAGTTAGGCAGAGTAAAGAATCTGATGGTTACACTCTGAGGCACCACAGACAGAGGTCTTAAAACCGAGCTCAAGCTCAATGTTCTATGCTGTGAATAGAAATTAACTCTTTCCTCTCCGGAGCAGTTCAAGTGCTGGGGCTAACTACATATGTCAGAATATAGCAAGACTTCATGTTGTTTGAATCCTAAGTTTCTTCCAAAGGTGGTGTCTGAATTTACTCTGAATCAAGACATCCACCTGCTTGTTTATTACCCAGAGTATTGGAATCCAGGGGAGGCTTTACTACATACTCTGGATGTTCACCGAGTGCTTCGCTATTACTTTGACCGCACTCGAGCCATCAGAAAAACTGAACAGTTTTCCTTTCACCCCGAGAAGAGAAGGGGCTTCAGTTTCAAAACAGTGTTTATCCAAATGGCTACTTAATTGCATTATTTACTGTTAACACAAATATGATAAGCCTTTAGTCCAGTTAAAGGCCATTCTACCAGGGAAGTAGCTGCTTTGTTTGCCTCCTTCAGAAATGTGTCCACTGCTGACGTTTGTGCAATGGCCACTTGGAGTTCTGTCCATTCTTTCATCCAGCATTACAGTCTGGACATTGCATTTAGGTGCAGGGCAGGTTTTGGACTGGCTGTTTGTCGCTGAGGCACAGGTCAGGAAGCATAGGAAAATTTGGAGCAGTTGTAAAATTCGCAACTAGAGTTTTATTATTAACAGTAAAATAAAATAAAAATTTGTTCAGAATAACTATTTACAATGGCAGTAGAAACATAGAAAACATAGTCCGTCTTAGTTTTTCTTCTCAGTTTCCAATCTCAGTCTCTGTCTTTTGCAAAACATTGCAGCTCTTTTTTATAAGTCTGTGCAGGAACTCGTTAAGAAAAACAGCATGCTTCTCACACAGTGTTCTTGTAAGTTTCCAGTGTTCTTGTCAGTTTCAGCAGGTGCAGCAAAAAGAACATTGTGACTCAGAACTGACCTCTTGTTTATATCTTCTGCAAAAGGCTTAACAATTGCATCTGAGGTTGACCCCCTTGAGTTCCCAATAGTTTTGCAATCATTTCAACAGTATAACTATATACAGTTTTAGCTTTGCAATCATTTCAACAGTATAATTATATACAGTTTTAAATAAAGGAAATCCCAGTATCAGTTAGATTTCCACAAAAAGATTGACATATATTTTTATACCTGCAGATATATGCAAGAGGGAAGAAAAGACAGAACCAGGAAGTGAAGGCAGAGAGATAGCGAGAGGCAGAGAATTGCAAGACCGTTGGGGTAACCAAGTCTTAGGTCTCACGAGAAAATCTGGTTGTGCAACCTCACAGAGAAAAGGAGAGAATAGAACAGATCATAGAATCATAGAGAACGTCAAGCCTGGAGGTCAAAAGAACCTTGGAAAAAAATTATTCACCTTAGTAATTGTGTTTCTTCTAATTGAGTCTTGCTGTATTCTGACAATCTGCAGTTAGCTCCAGCCTTCAAACTGCCCCAGAGAGTAGAGGGTTAATTTTTATATTCAGTGCATAGAATGTTGAGCTCTAGCTCGGTTGAGGTCTCTTTCTGCAGCACTTTGAAACCTGACCGTCAGATTCTTACAAGCAAACACTCACTGACTAACTATGTGGAAATTGTAAAATTTAAAGATTTTGGATACCTAAAGGAAGACTCAAGTCAGGAAACCCAAAACCAAAAACCTATCCAAAATAAAGGTTATAATATAAGCACCCAAGTAAAAAAGGAGGGTGTGCTGAAGACACCCCTGGGGTACAACACTGCGCCTGCCCACTCACTTCCCAAAAACAGGTTCTGAGAGGGGAAGCAGGGAGGGTGGTCAGAATACAGCAAGACTCCATTAGAAGAAACACAATTCCTAAGGTGAGTAATTTTTTCTTCAAACAACATGAAGTCTTGCTGTATTCTGACAATCTGCAGACTACCAAGCAGTACCTCCAAGGAGGAGGGACAGAACCTACTTTGGGAATAGGCTCTGAAGTACTGCTGTGCCCAACCAAGCATCACTCCTAGCCTGGATATCCAGAGAGTAATGCTTGGTAAAGGTATGGACTGTTTTCCAGGTGGCTGACTGACACATTTCTAACAGAGGGATATCCCTGGCAAAAGCCAGGGAAGCAGCTGTACCTCTTGTGGAATGAGCCCTCAGGCCTGAGGGTGGAATTTTTCCCAGTTTCTCATAGTAGAATTGTATACAAGAAACAATCCACCTGGCAATAGTTCTCTTGGTGGCAGGTTTGCCCTTTTTCACTTCCCCATAAGAGAGAAACAACTGGAGGGAATCAAACCTGTGACCCTTGGTATGCTCTATATAGTAGCTAAGGGCTCTTTTAGCATCTAAACTGTGTAGCCTCCTCTCTCCTGAGGAAGAATGATCAGTGAAGAAAACAGGGAGAGACATGGACTGATTCAAATGGAAGTCAGAAACCATGTTGGACAAGAACCTCCTATTGGTTCTAAGGACCACTTTATCTCTATGGAAGGAGATAAAATCTGGTTCCACTGACAGGGCTTGCAATTCACAGATACGTCTGGCAGAGGTAATGGCTACCAAAAACACAGTTTTCCAAGTCAAGTATTTAAGCTCTGCTGAGGACATAGGCTCAAATGGGAGTTGCATAAGTTGAGCAATGCAAACATTTAAGTCCCAGGCAGGGGCAGGATTCCTAAAGGGAGGATTGGTATGAAGCAATCCCTTGAAAAACTTACAGAATACAGGGTGAGATGACAGTGAGGAAGGCTTTTCCCACTGACAGAAAAGCAGAAACAGCTGACAAGTGTACCTTGACAGTAGCTAGTCTGAGGACTAGACCATTAAGATGGACCATATAATCCAGAACTGTAGGCAATTCAGCAGTGTCTGGGGATATATGCTTCTTGGAACACCAAATGCTGAATCTTTTCCATTTGGAGTCATAAGTCTTTCTGGTGGCAGGCTTTCGAGAAGCTTTGAGAATATCCAGAACCCTATGGGACAGATGCAAATCTGCATACTCTAGCTCTTCAAGAGCCATGCCTTGAGATTGAGGGACAGAAGATTGGGGTACCAAATCCTCCCCTGAGAGGAGGTTAACAGGTTGTAATTCCTGGGAAGAGACAGGGGAAGATGGACTGCTAGGACAGTAAGAGGGGGTACCAGGGCTGCCTGGCCCAATCTGGAGCAATCAGAATCACTTTACAGGGTTGTGACCTCACTTTGACCAGCACCTTGAAGGGAAGGCATAGAGAAATATCCCTTCCCAGTTCAACATCAGAGCATCCAGAGGGACTAAGCCCAAGACTGGGAGTCTACAACAAAACAGGGGAAGTTGGTGATTGTCTGGGGCTGCAAAGAGATCTATCTCTGGAGTGTCCCACCTTGAGAAAATCACTTTTAACAGCAGAGGGCCCATGACCATTCGTGATGGCCCCGGGAGATCCTGCTCAATGCATCTGCTAGCACATTGTCCTTCCCTGGAAGGTGGACTGCTATCAGAGAGATCTGCAGAGAATAAGCCAGGGACCACAATTTCATGGCTTCCGTGCACAAAGCCATGGACAGAGTGTCTTCCCTGCTTGTTGATGTACCACATGGTGGTGGTGTTGTCTGTTCTGACTTGAACCACCTTGTTCTGCACTGAGTGAGAGAAAGTTTACAGGGCTAGAAAAACTGCACTGAGTTTGAGGAGATTGATATGAAGAAGGGATTCCTGAGGGGACCATGGTCCCTGGGCTGTGAGAGCCCCCAGATGGGCTCCCCACCCCAAAAGGGAAGCATCCATGGTAAGGACTACCGAATGACACTGAGTAACAAATGGGACCCCTTGCCTTAAATTGTCCTGATCCTGCCACCATTGAAGAGCTTGGATCAGTGTCCGAGTCACTGGACTCAGTTTGGTAAGAGGATCCTTCCTTTGGACCCAAATGCCCTTATATGGAACTGAGTGTCCCTCATCTGGAATCTTGCCCCTTGGACCACTGTTGTAGAAGCTGCCATGCGGCCCAATAGTTGAAGGAAATGTCTTGCTGGTTGGGACACCTAAAGGCTGAAGGAAGAAGCCAGTTCTATAAGAACTCTTGCCCTTTCCAGAGGAAGAAAGGCTTTTGCTTTGACAATATCTAGCTCTGCCGCTAGAAAGGTAAGAAGCTGCACTGGTTAGACAACTGACTTGGGGAGGTCGAGAAGACATCCCAGTGAAGTGAGCACTTGCTGGGTCACTTGCAGGTCTGACTTGACTTGGTCTGGAGACTGACCCACTAGGAGCCAGTCATCCAGATATGGAAAAATGGAAATATTTTGCCTTCTTAAAAAGGCAACTACTACTGCCAGGCACTTTGTGAAAACCCTTGGAGCTGATGTTAGACCAAAGGGCATTGCTTTGAACTGATAATGGCTTGAGGGCAACTTGAATCTGAGGTACTTTCTGTAGGAGCACCTGATAGGGATGTGAAAGTAGGCATCTTTGAGGTCCAGGGAGGCTAACCAGTCCCCTGGCCTTAGAAAGGGAAGAATTATTTTGAGTTACCATCTTGAACCTTGGTTTTAAAAGATGTTTGTTCAGGTATTTTTGATCTAGGATGGGTCGCCACTCCCCTGTCTTTTTTTGGGGTAAGGAAGTACCTGGAGTATAGATCTTTGCCCCGGTGTAGGGTAGGAACTCTCTCTAGGCTCTTAAGGCCAGAAGAGATGAAACCTCTGTTTCTAGGGCAAGGATTTCAGAGAGACCTGTAGGTGGAAAAGATCTGGCTGTCATCTTCAGAAATTTTTTGAAGCTGAGAACCAGTCCCTGGCTTACTATTTCCAGGTCACACTTGTCTGAAGTAACAGACATCCAGTCCTGGATGAAGTAAGCCAGCTTGCCACCTACAGAGATAGGAGAGTCGACCAGGGCAGACCCATCAGGGTGTCTGCTTGGCAGGGGCTTTAGGCTGAGGAGTGGATGTAACCCTGCTCATCCCCATTCTGCCTCTCCCTCTGAAGAACCCCCTCTGTGAAAAGGGAGAAGAGGCCTGTGCTTGGTAGAAAGGCCTATGAAAAGGCCTGCCCCTGCCCCTAGCTTGCTGCCATTGAGGAGTTGCTTGCCTCTCCTTCGCCTAAGCACTCCTATAAGTGGTCCTATACTCATCTATTTTCTTCATGTAATTCTCTGTCTGCTCCACAAACAGAGAATTACTAACCATAGGGAAATCCATGGCCTTAGCCTAGGTATCCTGTGAGAGGCTAGTATATCTGAGCCAAGCCATCCTCCGAAGAGCCACAGATGTAGCCATGACTCTTGATGACACACCACTGGAGTCCATAGCAGCATGAAATTGTACCTTTGATGCCTCAATCCCAACAACAGCCACCTCCTTCAGCTCCTTGGCCAAGTGGGGGGGGAGGCCTGTTTAGCCTGTGCCAGTACAGTGTCCCACCTGGACTTCTGGTACCTGGCTGTACAGGCCATATAATTAGCCTGCCTGAGTCCCAAGAAGGATGCCATGTACTGTTTCTTGGCCGTGGCATCCATCTTTCTGGAGTCTTTGTCTGGGGGGTGAAGCCAAGGGAATATTTGCCTTGTCACAGGCTGCAGCCTGCACTACCCCGACATGGCTGCAATGCTGGCATAAAAAACTCCATATCCGAGCCTGATAAGGTGTACCTCTTGTCCATCTTTCTGTCAACAGGAGGTACAGAATTAGGAGACTAGGATTTTTTTTTGTCTGCTTCCCAAAGGACTTATGAAGGGGAATAGACAGTCTCCTGGACTCTGGGATGTCCATCATTTCAACAAAATCGGGTCCCTCCTGATCCTCCACAGCCTCCTCCATAGGAAGCTGGAGGGTTTCAGCCACTTTTCTGTAAAACAGGAAGTGGGAAGGGGACTCAGAGAGCCTAGGAGGGGAAACACTAGAAGGTCTGTCTGGGGAGATGTCCAGTTCCACAGGCACATCCAGACTTTCACCATCATCTTCAAAATCCCCCTCCTCCTCAAACTCCTTTTCATAAAAGTCTTCAGGGGTATAATCTTAAACCGGGGGAACCAACCAAACCGAACCCCTGCCAAAAGGTGCCGGATCAGTCGGAATCAGACGAAGCGATTCAACAATCTGAATCGCTCTGGCTATTTCCTTGGCAGTCGGATCATGAACCTCTGGATCCAAACCGGTCGATTTCTCTTTGCATTTTCTTTTTGTAGGAACTGATCCCTCAGGATCGGCTCTCCTCTTGCCTGAAGAAGTATCGCCCTGGTCAGAGGGCACTCCTTCTGGTTCAGTCGGAACAGAACCTGGCTGGCCATCCGGGTCAGCGGACTTCTCAGCTTCCTTTTCCCTAAGTCTACCTAATCTTTTTTCCAGGGTAGACTTAAGAACATTTTTACATGTTTGGCAGTCTGTATCAAAGTGGTCAAACCCAAGACAATAAACACAGGTAGTGTGAGGATCGGCCTTAGCAAAGACCCCCCCACACACACACTCACTGCAGTGTTGAAACCCTGTGGGCCGGTTTTTTTTCTTGGGTTTCTCAGACATGGCCAACCTAACCAAACTTACCCTTTTTTTGGCAACTGCCAGGCAAGACTCCCTTATGAGTTTCTAACCATGTTACGGGTATTGGAAAAAAAACGTTGAAACACGTTTTTTTTTTAAAACCGATAAGGACCGGTAACCACACACTAAAGAAAGAACACAAGAATTCAATATAAAGGATCAGTTCAGCCAAACCGATCGAAACACAAGTTTACAATTTCCACAATAAACAGAGAAACTATCTAAGTACTCACGGTACCGCAGACAGAGCCTTAACCGACAATGCGGAATTAAATTCGGAATAAAACCGACAACTTTAACCGACTTTGAACTGGCCAGAAGGAGAAATCTCCGGAGCGACTGTTCAGTGAGGCGGAGTTAAGAATCTGATAGTTGGGTTTCAAAGTGCTGCGGACGGAGACCTCAACCGAGCTTGAGCTCAACGTTCTATGCACTGCACAGAAAATTAACCCTCTACTCTCCGGGGCAGTTTAAAGGCTGGAGCTAACTGCAGATTGTCAGAATACAGCAAGACTTCATGTTGTTTGAAAGTTGCTTGCCACTTAAATCAGTGGAGATACTCATATTTTTTATCTCCCATATAAGAGACTAAACGGTTCATGAATGCATCTATTGTTGCACTGTGAATCATGGACTCGGGCAAGGAGTTCCACCATTTCATAACTCTGAGTAAACCACCTACAGTATTTCTTTTATTTGTATCTCCTCTTATTTTTAAATTATGGGTACCTGTACTATGTATTCCTATGTGGTCAGAGAGACCAATAGTTTCCCACATGTATCTATCTTTTGTGGCTCTAAATACCAAACATAAGCCCCCCAAGCTGTCTATAATCCTTAGAGTACATTCCTAGATTTCCCAATCTCTCTCTCCATAGTTCTTGTACTGGATGGATGCAACCAACTTAGTTGCCCTTCTCTGAACACACTGTATGAGAACCTTATCTCTCCTTGTTCCAGGAGCACAAAAGGGTGCACAGTACTCCAGTTGTGATCTCACCAGAGCCATATATAAAGGCATTATCACTTCTGGGTGTCTGCTCTTGATGTTCTTTTTAATGCATCCCAAAATCCCATTACCCTTTTTGACCTTATGTCTGGTATTTATGTCAAAGGCTAGGCTATTGTCCACAATTACTCCCAAATCCCTCTCGTTTATTGTTGTATGTAAGTATATACCACTCAGTTGGTACTTAAATTGCTGATTATTTCTCCCACCCCCCAAGTGCATTACTTTACACTTTTCCTGATTGAATTGGAACCTGTTATTTTTTGCCCATAATTCTATGGAGAGGTTATCCTGTAAATCGCATGCTGCCTTTCCATTATTTACAACAGCTCCTATTTTGCTATCATCAGCATACTTTCCCATACAGATACCCCCGTTACTTTCATAGTAGCAATGACTATATTAAAAAGAGTAGGACCCAGGAGAGAGCCCCGAGGGACCCCACTCATAACCTCAATCCAGTCTGATGTGAATCCTTTGATTCCTACTAGTTGACGTCTATTAGTCAACCATGAATTCACCTATGCCACTATATTCTTGGGCATCTGGATAGAAATTAGCTGATTAGTCAGTACATCATGTGCCACCAAAGCAAACGCTTTTGCATAATCTAAAAAGATTATGTCCACAGGCAAGCCTCCGTCCAATGCTATACATATGGGCTCAAAGAAACTAAGCAGATTGGTTAAGCATGATCTCCCACTAATGAATCCATGTTGATTTATATCCGCGTACCCTCGATCTTTCATATGTTTGATCCTGCGCTCTTGGATCAGGCCCTCCAGTAGTTTACTCATAATTGACATGAGACTGATTGGTTGATAATTGCTGATTGCTTTTTTTCTCCCCTTTTTTGCAAATAGGTATAATGTTTGCCTCTTTCCTCTCTTTTAAGGTGACCCCTTCCCTAATGGATGCATTCAACAGCAAGGTGAAGGAGCCAATTAAAATATCCTTCAGTTCCTTTAAGAAACCTGGATTTATTCCATCAAGTCCTGCTGATGTATTGCTCTTTAATTTAATAAATCTTTTCACAACTTCTTTTTCAGAAAACAACAATTACTGACTCATCCCTACAGTCCTGTGCACTCACAATTGGTGTATCATTATTAGTTCTTGGTTGCTATATACTATGAAAATATTGATTACATTTGTTTGCAATATCTTGCTCGCTATTTAGTATTCCCAGTTGTGTTTCTAAGGGCCCTATTCCAACTTGTTTACCCTTTAATGATCATATGTAATTATAAAAGGATTTTTTATTATCCTTGATGGCAGTGGCCATATGTAATTCTGCCTTTTGTTTGGCCCTTCTCATGAGCCTCTTTGTACAGTTAGCCTCTTTTTTGTAGGAGACCCAGTTCTCACTAGTTGGGTTACTCTTGTACCTCACATATTTCTTTTTTCTTCTTGTAATGCTGTTTTTTATATTTCTTCCCCACCATGTGGGTATTCTACCCTTAGCATTATATTTTTTTCACTTTTGGGACCCATTGTTCTAAACAATATTGCATTCTGTTACTAATTTCAAACCAACTACTTTCCATATCTGCCCCTTCTAAATTCTGTTTCCAATTCCAGGAATTTAAGTAGTTTTTTATAGAATGAGAATCTGCATTTCGATAATCCCTTATTTCCATTTTCCCCTTAGTGTTAACTTCATTGTGGTCAATAGTTATGAACACAGTATTATGGTCACTGTCACCTATTGGGTCATTAATTTGAATAGTGATTGTGTCTTGCTCAATATTAATTAGGAATAAGCCCAAGGTGTTGCCACCTCTTGTTGGAATAGCAACCAACTGGTCCAACCCTTTATGTGTAATATAAGTCAATAATATTAATTTCCAAACTAGATTTTCCTTGTTGTGTCTCCCATTCAATTGTTAGGTAATTAAAATCACCTGTGATTTCAAATTCATTTAGTGCTGCAAGAAAAAAAAATTACTCACCTTAGTAATGTTGTTTCTTCTAATGGAGTCTTGCTATATTATGACTATTGCAGTTTGCCCCAGCCTTAGAACTGCTCCGGAGGTGAAAGAGTTAACTTCCATGCGGAGCATGGAGCTTAGAGCGCAAGCTCGGTTCAGAAGCTCTGTTTGGCTGGTTTCAAACCGAAACCGTCGGATCTTTACGAGCAAAACTCACTAAGGTTCTGTGTGGAAGCTGTAACCTACACTAGCCAACTGGCTACTAATATATTAACACATTTTTACTGGTCCCAACACAAAGACTCAAGTCAGTGGACCAGAAAATTAAGATAAAATAACTAAATGAACACAACACCCAAACATGAAAGAGGGCATCAATAAATGCCAACAGAGGACTACCCACCCCATACCCCAAAGTAGGAGTTCTGAGAGGGGCAGACTGGGGGGGAGGTCATAATATAGCAAGACTCCATTAGAAGAAACCACATTTCTAAGGTGAGTAATTTTTTCTTCAAACAACATGAAGTCTTGCTATATTATGACTATTGCAGACTATACAGCAGTACCTCCATGGAGGAGGGACAGAACCTACTTAGGGAATAGGCTCTGAAGCACGGCTGTGCCAAACTGAGCATCCCTCCTGGCCTGAATATCCAGGAGTAATGCTTGGTGAAAGTGTGTACTGTCTTCCAAGTAGCTGCCTGACATATCTCCAAGATAGGATGTCTCTAGCAGCAACTAGAGATGCAGCTGTACCTCTGGTAGAGTGAGCCCTCAGGCCTGAGGGGGAACCTACCCAGCTTTTGATAGCAAAATTGTATACAAGAAACGATCCACCTGGCAATGGATCTTTTAGTGGCAGGTCTCCTTTCCCAACCTCACCATAAGTGAGAAACAGTTGGAGGGAGTCAAACCTGTGACCCTTGGTACGCTCTATGTAGTAACTTAGGCCCTCTTAACATCTAAGCTGTGCAGCCTCCTCTCACCAGAGGAGGAATGGTCAGTGAAGAACACTGGAAGTGAAATAGACTGGTTAAGGTGGAAATCTGAAACCACCTTAGGCAAAAACTTCCTGTTAGTCCTGAGGACCACTTTATCCCTGTGAAAGGAAATAAAGTCAGTTTCTACTGATAAAGCCTGTAACTCACTTATACGCCTGGCAGAAGTGATGGCTACCAAAATACAGTTTTCCAAGTCAATACTTAAGCTCTGCCGAAGACAGAGGCTCGAAGGGGTTGCATTAGCTGAGCAATGCATACATTAAGATCCCAAGTCGGGGCAGGGTCCCTGAATGGGGATGGTGTGAAGCAATCCTTTAAAAACTTGAAAATACAGGATGAGCAGAGAGAGAAGAGGGCTTCCTGTTGAAATGAAGGCAGAGACAGCAGTCAAGTGCACTTTCAGGGTGGCTGGTCTCAGTCCCAAAGAATTAAGATGGACCATGTAGTCCAATACAGTAGGTAGATCAGCAGATTCTGGGAAACATGCTTCCCAGAACACCATATGGAAAACCTTTTCCACTTGGAGTTATAGGTAGCCCTGGTGGAAGGCTTCTTAGCAGCCTTCAGGATTTGAGAACACTTTGAGAAAGTTGCAAATCAGCAAACTCTAACTGCTCAAGAGCCAAGCCTTGAGGTTGAGGGATTTGAGATTGGTACCAAACTCTCCCTGAGCACAGGTTAACAGATTGTGGTTCCAGGGAGACACAGGGAAGATGGACTGCTAAGGACAGAAGGAGTGGGTACCAGGGCTGCCTGGCCCAGTCTGGAGCAATCAGGATCATTTTGCAGGGCTGAGACCTGATTTTGACTAGTACTTTGAACAGGAGAGGGAAGGGGAAAGGCATAAAGAAACTTCCTTCCCAATTAGAGAAAGACATCCAGGGGAACTGAGCCCAACACTGGGGCCTGCAACAAAACAGTGGAAGTTGATAATTGTCTGGGGCTGCGAAAAGATCTATCTGAGGAGTGCCCCATCTGGCAAACACTATCCCCAGTACTAGGGATCCAGTGACCATTCGTGATGGCCCTGGAAATCCTGCTGAGGGCATCTGCCAAGACATTGTCCTTGCCTGGGAGGTGAACTGCTATGAGGGAAGTGTTCAGGGAGTAAGCCAGAGACTACAACTTCATTGCCTCGGTGCACAAGGCCGAAGACCGAGTGCCCCCTTGTTTGTTGATGTACCACATTGTAGTGGCGTTGTCTGTTCTGACCTGTACCACCTTGCTCTGAACAGATGCAGAGAAAACCTGAAGTGCTAGAAAAACAGCTCTGAGTTCCAACAGATTGATGTGGAGCAGAGATTCCTGAGGGGACCATAATCCCTGGGTGGCGAGGTCGCCATGTGAGCTCCCCATCCCAAGAGGATGCATCTGTAGTAAGGGTCAAGGAATGGGACAGAGGGATGAAAGGCACCCCTGTCTCAGATTGCTCTGATCCTGCCACCACTGAAGGGCCTGGATCAGGTTCGAGTCACTGGGATTAATTTGGATAGAGGATCTCTTCTTTGAGACCAGAAAGCTCTCAAATGGAACTGAATGTCCCTCATCTGAAATCTTGCTCCTTGCACCACGGCGTGTGGAGGCAGCCATGTGCCCTAGGAGCTGCAGGAAATGCCTTGCTGGTCGAGAAACGTGCAGAGTGAAGGAGGCAGCCAGGGCCACTAAGGTCCTTACCTTTCAAAGGAAGGAAGGCTCTGGCCTGCTTTGTATCCAGTTCTGCGCCTATAAAGGTGAATACCTGGACAGGTTCCAAAACTGACTTTGGAAGATTGAGAAGAAACCCCAGAGAGTAAGTGCAGCTGGTGCAACTAGCAGGTGTGATTTGACTCTGGTCTGAGACTGGACCCACAATGAGCCAGTCATCCAGGTAGGGAAAAATGGCAATCTTTGCCTTCTTAGGTGAGCGACTGCTACTGCCAGACACTTTGTGAACACCCTTGGGGCAGAAGTAAGGCCGAAGGGCATTGCTCTGAACTGATAATGGCCTGAGGGCAGTTCGAGATCTGTTACTTGATGGGAGCTTCTGATAAGAACATGGAAGTAGGCATCTTTGAGGTCCAGGGAGGCTAGCCAGTCCCTGGCCTTAGGAGGGTAAAATCATTCCCAGTGTCACCATTTTGAACTTTGGCTTTAAAAGGTGCTTGTTTAGATATCTTAGATCCAGGATAGGCCGCCTCTCTCCTGTCTTTTTGGGGTAAGGAAGTACCTGAGTACAGACCCTTGCCCTGTGAAGGGAGAAACCTTTTCTACAGCTCTGAGAGCCAGGAGGGTTGAGACTTCTGTTTCCAAAGCAAGAGTCTCTAAAGGGTTTGTAGTAGAAAGATCTGGCTCTCATCTTTGGAAATTTCTTGAAGCTGGAGAATTAGACTCTGGTTCACTACTTCCAGGACCCACCTGTCTGAAGTTAAAGACTGTCGGTCCTGGACGAAGTGAGCCAACCTGCCCCCTACAGGTAGTGGAGAGTCGACCCTGGGCATCCCATCAGGGTGCCTGTTTGGTAGGGGCTTTAGGCTGAGGTGGGAGCAGGCCTGCTCGAACCCCGTCTGCCTCTCCGTCTGAAGAACCCCTCTGTACATAGGCTGAAGAGGAGGGGCCTGAGTCTGGTAAAAGGCCTGTGAAAAGGCTCACCCTCACCCTGGGGCTGCCTCTGAGGAGTGACTTGCCGCTCCTTGGCTTGTGCACTCCTGTAAGTGGTTCTATATTCATTCATTTTTCATATAATTCTCTGTCTGCTCCCCAAACAGAGAATTTCCCACCAGGAAAATACATAGCCTTAGACTGGGTATCCTGTGACAAGTAGTATACCTGAGCCAGGCCAATCTGAAAAGCCACAGATGTAGCCATGACTCTAGAGGATACATCATTAGAATCCACTGCAGCATGGAATTGCACCTTAGATGCCTCAATACCATCAAGAGCACCTGCTCCAGCTCCTTGCGAGCTGGCCAGGGACCTGTTTGGCTAAGGCCATGACAGTATCCCATCTAGATTTCTGGTATCTTGCAACATAAGCCATATAGTTAGCTTGCCTGAGTCCCAAGGATGCTGCCATGTATTGTTTTTTGGCCATGGCATCAATCTTCCTGGAATCCTTGTCAGGAGGATGTGAAGCCAGTGGAATATTAGCTTTATCACAGGCTGCAGCCTGAACTACCCCAACATGACTGCATTGCTGTGAAAGAAAATCTGTATCAGGACCTGACAAAGTGTACCTCCTGTCCATCTTTTATCCACAGGAGGCACAGAATTAGGAGCTTTAAAATTTTTACTGTTTGTTTCTAAAGGATTTATGTAAAGGGATGGACAACCTCCTGGACTCTGGGATATCCATCATCTCCACATAGTCAGGCTCCTCTTGCTCATCCAACGCCTCCTCTAAGGGAAGCTGGAGGGTCTCAGCAACTTTTTATAAAACAAAAATGAGAAGGGACTCAGAAAGCCTAGGGGAGACTCACCTGAAGGTCTGTCTGGGAGATGTCTGGTTCAATGGCACATCCAGACTTTCAAAATCACATTCACACTGATCATAATCCTCATCCCTCCTCTGGTTCTATAGAACTCTTCTATATCATAATCCTGAACCACTGGAACCGACCTTTTGCCAGACAGTGGTGGTTCGGAGGAACGGGGACAGGGACTGGACAATCTGTATTGCCTGGCTATCTCAGCAGCAGTTGGAGAAGAATTTTGGACTCCAAACCTGCTGATTTTTAGATTTCTTTGCTGGAACTGGCTCCTCAGAGCCAGCTTTCGATGCCGAGGAAGTCTCCCTGGTCAGAGGCACTCCCCTGATTCGGTTGGCACCGAACCGGGCTGGCCATCTGGGTCAGCGGACTTTTTAGCCTCTCATTCCCTGAGCCTGCCCACTCTCTTGTCCAGGGTGGCTGCAGGGAAATTTTTACAAATCTGGCAGTCTGAACTGAGGTGGTCAAACCCCAGACAATAAACACATGTAGTGTGTGGGTCAGCCTTGGCAAAGGCTTCCCCACAGACACTACAGTGTTGAAACCCAGTGGGCCCAGTTTTTCTTTTGGGTTTCTCAGACATGATGCCAGCCTAACTAACCAACTTGCCCTTTTGATGGCAGTGCCAGGCAAGACACCCTTATCGGTTCCAAACCGTGTCACGGGTCCTGGAAAAAACCGTAATGAAATCCGTTTTTTTTACAACCGATAAGAACCGGGAACCGCACTCTAAAAAGCCTTAAAAGGCTTTAAACTTATATTTAAATACAACTCGATCGGTTCAACCGAACCGATAATACTTTACAAGTTCCACACAGAAAAAACCCTATCTATTACTTACGATTACCATAGACAGAGCCTGAACCGATCGGTTTTACGGTTAAAATAATGAAATCTCGGTTAAATTAAACAGAGAAATAGCACTTTAAACCGAAGAAATGAACCGAGCAACAGGAGGAATCTCAGGAGCGACTGTTCAGTGAGGCGGAGTAAAGAATCTGACGGTTTCGGTTTGAAACCAGCCAAACAGAGCTTCTGAACCGAGCTCGCGCTCTAAGCTCCATGCTCTGCATGGAAGTTAACTCTTTCACCTCCGGAGCAGTTCTAAGGCTGGGGCAAACTGCAATAGTCATAATATAGCAAGACTTCATGTTGTTTGAAATGCATTTTCTTCATTATTCAAATTTGGAGGTCTGTACGTTACACCTACTGTGATATTTTTATTAGCAGTTTGAATTGTTACCTAGAGTAGTTTGACATTCCTTATTGTTTTATTCTCAACTGTTATAACATGGTCCTTGATTTCCTCTGTGACATATAATGCAATACCACCCCCACATTCGTTTCCCCTGTTCTTATGAAAACAGTTATAACCCTGTATATCCATGCCCCATTCAATCCCCATCTTGAAACCAGGTTTCCATAATGGCACATACATGTATCTGTTTTGAGATCAGTAGATCTTAGTTCGAGAGGGATCCTTCAGTAGGTCATCACATATAGGACTGGCGCCACCTGGCATCGGGCCACACAGCAGACTTTTCTAGCAATCCTTGATGGGGGACCGCCCACCTGACATCATGTGACCGACATCAGCGGAACTGTATATAGTGGGCGGTCCCCATGCCTGCCCTCCAGTTCTTTCCCGCCATCACCGCATGTCATTCGCACTGCAGACTTCCAGTTAGCAATCACCGTGAAAGTTCATCACGTCGGTTTATCCCTCGCTGATCTTTTTCTTAAAATTTAATGTTCTTCATTATGTTTTCACCCAAGAAGAAATGCTTATCCTGTGGCACGCAGATCCCGCACAAAGACGATTACTCCAAGTGTGTCCGCTGTCTAGGCCCGGACCATCCAGTCTCCGCCTGCCCTAAGTGTCAATCCTTTAACCAGGCCACAAAAAAGAGGAGACAGCAGGCTTTGGAGGCCCATTTGCTAAAAGCCCACCTAGCTTCCTTAGAGAAGAAAATGGATCATCTCCAGGATTCGTCTGAAAAATCTTCTCCTTCAAAAAAGCACAAGGAGAAATCTAGGGAGAGGGCTTGCTCTGCGGATGACGCCAAGCCCTCGATGAACAAGGCCCAGCTGCCGCCCAGAAAACCAGACGGTAAGTCAGACAAAACTTCGGTGGATAAGTTGGTCGTCGGCCCCTCCGGCGACCCTACTGCCTCGCCGATAAGTCGGCCCCCGGCTCCTCCGGGACCATGCGGCTGCCAGTAAGTCGGCTACCCCAGCTGGGGGTAGTCACCCGGCTCCGATTGATAAGTTGGCTGGGGGCTCCTCCCCATACCACCTGACCCCACCCACTAAGTCGGCCGTCCCTGACGACCGCATGGGCTCGGTTCCCCCGTCAGTGCCTCACGGCACTTCACCCGATGTCTGGCAGGATCAGAAGGAGAAAAACCCTCTCCCTCCTCCTCCTCCTTCTTCACCCATGCCTTCCAATTCCCCGGCGGGCACATCCAGCGATGCCAGCAGAGGACCCATCGACCCTGTCGAGACTTTGGAGTCCTCTCTACACTCCTCCTCTGAGGTCCAGGAGAAGAAGGCTCCTCCCCGGCCTACTGGCCTTACAGTGGAGGCCCCTCCTCCACCTGCTGGTTGGTTTCCAGCACCCCCTCCGACGCCAGTGGTATCCCAATGACAGTCCCTCAGGTGGAACCGGCTGACCGGCCTTTGCCTTTGACCCCGACACCAGGGCCCCTTTGTCCAGTTCCAACGCTGGCCCCTTCAATGCTGGATCCCCTTCTGGTGCCGGATCGGGTGGCGCCAGTCCTGAAGTTGGTTCCACTGACGTGGGCTGTCCCAACAGACCCTCCGCCTATATACACCATGGCGGGTCCGATGTGGGTTTCCCCAATGCCAGATCTAGCAGAGGGGATTTATACCAGACCCCGAAGTGTCCCACATTACCCACTTGGGTATCTGGGGGATCACTACCTGGGGGGTCCCACTCCAGACTGGAGTCATCCTGGACAGTTCTACCCTGGATTTACCCCCCCTACTCCCACTATATGGGACTCCAGGGCTACTATCCACCACCGGTCATCCCTCCTCCTCCTCCTCCCCCTCAGCCTCAGCTGACTCCACCTCCCCCTCCTCTGGTTGCTCCTGACTTCAAGACCTTGATACAGTCTTGGTGGCAGGGGGCTAGGTCGAAGCTGGTCTCGGACCTGGTCTCAGACCTGGGGACTAGGCTCCCACAACTGCAGCCTTCTAGATCCCCTTCCCCGAGTAGTTCATCGCTGACCACTGTTCACTTCTCAGGGAAGACTCGGCAGGATGCTTCCTTTCCAGACTACAGACGCCGTCCTGTCGAGGAGGTGGACAATGATGATGACAGCATAGAGGGGAGGGAAGATTCCTCAGAGGAGATCATCACGGAGGACCCTGAGGAACCAAAAGGCAAGGCCTCGCCCAAGTCTCCACTAGAGGACCCTTTCTTCTCGGACCTCTTGAGGGCCTTGAAAGATTACTTCGACTGGGAGTCGGAGGAACAGGATACCATGAGGCAGAGACTCATGGAACACCTAGACTTAGAGTCTCTGTCTCCTATCCGATTCCTTCATGGATGGCACCTCATCAAGACCTCACCATGACCATCTGGCAGATGCCTTATTCAATCCCAGCTGTCCCCAAGTGGGCGGACAGGCTCTACTGGGCGTCGAGGGATGCCCCCTTCTTAAAGACTCATCCCAAGGCTGACTGTGTAGTCATGTCTGCGGCTCATGATCGCTCTTCAGTGCCCAAGCACATGAGCACTACTACTCCTCCGGACAAAGAGTCGAGGCAGATGGACAAGTTCAGAAAGAAAATATATTCATCGGCTACATGCGCCTTCCAGTCCCTCAGTTACATGGCCCATATGGTGTCCCATCAAAAGACGACTATGGCCAGGCTGGAGGCGAAAGTCCAGTCCATGGATCTCTGACCTTTGAAGAAGAAACTTGCCAAGGACCTCCACCTCTCCAAGATCTCCTGCAGGCATGCTTTACGTGCCACTTACGATTCTGTCGATTCCGCGGCCCATACCTCGGCAACTGCTGTTGCCCTTAGATGACACTCCTGGCTTCACCTCTCCGGTCTCTCCAACGAAGTTCAGTTGGTGATTCAGGACACTCCTTTTAGGGGCTCAGTCCTTTTTGGTGGAGACACCAAAGTTATCATAACAGATCTACAGGACAAGGGAGTTGCTCTTAGGTCTGTTAGGTCAATGTACTGATCGGGCTTCCAGTAGCAGCAGCAACCCTTTCGGAAAAGGACCTGGAGGCAGTGAAAGAACGCTCTGGCATGCTGCCAAGGGAAGCGTAAGGCCACGGGTACAGCCACCCCTCCTGCCTCCAAAAATCAGAGATGTTCAGGAGGTTCTCCCCCTGAATGTTCCACCACTTCTTGACTCCACAGCCCCACTGCCTCCTCAGTCTGACTACGGGGAACAGGTGGGGGGGTTCACCCGCCACGTGCAGGAGTGGAGGGCGATCACCTCTGAGGAGTGGGTCCTGTAACTAGTGTCCGTTGGACACACCAAACAGCTTCTGGAGATTCCCCTAGAAACTCCACCACAGAAGTCCTCTTACTCTCGGGACCAGGCCCTTCTCGTTCGCGAGGAGGTAAATTCACTCTTGCTCAAGGAAGTGATCGAGTGTGTCCTCTTAGGGCAAAGGGGAAAGAAATTTTACTCCCACTTTTTCCTGGTTCCAAAAAAGACTGGGGACTTCAGACCCATACTCGACCTAAGTCAGCTCAATCAGTTCGTTGAGTACAAAAAATTTTGAATGCTGATGCTCCAGGTCCTCCTCCCTCTCCTCATGGAGAATCATTGGCTCTGTGCCCTGGATATGCAGGATGCTTACCTGCACATTCCCATTTTCCCCAGTCACCACCGATTCCTGCAATTTTGTTTCCAAGGGGAACACTTTCAGTTCCGGGGGCTCCCCCTTTGGCCTGTCTTCGGCACCACGGGTCTTTACCAAGTGCCTGGCAGTGGTCGCAGCATTCCTGCACTGCAGGGGTATTGTGGACTTCCCTTACCTGGACAACTGGCTGATTTCAGCCTCGTCCAGAGATTCATTGCTGGAGGCTCTTTCTTTTACCCCCCGGACCTATTCAGCCAATTTGGGATCACAGTCAACATTCCCAAGTCATCCCTTATCCCTGCCCAGAAAATTCAGTTTATTGGGGCAGTCCTGGATATGGTCCAGTGCAGAGCCTTCCTTTCTTCAGACAGGGTGGAGACCCTGATCAGTCAGGCCTCCAAAGTGATCTCCCTCAGGACCATCCTGGCTTGAGAAGTCCTTTGCCTTTTGGGCCTGATGGTGGCCTCCATCACTACCGTTCCCCTAGCAAGACTCCACATGAGGATTACTCAGTGGTCATTGCGGGTGCAGTGGGATCAGCTCCTGGATGATCTGGACCATCCGGTCCTGGTCTCCTCAGCAGCTTAGAAGGATTTAGATTGGTGGACAGATGCTCACAATCTTTTCTTGAGACTTCCATTTTGGAATCCTGCACCAGCAGCCACCCTCACCATGGATACCTCGAATATGGGGTGGGGTGGGGTGCTCACCTCGGGGAACATCAAGTCCAGGGACTGTGGTCCGGCTTGGAGGCTTCTCTCCATATCAATGTTCTGGAGCTGAGGGCGGCCCTGTACACGTTACAGGCCTTTCAGATCCTCCTTCCAAAGGGAACACTGCTAATTCAAATGGGCAACATGTTGGTAGTTTGGTATGTCAACAAGGAGCAACCCGGTCGTACCCACTATACAGGGAGGTGACGCGGGTGTGGAACTGGGCAGTCCAGCACCATCTGGTCCTTGTGGCCATGCAAGTTCCAGGTGTTCTCAAAGTCCTGGCAGACTGTCTCAGCAGATCTCAGACCCTAGCTCATGAGTAGGAACTGCATCAGGAAGTGGTGGAATCCATCTTCCAAAATAGGGGGTGTCCGGTAATCGACCTCTTCGCCTCCCAATCCAACACAAAACTTTCCAAATTTTGCTAGCTCGTTCCAGAGCAAGCTGCTTTTTGGAGTGACGCATTGTCTCCATCTTGGACAGGGAAATTTTTGTATGCTTTCCCTCAGTTTCCCATTCTGCAGAAGGTTCTTCTCAAGCTTCAGGCGGAGAGGGCAAGGATGATCCTCATCGCTCCTCTCTGGCTGAGACAGATCTGGTTCCCGCTGCTACAGCAGCTTTCCAGGGAACCACCTGTTCCATTTCCAGTAAATTATGACCTCCTGACTCAGGATCAAGGCCGTCTGCTTCATCCGGGGCTCAGGACCCTGCATCTTCATGCATGACTCCTACAGACATAGTGATTTCCTGCTTTGGGGTTTCTTCCAGGGTTGCTCAAGTCCTCACTGAGGGCAGAAAACCTTCAACTCGTTCCACTTACACCATAAAGTGGAAACGGTTTTCCATCTGGGCAACCACTAAGGGCTGGAACCCTTTCTCTTTCTCGGCCCCTCAAGTCATGGAATACATCCTTCACTTATCAGACTCTGGTCTGTCTTATTCCTCCTTAAAGGTCCACATCTCAGAGTACCATGAGCTAGTGGATGGTAAACCCATGACTCAGCTGGAAGTCTCAAACACCTTTCTGAAAGGGATTCTCCATCTGAAACCCCCCATCCGCAGCCCAACTCCGCCTTGTGACTTGAACTTCATCCTGGAAAAGCTCACCCTTCCTCCTTTTGAACCAGCTATGAGCTGTGAGTTACGCTTCCTGTCCTGGAAGGTGCTTTTTCTTGTGGCCATCACATCAGCCCAAATGATTTCGGAGCTTCACGCTCTAGTCTGCAAGGAGCCATACTTGATTTTTCATTGGGACCGGGTGGTCCTCAGAACTCATTCGAGGTTTCTCCCCAAGGTGGTGTCAGAAGCCACGCTGAACCAATCAGTAGAACTTCAGGTGTATTATCCATCCCCCTCTAACAGAGGTGAGGCCCTCCTTCACATGATGGATGTCCATCGGATTCTCTGGTGTTATACCCACCAGACCAAAGAGTTTCGCTCTTGCAACCAGTTGTTTGTCTCCTTTGCCCCAAGATAGATGGGCAAACCAGTTTCTAAGCAAGGTCTTTCCAAATGGTTAGGCAACTGCATTTGGTACTATTACCAAAAGTATGATAAGCCTCTGCCGGGTACCATCAGAGGTCATTCTACTGGGGCATGGCTGCCTCCGTGGCCTTCCTACGGAAAGTTTTCTACGGCTACTAATATGTACTACAAAAAGGGAACCCTGCGGTGCCTTACTCATCAGATCCCCTACAATGTCTATCATATCTCTCACTCCAGCCCCCGGAAAGCAACTGATAATCACAGATTCTTTACTGAGTTTAGTGGTGACATGATCTGTGAACCGAATAATAGAGCCACCTAAAATATACACATTCCTTTTTAATTTTCTAGCCTCTGAAGGTACATCTTCATAGTGACAAGTCTCACTAATGTCATCTGTTGCACCTTCAATTTCATGAAGTGCGTCTAAAATATCAGTGGTTTGGGACTCTATACCCTTCATGGGTTCTTCAAACATTGTAAAATGATTGCCTGTAGGGATACTAAATTCCATGGCCCTCCTCCCTCTTTTAGTTTTAGTTGCTTCAGTATTTGAACTTTCACCCTCATCCTCCAGATCTTTCTGCTTTTTCTCTCCCTGACATGCATCCCATTTTAGACTGATTGGAGAGTTTGGTAAACTGCTGACCACTCAGCATATCTTTTCTTAAACACTTTATTTCTAATTCTAGCCCAATAATTCTAATACTGAACTCTCTTAGGTCCACATATAAAGTGCGTCTGCTCACTAGTTCGAGTGAGACTAAATTTGTGGCAAGAGGAGAATTTTAAACCTACCTCCCTGCTAGTAGTAACCATATACATGCTATCCATACTCAGCCCCAAACACAATAATTACTCAGCAGTATTAATCTCTGTACAACTTACCATTTGACAGTTGCAAGAAGTAGTCCTACTTGCATTTATCCTGGCCCTAATCCACTTATCAGCTTTAGATGCCGACAGACGCCACTGGCCTCTGCCTGCATTGCCTCCGCTCCGCACTAGAGTCTGCTCACTGGAGCTGAGCATTAAATATGGTGCCTAGCGCTGATGTCACCAGGTTGCTATGGTGATGCTCGCACTCGTACATATCTCCCTTTGGGGCTGTGGCAATGTATATGGGCTGCCTTTAGAAAGGCAGCCTAGTCAACACAAGAAAGGGCTTAAACAGCCCCCTCAAAGCACTTGTAAAGTGTCTGCCCAAATTCCTGTCCCCTTGAGAAACAGAGAGTCAGGAAATGCCCCCACACAGGTATACAGTACTGCTACCGAGCCCCTTCCAACAGTGCTCCCACCAAAACAATTTAAATTCTGTAGCTGCCTTCCAGAAGCACTGTAAAATACACGCAGACATGCAGAATGCTCACTGGAGCAGAGCGTTAAATAGGGTGCCTAGCGGTGATGTCACCAGGTTGCTGTGATAATGCTCGCACCCGTAGATACCTCCCTGCGAGGGCTGTGACAATGTATATAGGCTGCCTATAAAAACAGCCTAGTCAACACAAAAAAGGGCTTAAACAGCCCCATCAAAGCACTTGTAAAGTGCCTGCCTGAATTCCTGTCCCCTCAAGGTGCGGAAGATCAGGAAATGCTTCCACACAGGTACACAGCATCACTACCAAGCCCCTTCCAACAGTGCTCTCACACTAGTCTGCTGCTTAGGTCCTACCAAAGCAGACAATTTAAAATCTGTAGCTGCCTTCCAGCAGTGCTGTAAAATACACACAGAATGCTTGCTGGAGCCAAGCATTAAGTAGGGTGCCTAGCAGTGACGTCACCAGGTTGCTATTGTGACGCTCACACCCGTAGATACCTCCCTGCAGGGCTGTGGCAACGTATATAGTGTGTGTCGCACCCCTATAGCTAGGGTTAAGAAGGGACTTGAATGTTAAACTTGAAATTTTGAGTGTTATTAACTTTGGACCCATTTAACAGATTTGCATGAAATTTGGTATGCGCAGTGGGGCAAGGTAGATCTCTTGATTTGCAAAATTTTGGTCAGACTTACGGTTTTTGCACAGTGAATCGCTGAAAAATGCACTTTTCACCAGTTTTGAGGACAGTTTTTTGGATTTTGTCCATGGTACTGCACGGCCACCATGTGGCATGCTGGTCTGAAACTTGGCACATAGAAAGAGCTTGGTTCGAGGAATATGTCACTTTTTGTTTGGTGATAAATTATTAATCCTTTCAAAAGTTATTAAACTTTTTAGCTACCATTATAAGTCTATGGAAAAATGTATATGGTTGTTTTGCGAAAGAAGAATGAATTTTTGGCCATCTGGGTTACCACCCCTTGCACTCCACGACCACTCCGCCCCCACCAGCAAGCATCGGGGTCATCGGTCCTAACTCTCACCCCATTCTCCTATACTGCACCACCTCAGCTTATTTACACATGGAATGAGATAAGAGTTAGGGCTGACCCCAACGCACACTCTGATGCCTGTTGGTGGGGGCGGGGTGGTCATAGGGTGCAAGGGGTGGTAACCCTAATGATGAATTTCCTCGCTTTTGTCACTGTAAAAAACAATAACTGTTGCATTAACGCAGTTTTTTGCAAAGAATATATATGTGTATATATATCTATATATACCCACACTACGGAACAACCTGCAAAAAACCTTGCAACTGGCATTCCCAATCAAACTATCAGCCGTCAAAGCACTATATTCTCGTTCATTCAAGGAATCCTGTAACTGTTTCCCCGATGCCACAGCCTCCCAGTGTCTCCCCCCCTCCGATTCAGTTTCTAGCCCTGTCAGGAGCATTCCATTCCTGGTACTCCTGCCCCACTACTCAGTATGTCTGTGTCTATTTGTACCCCACCTGATAGTTCCACCCAATCTAAGTTGGAGTCTCCCTCTCCGAGTCACCATGGCATCTACTAATATTATACTTCCTGGCACGTCACCCTCTGCCCATGTTCCTGGTGTATTGCACCTAGCTCTATAACCACTGCCACCTGCCCCTGGTGCTCTAAAGCCCCTTAGGCACCCTTGCACTTATGCTCTCATTTCCAAGTTTCTCCCCATTCCTCACCCATGCCCCTCCTTGCACTATGTACTCAATACTTGAATCCAAGCCTGCTCTACGAAAACTGTGTATATATGGTTGTATAAGGTTTACTCTGTATCTTTTGTGGCACAAGTTCTGTAGCACATGGTATATTTAGCTTTCTGTCTTATTTTATAAATTTACTCCAGTGCTGTTATTAACCTCTTGTGTGTAGTCCCTATTTTATGTAAGGACTCTGTAAGTTGGTATTCCTCTTTATGTATTGTTCATGTATCTTGCCAAGGTCCATCTCGAAAATGAGCTTGCTCAATGGTGTTTGCCTGGCTAAATAAAGATTTTGATTGATTAATATAGGTCCTTGCATTTAAACTCTTTCTCCATAACAACTGGGACAGGGCCGTATTCAACCCTGCCACCTACCCCCCCCAAAGAGGAAATGTCAGTAACAGGGTTTCTCAATGTCTGAAAGTCCATAAAAAGCTAATTTAAGTGAGCCATTGTGTTTATCTGTGAGTCGCTGCAGTCCAGAGTTATTCATATTTAAATCAGCCTGTAATTAAGGGCTGGGGTAGTCATATGTTTTAGGCTCCTGACAGGAAATGATGCCACCAAGGGTCTTGGCCCTCCATTGACTGTAGGTTAAATAGAAAATTGTCTAGTATCTTTTAAGGTGTTATTACAACATTTTCTACATTTATAATAATTGTTTTGTATGTCAGGCTGGCAGTATAGCCTAGGGGTTAGAGTAACGAGTTGTGAATGAGCTTGGTACATCAAACACACCTGGGTTTGATTCTCACAGCCTCCACTTGCTTACTGTGAGACTCTGAGCAAGTCACTTAACCACCCAGTGCTTTCGGGTAACCCCTGAAAACAGGCACTTGTAACTAGTGGGACTTACCCGGTTACCAAAAGAACAAAATAAAAAATAAATAAAAAATGTGCATTGACACTAGTGAGTTATCACCTTTACATTTCAAACTGTTAGTAAAAATAATCCATCTTTAGAATTGCTTTAACCTCTAGGCTATACTGCCAGCTGATCATCAAAAACTACACATCTCAAGGCTGACTCTATGGTGCCAACAGGTGCTGGGGCCCCATATCAGGATTTCTAAACCCCGACTGTGTTCATGTCAGTACAGATTTCTGGGGCTGCCACAGTATCAATGTCTGTCTTATTCTGATTCCTCTCTTACGGTCTTTTCTCTTACAATTTCGGATGTGAACTCAAGTCTACAAGATGCAAATGTGGCTATGTACCTATTGGCCTGGCATCATGGGGCCAGCCTTGAAAGGTGTAGTTTTTGATCAACAGCTGGCAGTACAGCCAAGAGAGTAAAGCAAAGAGCTGTGAACAAGCTTTGTTCATCCAGCAGAATGGGTTTTGATTACAGCATGCTCTACTTGTATACTGTGTGACCAGAGCAAGTCACTTAACCTCCCTGTGAGCACAAAATACACCCAGAAACAAGTTGTAGTTGTATGCCTCCTGGATAAAGACAGTAAGAACAATCTGAGTATGTGCTATGATTCTGAAAATAATATGCTCTTTCTATCCAGATTTGACTTGAAAAGAAAAAAACAGGACACCATTAATTGTTTATTAATTGCAAAAACACATAGATGGACAACTTTGTTAAAGAGATACTGACGACAAAAAGAAAACTTTGAAAAACGTAATAGTTTGGTACAATTCAGCTTGCATTACATATGTATGCTATATAAAAGACAAAGAACCTCTGTGCACAAACACTGAGGCAAGGGTTACCCCAAAGAGCATTTGACTGGGAAGCCAAGTTTCAAGAAAATACAAAATCACACATGCCCCCACAATGCAAAGCATCATGGGCTGCATATGCAAATCACCACAGAATGTTATGCTGGTCCAACTTTAAGCAGAATTGCATGGTGCCGAAAGGCCTCTCACACAGTTTGCAAAGGGTGCTATGCTATATAGTTCACTTCCTTGTTATTTATTACTTAGTAAATTTGCATGAGTACATGATATTTATCCTTTAGATTTTCCCTTAGAGTTTATCTGTCTCTGTAGCTTACTCCCTACTTCAAGTCATAATGCTCTGTTATGACATCACAATCTGTTGCTATGGGAGTAACTGTGATGTCACAAGCAGGGCATTATGAACTCAGAAAATGAGAAAGCAACAGGAATAGATGAACTCTTCAGGAGCAAAGATCCTGTTTTCAGGCAGATTACCTCAGTAATGAATAATGGGGAGGAAGAATACAAACCTAATGTGAAATATAAGCTGAACTATGTCTAAATGCTATGTTATGTTAAAGTTCTCCTGAAGGTGTCAGCTGCTCTTTAAAACATGCATAATCTGAACTGCATTATTAAAATATAGAATAATGCATGAGGAAGTGTGGTTAATAAGGATTTTATGCACACCTGAGGTGTGTGATGCCTCTTAAACCCAGAGGGGTTTATCTGGGCATCACACACTGAGGGTGTGCATAAAATCTGAATGTTGTACACTTCCCCATGTTTTATTTTTTATCTTTACTGTTTTTTTTGGGAATTGCTGTTTGCTTGCTGTATTTTTATTCTCTTGTTGCTCTATGAATTTTTGTCTGTCAGAATCGGGGCCCACTGTGAAATGCAAGAATGTTGCCATTTTTCTGTTTTTTGTTTTTTTTTTAAGGTTAGAATGTATTTGTTGTGCTTTTTGCCATTTGTTTTCAGCTCCAAGGAGAAAGCTGGTCTCTGAGGAGGAAGCTGTGTGGTGGTTCAGTGTAGCACAAGGGAAGGTAGTCGCACAGCTTGTCACCTTAGGTTTCGGAGGTTTGGACAAGCTTTATGGTGTTAATTTTGACTATTGCTTCTGTTTTTGGTTTTTTTGTGACTTGGATCTCGATTGGATTACTGCAGCAAGGAGAGAGGTTTCCTTTTGGGTATTTTGCTCATTTTGATTTTGCAGCTTGGAATCAGTCTGTTCGGTGGTTTCTTTTTTTTTTTTTTGCAAGTCTGTGGGAAGGAAGGCCAAGGTAAGGAAGGTGGGGAGCGCTTTATTTGAGAAGACTGGAGCATGATTGCTATGGTAGGAAAAAGTTTGATTTGGTGCCTGAGAAGTACATTAGGTGGCATGTTCTAAGTACAGAGAAGGACTGTGGGGGTGTGCTTGGGCAAACTCCATTATTCACGGATCGTTATTCACATGTGTGAATAACGGGATTTTCTAGCCACTGCCCAGAAGTGATAATCATACACAGCCAGTAAAGATATGTAGAATAATACATGGGTGGGTGTGTGTAACCAGAATTTTATACAGACCCGAGGTGTGGGATGCTACATGAACCCAGAGGGCAAGTCTGAGGTTTGAGCATCCCACACTGAGGGTGTGTGTAAAATTCTGTTTTTTATAGCCACCCACCCATATATTAGGGTCCATCTGACCCTAAACCCTTCTAGAAGTAACTCTCCCGACAGGCTGGACACCAAACTCCTTCTCCTCTCCACGCCATAGCCTCACCTCTAGCTGATCTCCTAAACCTCTCATTCACCACTGTTGCTGACCCCAGGGCCTGGAAACATGCTGTTGTCATCCCCCTCCCTAAAGGGGGGCCCCCTCCCTCACTGCAAACTATCGCCCTATCTCTCTACTCCCGGTCCTGGCCAAGCTACAAGAGCACCTAGTACCCACCCAACTTACCTCCTTCCTCTCCAATTCAAACTTCTTCACCTCATTCCAGTCTGGGTTCAGGCAGGGCCACTCCACTGCTTCCTCCTTGTTGAGGCTCACTGACTCCATCCTCTCCGGCATGGATAGGAGCCAGATCTCATCAGCTGTCTTTCTCGACCTCGCTAAAGCATTCGACACTGTCTCCCACCCCTTGCTAATAACCACCCTTTCAGTAGCCGGTCGCACTGCCTCAGCTACTAAATGGTTCAGTGCCCATCTCTCAGGTAGAACATAATCAGTACAAATTGCAGATGCTACAGCCCCCCCCATGACCACTGGTGTCCCCCAAGGCTCAGTCCTTGGCCCCATCTTGTTCTCCATTTTTCTCAATGACCTGCTTCAAATCTGCACAGCCTCATCTATTCACATGTATGCCCATGACACCATCCTATTCGCCACTGGCTCCTCCCCGGATGAAGTAGCGTCCAACCCCCAGACCGATTTCAATAAAGTTCAACACTGGTTCAGATCGCATCAACTCATGCTAAATGCTAAAAAGACTGTTACTATGTCCTTTGGCACTCGTCAAAGGCTATCCCGACTCCCCTCGCTCCCATCCTTCCACACACTGGATGGAACTACCCTACCTGATGTTGCTTCCTTCCGTTACTTAGGGGTATGTCTAGACCGCCACCTTATATTCTCTGATCACATTGATACTATCATAAAACAACTCCGACCCAAGCTAGGTGCCCTTTACAGGAACCGCTCCTGCCTCCCGCCCTCGGTTAGACGGGAACTAGTGCAGAAAATGATCCTTCCCTCGATTGACTGCTGTGACATAGTCTACAATGCAGCACCCAAAGCCACTTTAATCCAAGCTTGACGCCCTTTTCAATGCCTTCTGCTGCTTTGCCCTCAATGCCCCTCCACTCCCACCACTGTGACCTCTACCATTCCCTTGCCTTCCCCTCCCTCAAAAATTGATGCCTACTGCACTGCTCCAAGTCTGTATCAAAGTTCTGGCTTGGCTATCTCCCCCCCTACCTTTCCTCCTCACTGTTGCCGGCCCCCACGCCACCTCACTCTCTGCGATCCCTTGACACCCGTCTACTAAACATTCCCAGTCGGAAGACTTCAGTGGGAACAACAGCCTTCTCATAGTTTCCCTAAACTCTGGAATGCACTCCCCCCTCAAATTCATCACTTCTCCTCTACCTATTCCCTATCAGCTGCCCTGGCAAACTAACTTGCTGTAAACTGTGCCTGCACTCCCAAATAAATGGCTCCCTCCCCTTCCAATTCCCATGCCTACCAGCAGCATGACCTTCACTGAACGCTGGCTATATACCCAAAGGCTCTTTTCTCCTCTTGCACTTCTGACCTTCTCTCTCCCCTGCATAGACTATAGTTTTCTGCTCCTATTTGTGCTCAAATGTAGGTAGTTTGTCTGTCTAACTTGCTGTATATACTGGTTAACGCTCTTTAATAAAATGTATACCAATTGCTGTAACCAAATAATTCCAAGCTACAATGCATCTGTCCAATGTATCTATTGTGCAAGTAACTATGTACATCTAAGTAATGTATCTCTATTGTGATTTCTGGTGTGTCATCCTCCCTGTGTACCCTTCCCCCAGGTCGCACCAGGAGACAAGCATTGTTTTGCTCAGTGTGCCTTTCCTGGTGAAACAATTGCAATAAATAAATAAATATTATTTTAATTAATGGTGATAATTTTTCCCTTTTCAACACAGTTCAGTTAGTGCAGCCCTTCCGCCAGAGATAGACACACACCACACACATACACAGCACACTTTTCTCTCACTCACTCACTCTGTCTGTCCCTTTTTTCCTACATTATAGTGGGAATAGCATTCTGGAAAGTTGCAGTCTGTTGACATAGCTGCGGAGTGTAAGACACGCTTGAAGGGTATGAGTGGCAGGATCAACCAGATTGATTTTTTTTCTCCTTTAAGGTAAAAAATCCCATTCCATCCAAAGCATTTCAGTAAGAACCTGATATACTTTTAACTTCATCAAAATAAGTAAAATACTCCTTTAATAATGCATTTCAGGTTATGCATGTTTTAACTGTGTTGTCCAGCTATGTGTTTTTTGCAATTAATAAACAAGTAATGGTGTCCTATTTTTTCTTTTCAAGTCAAATCTGGATGGAAAGAGCATAATATTTTCAGAATCATAACACATGCTCAGGTTGTTCTTACTGTCTTTGTCCAGGAAAGGCACACAGCTACAGCTTGTTCCAGAGTGTGCTTTGGAAGCACAGGGAGCTTAAGGACTAAACTTTGTATGTCACCAACTAATGTATAGTCCAGCCTGTAACTATCCTGGACCTGTTGTAATCACCCTGTATGTATCTACTCTGAGCCTGTTGTAATACCATTGTTTTTGTACCTATTTGTATTGTATGTAACCCCCCAGGTCACATCTGGAAACGAGTGGTCCCCGCTCAGTATGCTTATCTGATAAATCTCTTAAATAAATAAATAAGTGACTTGCTCTGGTCACACAATATACAAGTAGAGCCTGTTGGAATTAAAACTCCTTCTGCTGGATGAACAAAGCTTGTTTTGCTTTAACCTCTAGGCTGTACTGCCAGTTGATAATCAAAAACTACACGTTTCAAGGATGGCCCCATGGTGCTAGGCCAGTAGGTAAGTAGCCACATTTTCATTTTGTAGACCGGAGTTCAAACCCGGAATTGTAAGAGGGCCAATGGAGAAAGACAGAAGTTGGTGCTGTGGCAGGCCCAGAAATCTGTACTGACATGAACACAGACAGGGTTTAGAAATTCTGACATGGGACCCCAATACCTGTCATTACCACAGAGCCAGCTTTGAGATGTGTAGTTTTTGATGATCAGCTGGCAGTATAGCCTACATGTTAAAGCAGTCATAAAGATGGATTATTTTTACTTGCATTTTTACTAACAGGGATAAGGAAGGGGCTGACCAGAAGCCCTCTCCTCCAGATGAGGGGAGTAGCCAAACCCAAGGGGGAAGGGGGGAAACAGACTGGGGGTGGAGGCTTCAGGAGGAGCAGAGGGAGGATGGAAGTATAAGGAACCTGGGGGAGGTTCAACAAAGGGGATCTGAGGATGAGGGGTGGGGGTGGTATTGTAGTAAATGCCAGGAGCTTGGGAAACAAGTTTGTGAGTTCCAGGCCATGCTGTTCAAGGGGGGAGTGGATGTGGTGGCGGTCACGGAGACGTGGGCCAACAAAAACCATGACTGGGACCTAAACGTGTGGGGGTACTCTATGCTTAGGAAGGATAGAAAGGAGGGCAGAGGGGGTGGAGTGGCTATGTTCATTAGAGATGACATAGAAATTGCTAGGGTAGAAGAGGCAGAGGGAAACGTGGAGGTCTTATGGGTCACCTTATGAACCCCAGCAGGAGATAAGGTCAAGCTGGGTGTAGTATATAGGCCCTCTGGGATGGGTGATGTTCTGGAGGATGGTTTGCTGGATAATATCATTGCCCAGTGTGGACCAAAAGGGGAAGGAATGGTGTTGATGGGGGACCTTAATATGCCAGGTACAAACTGGGGAACCATGTCCTCTAAGGTGGCCAAGGAGCAGAGGCTGCTGAACGGCTTCCAGGATGTGTTCTTAACACAGCATGTGATGGAGCCCACAAGGGAGGGGCATGTCCCGGACATGGTTCTGGCAGATGGGGATCTGGTAAGGGACCTGGTTGTAGAGGATCCCCTGACTGGGAGCGACCACAATACTGTCTGCTTTCAAATAAGCATGGGGGGAGGGGGGAGATCTAGGACACTTGCAGTGGACTTCAGAGGGGCAGACTTTGTGGGCATGGGAAATATTCTCAAGGATCACTTGAAGGGGATTACATCAATGACAAATGTGGAAAAGAGATAGGAGGTCATAAAACGGGGACTTCCTGAGGCAGTCAGGACCTGCGCTAAGGTGAAACGTAAGGGAGCAAGGTCACATAAACCATGCTGATGGTCCAGTGAGGTTCGGGTAGTGGTCAGAGAAAAGAAGGTGGCCTACAAAAGATATAAAACAACAAGAGGGGATAGGGATAAGGAGATGTACCATTTTGCATCTAGAAAAGTCACCCGGATGGTGAGGGGGGCAAAGTCCAGTAAAGAGCAGCGGCTGGCACAGGGGATACAAGGATGGGAAAAGGGGTTCTTCCAGTACATTGGGGAGCAGAGAAAAACTAAGGACCATCTCAGCAGATTGAGATCAGAAGGAGGGTGGGTGGAAGAGGTGAGGGACCAGACAGAGGTATTAAACGAGTACTTCGCCTCTGTGTTCACTAGGAAGGGAGATGGGATATCTACAAAACAAGGCATGATGGGGATAGAAGCAGCAGTGAATGGGATCAGGGGAGCAACAGAAATGGAGCCAGAGGGAGGGAGGGAGAGGTACCCCAGGGGTGTCACATCAGGATAAGGATAAAAAGGCCAGCAAGGTGGAGGGGACGGATGATGCTATCTCCACCAAAGGTGTGGTTGGCCTCAAGGCCTAAAGAAAGACACTCTCCTGGGCGGATGGCATTCATCCGAGAGTACTGGAACTGGCGGACATACTGGCTGCATCCCTGGTGGAGCTCTTCAACAGGTCGCTTGAGACAGGGAGGGTACCTAGGATTGGTGAGAGGCACATGTAGGCCAATCCATAAAAGGGGTCGAGGGAAGTAATTAGGTAACTATAGACCCATCAGTTTGACCTCGGTGGTGGGAAATTAATGGAGAGTATACTAAAGGAATGATTGGGGGTGTACTTGGAGGAGGTGGGAGGTCTGGATAGTTGGCAACATGGGTTTGTGCCAGGTAGATCATGTCAAAATAATCTTGTGAAGTTCTAAGAATGGGTAACATCAGAACTGGACAGGGGAAAGCCTGTGGAAGTATTATTCTTGGACTTCCGCAAGGCGTTTGACTCTGTCCCCCACAATGGTCTGGTGGAGAAACTGATAGGGTTGGGAGTAGGCCCTTTGATGGTCAGATGGATTGAAAACTGGCTAGCTGGACACACCCAGAGAGTAATGGTCAATGGGGAGCTCTCAAATCCTAGAGAGGTCGGTAGTGGGGTACCGCAGGGCTCGGTCCTGGGTCCGATCCTGTTTAATGCATACATATCGAATATCAGGGAGGGTATAGGGTGTGAAATGAGTCTCTTCGCGGATGACTCCAAGATAGGAGCAGTAGTTGAGGGAGAAGAGGGGAGGTTGGCCCTGCAAGGGGACCTGGACACCCTGGAAAGCTGGGCTCACACATGGAAATTAAATTTCAATATCACCAAGTGCAAGGTGTTACATCTTGGATGGGAACCCAAAACACAGGTACTACTCCTGGGAGGGGAGGCGCTGGAGGCCTCAATAGGGAAAAAAGATCTAGGGTCATGGTAGATGCATGTATGAATAACTCTGAGCAGTGCAGGAGAGCGTTAGCAAGGAAAACAGGATGTTGGGATGCATCATAGGGGATCATCTCTAGGAGCAGGGAAGTGATTCTGCCACTGTACAAAGGACTGGTTAGACCACACCTTGAGTACTGTGTACAGTACTGAAGACCACACTTGAAGAGGGACATACAGCTCCTGGAGAGGGTACAGAGGAGGGCAACTAAGATGATACGAGGATTAGGGGATCTGATGTATGAGGACAGACTTGAGGAGCTCTGCCTGTTTTCATTGGAGGAGAGGAGAGATGGTGGGGACATGATTGAGGTCTTCAAGTACCTCAAGGGAATAACTAGGGTAAACATGGAGGGGATCTTTAGACTAAAGCAGGAAGGTATCACCAGAGGGCATGGTTTGAAGTTGGAAGGTGGAAGGGTGAGGGGGAAAAGAGGAGGAGGTTTTCACTGAGGGGGTGGTGGACCCTTGGAATGCACTGCCTTGCGAGCTGGTTCAGAGATCCACAGTGGAGGGCTTCAAGAGAGGGTGGGACAGACACAGAAAGTGGATGTATCAGATGATGGCCTGGCCCAGGGGGTAGGGATGGAGGATAGAGGTTTCTGGAACACAAGGCGGGGAGGGCCTCGGCACCCAACTAGGGATCTGAGGTTCAGCAGACTCGATGAGACCGTAAGAAAAAAATTACTCACCTTAGTAATGTTGTTTCTTCTAATGGAGTCTTGCTGTATTCCGACAATAGCAGTGAGTCCCACCCTTCGAACTGCCCCAGAGATGAAAGAGTTAACTTTCCATGCCAGGCATGGAACGCTGAGCTCGAGCTCGGTTGAGACACTGTCTGTTGCTGTTTAAACTCAAACCGTCAGATCTTTATGAGCTGAACTCACTGAGGTCCTGTGTGGAAGCTGTAACCTACACTAGCCAACTGGCTACTAACATAATAACAAATTTTTGGGTCCCAAAACAAAGACTCAAGTCAGGAGACCCAAAAAATGAAATAACACAACACCCACTCACCCAAAGAAAGGGTGATAACAAAAAAGGTGGGGCACCTCCTGAGTGCCAACACTGCCACTGCCCACCCACATCCCAAAAACAAAGGTTCTGAGAGGGAGGCGGAGGTCAGAATACAGCAAGACTCCATTAGAAGAAACAACATTACTAAGGTGAGTAATTTTTTCTTCAAACAACATCGAAGTCTTGTTATTCTGACAATAAGAGACTACCAGCAGTACCTCCATGGAGGAGGGACAGAACTTACTTAGGAAATAGGCTCTGAGCACAGCTGTTAGAAACCGAGCATCACTCCCTAGCCTGATATCCAGGGAGTAATGCTTGGTAAAAGTGTGAACTATTTTCCAGGTAGCTGCTGCTTGACAATATCTCTAGAATAGGGATATCCCTGGCAAGGCTAGGAAGCAGCTGTACCTCTGGTAGAGTGAGCCCTCAGGCCTGAGGGTGGAACCTTACCCAGTTTTTCATAACAAAATTGGATACAAGAGACAATCCACCTGGCAATGGATCTTTCAGTGGCAGGTTTCCCTTTACCAACATCACCATAAGTGAGGAACAGTTGGAGGGAGTCAAACCTGTGACCCTTGGTACATTCTATGTAGTAGCTAAGGGCTCTTTTCACATCTAAACTGTGCAGCCTCCTCTCGCCAGAGGAGGAATGGTCAGTGAAGTAGACAGGAAGAGACATAGATTGGTTAAGGTGGAAATCTGAAACCACCTTAGGCAAAAACTTCCTGTTAGTCCTGAGGACCACCTTATCTCTATGGAAGGAGATAAAATCAGGCTCCACTGACAAGGCTTGTAACTCACTTATGTGTCTGGCAGAAGTGATGGCTACCAGGAACACAGTTTTCCAAGTCAAGTACTTAAGCTCTGCTGAAGACAAAGGCTCAAAAGGGGGTTGCATAAGCTGAGCAATGCAAACATTAAGGTCCCAAGCAGGGGCAGGGGCCCTGAATGGAGGGTTGGTATGAAGCAATCCCTTGAAAAACTTGGAGAATACAGGATGAGCTGAAAGAGAAGAGGGCTTACCTGCTGAAATGAAAGCAGAAACAACTGCCAGATGCACCTTCAGTGTAGCTGGTCTAAGCCCCAAGCTATTTAAATAGACCATATAATCAAGGACTGTGGGCAGATCAGCAGACTCTGGGGAAATATGCGTTCCAGAGCACCATATGGAAAATCTTTTCCACTTGGAATTATAAGTAGTCCTGGTGGAAGGCTTCCTAGAAGCCTTCAGAATATCCATTACACCTTGGGAGAGGTGTAAATCAGCAAACTGTAACTCTTCAAGAGCCAGGCCTTGAGATTGAGAGATTTGAGATTCGGGTACCAAACCCTCCCCTGAGCGCAGGTTAACAGGTTGTAATTCCTGGGAAAACACAGAGGAAGATGGACTGCTAAGGACAACAGGAGTGGATACCAGGGCTGTCTGGCCCAGTCTGGAGCAATCAGGATCACCTTGCAGGGTTGAGACCTGATTTTGACTAGCACTTTGAACAGGAGAGGGAAGGGGGGAAAAGCGTACAGGAACTTCCCTTCCCAACTGAGAACTAAGGCATCCGGGGGGACTGAGCCCAACACTGGGGGTCTGCAGCAAAAAAGGGGAAGTTGGTGATTGTCAGGGGCTGCAAAAAGATCTATCTGTGGGGTGCCCCATCTGCAGAATATCACCTCCAAGACCAGGGGATCCAGCGACCATTTGTGATGGCCCTGAGATATCCTGCTGAGAGCATCTGCCAGGACATTGTCCTTGCCTGGGAGGTGAACTGCTGTGAGGGAGGTGTTCAGGGAATAAGCCAGAGACCACAACTTCATTGCTTCTGTGCACAAGGCCGTAGACCGAGTGCCTCCTTGCTTGTTGATGTACCACATTGTGGTGGTATTGTCTGTTCTGACCTGGATAACTTTGTTCTGAACAGATTTGGAAAAAGCTTGAAGTGCTAGAAATACTGCTCTGAGTTCCAATAGACTGATGTGAAGCAGAGATTCCTGAGGGGACCACAACCCCTGGGTAGTCAGGTCGCCCAAGTGAGCCCCCCACCCCAAGAGTGATGCATCTGTAGTAAGGATTAAGGAGTGGGACTGAGTGACAAAGGGAACTCCCTGCCTTAGATTGTTCTGATCCTGCCACTACTGTAAGGCCTCGATCAAGGTTCGAGTCACTGGGCTTAATTTGGTCAGAGGGTCCTTCCTTTGAGACCAAAAGGCTCTCAAATGGAACTGAATGTCTCTCATCTGAAATCTTGCTCCCTGCACCACTGCTGTGGAAGCAGCCATGTGCCCCAGGAGCTGTAGAAAATGCCTTGCTGGTCGAGACACCTGCAGGGTGAATGAGGAGGCCAGTGAGATAAGGGTCCTTGCCCTGTCCAGGGGAAGGAAAGCTCTGGCCTTTTCTGTGTCTAGCTCTGTGCCTATGAAGGTGAGGAGCTGAACAGGCTCTAGAACTGACTTTGAAAGATTCAGAAGGAAGCCCAAAGAGGTGAGCAGTTGCTGAGTTATCTGTAGGTGTAACTTGACTTGGTCTGGGGAATCGTCCAGGTATGGGAAGATTGCAATCCTTTGCCTTCTTAGAGAAGCAACTACTACTGCCAGGCATTTTGTGAATACCCTTGGAGCAGAGGTTAGACCGAAGGGCATTGTTCTGAACTGGTAATGGCCCGAGGGCAGCTCGAACCTGAGGTACTTTTGGTGGGAGCTTCTAATGAGAATATGAAAGTAGGCATCCTTGAGGTCCAGGGGCACTAGCCAGTCCCCTGGCCTTAGAGAGGGTAGAATAATTCCCAGAGCCACCATTTTGAATTTTGGTTTTAAAAGGTGCTTGTTTAAGTATCTGAGATCCAGGATGGGCCACCATTCTCCTGTCTTTTTTGGGGTAAGGAAGTACCTGAAGTACAACCCTTTGCCCTGGTGTAGGGGTGGATCCCTTTCCACAGCTCTGAGAGCCAGGAGGGAAGAGACCTCTGCCTCTAGGGCAAGTGCCTCTGAGGGATTTGCAGGTGGAAAGGATCTGGCTCTCAGCTTTGGAAATTTTTTTGAAGCTGAGAACCAGTCCCTGGCTTACTACTTCCAGGACCCACTTGTCTGATGTCAGAGACTCCCAGTCCTGGACAAAGTAAGCCAGCCTGCCCCCTACAGATATTGGAGAATCGACCCTGGCCAACCCATCAGGGTGCCTGTTTGGCAGGGGGTTTTGGCTGAGGGGTGGAAGCAGGTCTGCTTGTACCCCTTCTGCCTCTCCCTCTAAAGAACCCCCCTCTGAGCATAGGCAGAAGAGGAGGCCTGGGCTTGGTAGAAAGCCCTATGAAAAGGCTTGCCCCTGCCCCTGGGGTGCTGCCTCTGAGGAGTGGCCTGCCTTTCCCTGGCCTGTGCACTCCTATAGATGGTCCTATATTCGTCCATTTTCTTCATGTAATTCTCTGTCTGCTCCCCAAACAGAGAATTACCCACAACAGGAAAATCCATGGCCTTAGTCTGGGTATCCTGTGACAGGCTAGTACATCTGAGCCAAGCCATTCTACGAAGTGCCACAGATGTAGCCATGACTCTTGATGACACATCATTGGAGTCCACTGCAGCATGGAATTGCACCTTGGATGCCTCAATACCATCAGCAGCCACCTGCTCCAGCTCCTTGGCAAGCTGGCCAGGGACCTGTTTTGCTAAAGCCATGACAGTGTTCCATCTGGATTTCTGATACCTAGCAGTATAGGCCATATAGTTGGTCTATCTGAGTCCCAAGGATGCTGCCATGCACTGTTTCTTTGCCATGGCATCAATCCTCCTGGAGTCCTTGTCTGGGGGGTGTGAAGCCAAGGGAATATTTGCCTTATCACAGGCTGCAGCCTGCACTACCCCAACATGGCTGCATTGTTGTGTAAGGAACTCCGTATCTGAGCCTGACAATGTGTACCTCTTGTCCATTCTCTTATCCACAGGAGGTATAGTATTAGGAGTCTTTAAAATCTTAAAAGTCTGTTTCCCAAAAGATTTGTGTAAGGGAATAGACAGCCTCCTAGACTCTGGGATATCCATCATTCCCACATAGTCAGGCTCCTCCTGGTCTTTCACAGCTTCTTCCATAGGAAGCTGGAGGGTTTCAGCCACTTTTTTATAAAACATGAAATGGGAGGGGGACTCAGAAAGCCTAGGAGGAGACACTCCTGAAGGTCTGTCTGTGGAGATGTCCGGGTCAATGGGCACATCCAGACTTTCAAAACCACATTCACTTTCCTCATACTCCTCTTCCTCCTCCTCCGGTTCATAATATTCCTCTACATCATAATCTTGAACCGTGGAACCGACCAAATCACAAGCGCTCCTGATGGTGCCGGGTTCGGGTCGGAACCGGGAAAACGATTTCACAAATTTTTATCGCTTATATTTCTTCAGCGGTTGGAGAAGAAAGTTTTGGCTCCACACCAGCTGATTTTTCCTTTCTAGTTCTCTTAGCAGACGACTCCTCAGAATGGCTCTCCTTTTGCCCGAAGAAGTCTCGCCCTGGTCAGAGGGCACTCCTTCTGGTTCGTTTAACCGAATCGGGCTGGCCATCCAGTTCAGTGGACTTTTGGCCTCCCTTCCCTGAGCCTACCAACTCTTTTCTAGGGTAGCTGCAGGAAAATTTTTACAAATCTGGCAGTCTGCATTGAGGTGGTCAAACCCCAGACAATAAACACAGGTGGTGTGGGTGTCAGCCTTAGCAAAGACTTCCCCACACACACTACAGTGTTGAAACCCAGTGGGCCCAGTTTTTCTTTTGGGTTTCTCAGACATTGTGCCAGTCCTAACCAAACTTACCCTTTTAATGGCAATCCACCAGGCAAGACCCTCTTATCGGTTCCTGACCGTGTCACGGGTCGTGGAAAAAACCGTAATAAAATCCTTTTTTTTAGAACCGATAAGAACCAGTAACCACACACTAAAAGTACAAATAAAGATTTTTTAACAGCTTGATTGGTTCAAACCGAACCGATGAACCATTTACAAGTTCCACACAGAATAGAAATTAATATAAACCTATCTAGTACTCACAAATACCACAGACAGAGACTGAACCGACAGGTTACGGTTTAAATTTGGTCGAAAACCGAGAAAAGCGGTACTTTAACCGACAAATTGAACCGAGCAAAAGGAGAAATCTCCGGAGCGACTGTTCAGTGAGGCGGAGTAAAGAATCTGACTGTTTGAGTTCAAACAGCAACAGACAGAGTCTCAACCGAGCTCGAGCTCAGCGTTCCATGCCTGGCATGGAAAGTTAACTCTTTCATCTCCGGGGCAGTTTGAAGGTTGGGACTCACTGCTATTGTCAGAATACAGCAAGACTTCATGTTGTTTGAAGGCCTAATCTGCTGGCAATTAGTATGTTAGTTTGAAATGTGAAGGTGATAAATCACTAGTTTCAATGCACATACTGTACAGAGCAATTATTATAAATGTAGAAAGTGTTGTAATAACACCTTAAAACACATGTAATAAAACAGACAATTTCCTATTTAACCTACAGTAAATAGAAGGCCAAGACCCTTGTGACATCATTTTCTGTCAGGAGCCTAAAACATATGGCTGCCCCCAGCCATTAATTACAGGTTGATTAAGATTTACATATGAATAGCTCTGGACTGCAAAAACTCACAGATAAGCACAATGGCTCACTTAAATTAGCTTTTTATGGGCTTTCAGACACTAAAGGGAAACTGTCAACCTCCTTAGGTCTCAAAGTGTCCACAGTTTAAAAAATACATTCTATGATTGCCAACATTCTGTAAAGATTGCTGATGTAGCTGGTAACTTGACTCTGATTCTTATTTTATTTAAAAAAAGTGAAAGACAGACTGCCCACCATACTGGTATTACTACACAAACACAGGTTTGTTTACATCCTTGATCAGCTCCATCTGCATCTTTCCTGGACTTGGGAACACCAAAAACACAGTCTAGCCCCTCATGATGCAGTAGGAGTTTAGCAGGTTACTGCCTCATGTGTGACTGCACTGTTTGGGCATGTTTCTAATGTTCAGGAAATACGCAGTAAGAACAGATCCAGGATTGTAAACAAACAAGATTGTTTATAAATATACATTAGCATGCATCCTTTAAGAAACCTTGTAGATGACAATTCCCCTTTAAAAGGGAACCTGTTTTATAAAGACAGGTTTCCAAAACTTTCTAGTAATTCTCATCTAACATAAGTATTACAGTTCTGTGCATATGCAGTATCCTTTTTACAATAACAGTACAGCAAATAGTGATGTTTAAACTCACATATTAGTTTTTTCAGCCTTCAGAATTGTCAATTCCAGATCTAGACAGAAAATCAGCATTGACATTCTCTTTCCCAGATTTGTGCATCACTTTAAATTTAAATGGCTGTAGTGCAAGGTACCACCGCGTGATTCTAGAATTGTTATCCTTCATTTGGTTAAGGTAACAGACAGGATTGTGATCTGTTACAAGTACAAAGTCAGCTCCTAGTAAGTAAGCAACTTATGGGACTCCATGGCCCAGTTTGCTGGAAGGCATTCCTTTTCTATGGTGGAATACCTTTTCTCTCTGTCGTGCAATTTCCTACTTATGTATAGAATAGGATGTTCTTTCCCATCTATATGCTGACTCAAGACTGCACCTAGACCAACCTCTGATGCATCTGTCTGTAACAAAAACTGTTCCTCAAAGTCTGGTCTTCTTAAAACAGGGGCTGAACATAATGCAATCTTAATGGCCTGAAAAGCTTTGTCACACTCAGAGGTCCATTTCACATTATTCAGGTACCATTTTATCGTGAGTTCAGTGAGGAGAGTTGCTAACTCTGCAAAACTGAGATGGCCCAGTGGCGCCGAGGGTTGAGGCGCTAGATGCCACACATCGCTCCACGCCAGCGACCAGGGTTCGAGAGCGGACTCGAGCTGTCGGTGGGTCAGCCGGGGGGGAGACTGACTTGAGCGTCCAATGACAGCTCACTGTCTCCGGGAAGGGATCTGGCTGATGCCAGACACTTGCATGACCCCGCGCGGAGGCTTGAGGAAATGCAAGCTCCAATTCAGGAGCAGAAAGGGGTGGCCAATGAGCAGCAAGGACATCTGCGTTAGCGCCTTGACGTCAGGGAGCCACTCACAGCTTGGGGAGGGAAGAAAAGCGTGAAAAATGCCTGCCTCAGCTGGGAAGATGGGGAGACCGAGGCCGTGCCCACGATGTGCCTGAATCCGCCCAGCAGCCCTCGACTGACAAAACGCAAGTATCGGGGCGATTGGGCCCCCACCCAGGGGGGTAAACCATGGCTTCATGGGGCTGGAGGGTCTGTCTGGGTAGGGTTCAGGCAGTGGGATGTCCCCTTGTCTCCCCTGAAGGGTCGGAGGTGGCAGGCAAGGGGAGGAGATAAAGAATAATTACAAAAAAAAAAAAAACTGGGAACAAATCTCCGATAATAACCAGTCAACCCTAAAAATGACCTGACATGTTTCTTGGTTTTCAGGACAGGGCTGTTAGCTACAGCTTCTATCTTGGAAACCTCTGGTTTGATTTCTCCATTTCCCAAAACAGCCCCAAATATCTGGTTTCCTGCATGCCCAGTGCATACTTGGTAGGATTCATTGTCAGCCCTGCCTTTTTGATCGATTGGATAACTGCTCGTAGGTGTTCCAGGTGGCTTTTCCAGTCTGGACTGTACACCACATCATCATTCAGGTATGCAGCATGATAACCAGTGTGAGGGGATAAAATTACATTCATGTACTGCTTGAAAGTAGTGGGAGCGCCACGTAAACCAAACAGCATGGCGGTGAACTGACAGAATCCTATAGGAGAGGCAAATGCAGTTTTGTCTCTGGATTCTTTAACTAGGGGAATTTGCCAGTAACCCTTGGTGAGAGCAAGGATACCGATATAGTTGGCACTCCCCAGTCTGTCCACCAAATCATCTATTCTGGGCATAGGATAACTCAAATTCTAATATTTGATTGTTTCCTAAAATCAAGGCAAATTCTTACCCCCCCTTCTTTTTTGTTTACAATCACCAGTAGTGATGAACAAGTACTTCTCGACTCGTCTAGGATACCCAATTCTTTCATTTTTTTGTATTTCCTGGTAATCTGTATATCTTTTGTCTATAATAGGGCAAGCATTCCTTTTCACTATTACATGCTCGATCCCTTTTGCTTGGCCTGGTACTGTGGTAAAAGTACTGTTAAATGTCTTTAGCAAGTTACAAATTTCTGCGGTTTGTTTGGAGGTTAAGGAAACATTCACCTTTACAGCATCAGCAGTTATAGCTTGTTCCGAAAGAAAATCATAATTAGTGATCAGTTTAGTTTCAGCATTTTCATATGTTAACCCCTTATGTCCATCAGTCTTTTGTCGCCATTGTTTCTTCAGGCGTCGTCTTTCTTTCCTGGATTTCCAGATCTTGGAGCTGTGCTCAAACAAGTCCGAATCAAAATCAGCGAAAGGAAGATTTTCTTTGCTAGAGCTCATCACCACAACTGCTGAAACATCAGGATTTACTCTCTCTTTGATTAACTCAGTAAATCCTGGAAAGTCATTTCCAATAATCACAGGTACAGATAACTTAGGTACTACCCGCACTTTCATTTGGTGCGACACCCCATTGATAGTCAGAGTCACTTGGCTGGTGGGATAGTATTGAGTGTCCCCGTGGATGCAGATGACACCAGTACCTGGTCATTTTGGACTCTGTTTTCCCAACGCTCCAATATACACTAGGGTCTGTCTGCTTCCCGAATCTATAAGTCCCTTCACAGTCTCATCTCCCACCTTCACATCTGTTAGGTACTTGCCCCAATTTGTGAAGGACAAATCTGGTCCAGTGTCACTATTATTATTACAGCAATTTCTTGCATTATGACCTGGCTTATTACAGTTACAGCGAAGTCTTTGGGTGCAGATTTGTTACCCCCACCAGAGTTTTAATCAGACTTGGAGCTTAAATGGGAAAGAGAGTGTCTTACCAATGCTTGGTTGTTACCTCACTACTGTGGCATCCGTCTGGCCATTTGGTAGTCTTCGGCCAAAGAAACAGCCTTTTCCCCACTTTCTGGTTGGTGTTCTTTTACCCAAAGCTGTACGTCTGTGGGTAGGATGTTTATGAACTGCTCCATTACAAATGTTTCGATGATCTGTGGGAATGTTTTGCCCTCTGGTTGGAGCCATTTCAAAAAGAGTTCTCTGAGTTGGGTGAAGGCTTCTCGACTGAGTTGTACTTCAGAGACTGAAATCTCTGCTTGTAGGTCTCTCCTGAGATGTCATATCTTTTAAGGACCTCTCTTTTTACCAGGTCATAGTTTTCTGATTGCAGTGTCCATACTGCACTAGGCAAGTTGGGCTTTCCCTGTCAGGTAAGGTACCAGTCTGATTGTCATTGCTGCTTTGGCCACTGGCAGGCTGCGGCAACCCTTTAAAAAGTTGTCAGGTATGCTTAAGTTTAAGGTCTTTTAAGTTGTTGGTGTTTTGTTGCTCTGCTGGACCTGTGCCAGAACCTCCAGCTTTGATAGCTTGCAAGGCATCCAGCCATCACTGCTCCAGTCGCATCTCTTCTTTTCTTTGCTTCTCGAGTTGCTGCATCCCTTCTCTGTTTCTCCTTCTCTTTTTGTTGTATAGCCCACCATTGAAAAAAGGCAGTCAAGGCTTTCAGGTTGTCACTGCTTGTTCTTTTTTTCCATCGCTGGTACTGGCTGAACAGTCTCAGTTTGGACTTTTGTTTCTGCTTCTAGTTTGGCTGCCATTCTTCTGGTAATGACTCCTGGGTTTGCTGCTGTAGTATCCATACCTTCTGCTATGCTTCCCTAATACTAGGTCTAGTATCCAAGCACAAAAGTCCTGGCTTAGAGAATGCATGGTGTAAATCCCATTTAGGTTGACACTATGTGTCATTGAGGCACAGTTAAGGAAGAAAAAATTACTCAACATAGTAATCTTGTTTCTTCAAAGGGATCACTCATTATGATTAAACTTAATGCAGTCAGCCTCCTGTGTTGAACTGCCCGGAGAAATGGAATTTTATGCAAATTATGGAATTCTCAAGTGGCTCATGCCACTTTTAAACCGCAGCCCTAGCAACTGCTGCACTCTAAGTGCTTCAGATTCTTACAGAGCCTAACTGGGTAAAAGACCCACTAGCTAAAAATTAACAACATTAAAATAACATTTTTGCCCTTTCAGGTCAAAACATCCTTAACCAACAAACCTAAGAAACTTTAAGACCACTTGGACACCAGCTGGTTAAACAAAGTGAGTCTCTACCTTAACCAATATATGAGAAAAGAAAATACCCCGATGCAGAGCGACTTCTATAGGTTCTAGTGGGGGGAGGGAGGGTCTTTAATCATAATGAGTGATCCCTTTGAAGAAACAAGATTACTATGGTGAGTAATTTTTTCTTCTAACCCCAGGAATCACTCATTATGATTAAACGTAATGCAGACTACCAAGCAGTACCTTTGGAGGTTGGGCAGAGAACCTATTTTGGAAACAGGCTCTGCAGTACTGCTGGACCAAACCTAGCATCACCTCTGGATTGCAAGTCCAGGTTGTAATGCTTTGTGAAGGTGTGTACTGTTTTCCATGTAGCTGCTTTACAGATTTCCAGTAGTGGAATTTCTCTTGAAGCTGCCACTGAAGCAGCTGTGCCCCTGGTGGAGTGTGCTCTCAGGCCCAAAGGTACCTGTTTACCCACATTACTATAACAAAACTGTATACATGCCACTATCTAGCGAGCAATTGTACGTTTTGTTGCAGCTCTGCCCTTACCAACTTCACCATATGTGAGAAAGAGCTGTGATTGACTTGTCCTGTAGGACTTGGTTCTGTCAATGTAGTGGCTAAGGGCCCTTTTGACATCAAGAGAATGGAGTCTCCTTTCTGGAAAACTGGAGTTCTCTGTAAAGAAGACAGGTAGAGTGATAGACTGATTCACGTGAAAATCAGATACCACCTTGGGAAGGAATTTTCTATTAGTCCGAAGGACCACCTTGTCCCTGTGGAATGTGATGTAGTCCACATCTGTGCACAGGGCTTGTAATTCACTGATCCTTCTGGCTGAAGTAATGGCAACCAGGAAAACAGTTTTTCAAGTGACATACTTCAAATCTGCGGTTACCATAGGTTCGAATGGGGCATCCATGAGTTTAGCAATGCAAACATTTAGATTCCAGGCTGGAACCGGTTCCCTTAGGGGAGGGTGTAGAAGATTAAGGCCTTTAAAATATTTTCTAAATACTGGATGAGAGGCCACAAACCTCTCCTTACCAACTGACAGGTAAGCAGAGACTGAAGCTAAGTGGACCTTGAGGGTGGAAGGCTTCAGACCTAAGGAATGTAAATGTGTAAGGTAATCTAGAAGAATAGCCAAATCAGCCCTGAAAGTGCTCACACCCTTACCTGTACACCATATAGTAAATCTTTTCCACTTAGAGGAATATGTTCTCATAGTATAAGGCTTCCTGGAACTCCTAAGCGCTGTCAGCTCCTGCTCCGATAGGTTTAGGTTAGCAAATTCTAAGTCCTCAAGAGTCACGCCTTGAGTCTCGGTGATTTGAGATTGGGGTACAGGATCCTGCCCTGAGAGAAGGTTAACAGGTTGTGCCTCCTGAGCAGGTGGATTGGGGAAACCACTGACAGAGACAGTAGGAGGGAGTACCAGTACCATCTCGCCCAATCTGGAGCCACCAGTATCATTTTTGTTGGTTGGGACCTCAATTTCAGTAGGGTCCTGAAGATCAAAGGAAAGGGAGGAAATGCATACAGGAACTTCCCTGTCCAATCCAGGGCCATGGTATCCAGGGGAATTGTGCCCCTTAGAGGAGGCCTGCAACAGTACATTGGAAGTTAGTGGTTTTCTGTGGAGGCAAAGAGATCCACCTCTGGAATGCCCCATTTCCTGAAAATTGTACTGAGTACCTGGGTATTCAGGCACCACTCGTGGTGGTCTATACTTATCCTGCTTAGAGAGTCTGCCAGCACATTGTCTTTCCCTGGAAGGTGTATGGCTGATAGGGATACTCCCATGGAATATACCAGGGACCACAGTCTCATTGCTTCTGTGCACAGCAGATCTGACCTGGCACCTCCTTGCTTGCTTGATGTAAGACATAGTTGTGGTGTTGTCTGTTCTGACTTGCACCACCTTGTTTTGTAGGTAAGGAGCAAATGTTTTTAGAGCCAGGTAAACAGCCCAGAGCTCCAAGAAATTTATGTGCAACAGAGACTCTTAGGGGAACCGTGTGCCACTTGCTGTGTGTTCTAACATGTGTGCCCCCCCAACCTAGCAGAGAGGCATCAGTTGTGAGAATTACTGAGGGTTGTTCCCTTATAAAAGGTACACCCCCTGAGGTTGTGCTAATCCAGCCACCTTTGTAAAGCCTGGACTACACTTTTTGTGACTGGAACCAGTTTGGACATATGATCCGTCCTTTGAGACCTATACTGTCTGAGATGGAACCAGATATCTCTCATTTGAAACCTGGAGCCCATTACCACTGCAATGGCAGATGCCATGTTGCCCAGTCGCCTGAGAAATTCTCTGGCTGATTTAGGTCTCCTGGACTCAAAGAATTTTGCAATCTGCAGAATGCTTGCCACCCTGTCTTGTGGCAGGAGGGCTCTGCCCTGTCTGGTGTTTAGTTCTGCTCCAATAAACTCCAGCACCTGAATTGGTACCTGCTGAGATTTCTCTTCATTTATCAGAAATCCCAGGGACTCCAGAGTAGATTTTGCTAGTGCCAGTGACTGCACTGCATGCTGCATAGACTGTCCTACTATTAACCAGTCATCCAGGTATGAAAAGACTGCTACACCTTGTTTTCTCAGAAAATCTACCACCACTGATAGGCACTTTGTAAAAACCCTTGGTGCCGAAGTTAGTCCAAAAGGGAGAGCTGCAAACTGGTAGTGGCCTGAAGCCAGTCTGAATCTCAAGAATTTTCTGTGAGATAGTCTGATATGAATGTGAAAATAAGCATCCCTTAGATCTAGGGAGGCTAGTCAGTTTCCCTTTTGCAATGAGGGAATGATTATTGCAAGAGTGACCATTTTGAACCTTGGTTTCAAGATGTCCTTGTTCAGAAGTCTTAGATCCAAAATAGGTTGCCAATCCCCATTTTTCTTCTTTATGAGGAAGTACCTGGAATAAAAACCTTTGCCCCTGCTTATTAGAGGCATTACTTCTACTGATTTGATTGCTAGCAGGTGCTTTACCTCTGCCTGCAGCAGAATTCTGTCTGTAGCTGTTGTTGGAGCAAAGGTTCTTGTTCTCAGCTTTGGAAATTATTTGAAACTGAGTGCCAGGCCCTGGCTCACTACCTCCAACACCTACTTGTCTGTGCTGATGAAATGCCAAGCATGAAGGTAATGAGCCAGTCTTCCACCTATTGGTGGTCCTGCAATGGGGGATGTGACCTGCACTAGCCTGTCAGGGGTTCTGTGCGGGCTGTGCCTGAACCTGTAGTGCAGGAGCCACTCTTCTCATGGCTCCCCCGCCCCTTCCTCTAAAATAACCTCTGGCCTGCTGCTGAGGCTGAGAGGCCTGAGCCTGAAAGAAGGGTTTGGGGTAAAAACCCCTACTCTACCTCCCCTACTCTGGGGTCTATAAGAGGTGGAGGGCCTAGCCTTGGAATTTCTCCGACAGGTGGATTTATATTCCTCCACGTTCTTCATGTATGCCTCTGTTTTATCCCCAAACAATGAATTGTTCTCCAGGGGGACATCCATTGCTTTGGCCTGGGTGTCTAAAGTCAGGTTGGTGGCTCTAAGCCACACAAACCTCCTGAGTGATACAGACAAAGCCATTAACCTGGATGCAGTATCACTGGCATCCACTGCCATTTGAAATTGGTACTTGGTAGCATCAAGTGCAGTCCTTGCAGTATCCTGTAAGTCTACAGCCACTTCACATGGGACCTTATCAGCCAAAGCTAGAACAGTGTTCCATAGAGCTTTTTGGTACTGCACTGAATATGCCATGTAAAGTACAGTTACATAAGAACTTACTGTAACAGTAGATCTTCGAGAGAGGCTCTTGCAGTAGGTAATTACATATAGGACTGACGTCGGCAGGCGGCAGGACCCCACGGAAACATTTCTAGCTAGCAGTCTCTGGCGAGGGAACGCCCCACGTTAAGTGACCGACGTCAAGATACGTCAGTATAAAGAGGCGGTCCCTCATGTCTGCCTTCCAGTTCTTTCCTGCCAAAGGCCAAAAGGCAAGACGAGAGAGAAGTGGATATTTCCCCTCTTGGAAAGGAGCTGAAAAAGCTTAGGGGAATGGAGGGTGGGAAGGTATTACCTACTGCAAGACCCTCTCTCGAAGATCTACTGTTACGGTAAGTTCTTACATAACTGTACTATCTTACTTCGAGAGGGCTCTTGCAGTAGGTAATTACATACAGGACTGAGTCCCAAGCAGTCTGGAACAAGAAGAAGCACACGGGAGGAGGAAAACTACTCAAGCAGATCCTCTAGCTGTGAAGGCCTTAAGAAAGGAGGCCTTGCAGAACAGCGAGCCCAAAGCCTGCTCTACGGCTAGAGGCAATATCCAAACTGTAATGTTTCGTAAATGTATGGACAAAAGTCCAAGTGGTGGCAGCACAGATGTCTGCCGCTGACGCGTTCTTGAAAAATGCTGCTGAGGCAGCTACCCCTCTGGTGGATTGTCCTCTTACTTGACCCGGAAGGCTCTTGTTGTACTTGTCATAACAGAAAGTGATGCAATGAGCCAACCATTTAGACAGGCATTGCTTGGAAACGGCATTGCCCTCTCTTTTGGGAGCAAAAGAGACAAACAGTTGATCAGTCTTTCTGAGATCCTTTGTTCTATTAGTGTAGTATCTTAGGATCCGATGAACATTCATAGTGTGATGCAGATACTCCCCTTGATTGGAGTACTGCGTAAAGAAAGCGTGTAACTCTATGGACTGGTTCAATGTAGATTCCACTACCACCTTGGGGAGAAACTTACGATTAGTGCGCAGAGCCACACGTTCCTTGTGAAAAATCAAGTATGGGATTTTACACATCAGGGCCTGGAGCACGGAAATCCTCCGAGCAGAGGTAATGGCCACTAGGAAGAGCATCTTCCATGAAAGGAACTTCATGTCTGCTGAGGCCGCTGATTCAAAAGGAGGCAAAGTAAGTTTCTCAAGAATGAAGTTCAAATCCCAAGGAGGGGCAGGAACTCGGATGGGGGTCTCAAGTGAAGAACCCCTCTGAAGAAAGTCTTGGAGGCTTCCAGTTGAGCAAACATCCTATCTGCGAAGGAAACATGGTAGGTCAAAATGCCCACCATGTGTACCTTCAGAGACGAGTAGCTAAGACCCAGGTCAAAGAGATGGCACAGGTACTTCAGTAATTGCCCAACCGAGCAGGAGAAAGGCTTGAAGCCTTTAGAAGTGGCCCAGATTAAGAACAGTTTTCACTTCATGGCATAAGTAGACCTAGTGGAGGGTTTCCTAGCCTCCACCAAGATCTCAGCCACCTGGGGAGAAACCCCAAAGCAGGCTTGAGCTATGTCTACAGGAGCCACACATGTAGTTGAAGGGACTTGAGACCTGGATGGACCAGGGTCCCCTGATCCTGGGTCAGCAAGATTCGTGACAGCGGAAGAGGAAGAGGAGGTTCCTCTGAGTATTGTTGCAGAGGAGAGAACCAAACTTGCCTGGGCCAGAAAGGAGCGATCAGAATCATTCATGCTCCTTCTCAGCCGAGTTTCTGCAAGACACGCAGGATCAGAGGAATCAGGGGGAAGACATAGACAAATCTGTCCTTCTAATACAGAGACAGAGCATCTCTCCAGAAAATGCCTCACTCTTGAACTAGCAAGCAAAAGTCGGGAAGCTTTTCGTTTAGAGGTGAGGTGAACAGGTCCACCTGAGGTGTTCCCCAATGTAGGAAGATATCATCTAGGACCCCCTGATCCAGTTCCCACTCATGAGCTTGAGCAGAGGAGCGACTTAGTTTGTCTGCTAAGGAGTTCTTGACCCCCAGAACATGAATTGCCATGCGGTGAAGGTCGTGTTGAATTGCCCAATCCCAAACTCTCATCGCTTCCCTGCAAAGAGGGTAGGACCATGTCCCGCCCTGTTTGTTGATGTACCATACCACACACATATTGTTCATCTGGATGGCTAAGTGGCCTGGAAGAAGATGCAGATGAAGAGCCTGCAGAGCATAGACCACCGCCCAAAGCTAAAGCACATTGATGTGCAGGGATTGTTCGAGCTTGAACCAAGAGCCCTGGGTTCGATGTGGACCGAGATGGGCTCCCCAACCTTCGCCCAAGGCGTCTGTGGTCAGAGTCTGGGAGGGAGGGAGGAAAAATGGAACTCCCTGAAGAAGGTTCTCTTGGACCATCCACCACTGCAAGTCTCGAACCATGGGAGAGGAGACTAGGACCAACTTGTCCAAGTCATCTACCAACTGATCCCATTGAGAGTGAAGCGTCCACTGAGAGACCCTCATGTGGAGCCGAGCGCGAGGGACTGTTGGGATAGCAGCCACCATAAGCCCAAGAAGGCAAAGAACCGACCTTCCACTGACCCACCTGTGGTCGGACAACAAGCTTACCTGAGTCTGGAGTGTGGCCGCCCTGTCCAGTGGCAGGAAGACTCTGCCTAGGGTTGTGTCCAGTATCGCCCCTATAAACTGGAGCCTCTGGGATGGGATCAAGTGAGACTTGGAATGGTTGATGGTAATACCCAGACAGGCAAACACCTGCTGGGTGAGGGAGAGGTAGTGCAGGAGTTCCTCCCTGGATGGGGCTGCCAGGAGCCAATCATCCAGGTAAGGGAAAACCTGTACCCCCCAGGTACGCAGGTAGGCCGCCAACACTACAAGGTATTTGGTAAATACTTGGGGAGCCGAGGATGGGCCAAATGGAAGTGCCTTGAACTGGTAGTGGTCCCCCTGGAAAGCAAAACAGAGATATTTGTGATGAGATGGGCAGATAGATATGTGCAGGTAAGCGTCCTGCATATCCAGAGTGCACAGCCACTGGCCCGAGGAGAGGAGGGGCAGAAGGCTCTGCAGTGAGAGCATTCTGGACCTCTTGTACCCCACGTAAAAGTTCAGGGAACTGAGATCTAGAATAGGTCTTACATCTCCTGTCTTCTTCGGGACCAGGAAGAAGTGGGAATAGTATCCTGTTCCCTGCAGGGGAAGGGGGACAGGTTCTATCACCTCTTTCAGCAAAAGTGCTGAAATTTCTTCCTGGACCAGAAGAAGATGTTCCCGAGAGTACGATGACTTTGGGGGAGGGTGACAAGGTGGTTTCTGTAGAAACTGTATTGAGTGTCCTTCTGCGATTAGCTGGAGCACCCATGAATCTGATGTTATCCTCTCCCAGCCCGGAAGGTAGAGGGAAAACCTCCCTCCTACCGGTTCCTCCGGGATTCCCGGAGGCTGTGGGAGAGGGAAGGAGTCAAGTGGTGTGTGGCAGCACTGCAGCAGAAGCTCCCGCTGCTTTTTTGGGTGGAGGGGGCTTAGCAGCTGGGGGGCTCAACGTTTAGTGGCCCTCTTTCCCTGTGGTCTCGCTTTGGGCTGATTTCGTCTGCGAAAGGGACAGCGCTGCAATTGATGGGGATGATACAAAGAGTCCACAGACTTTAGTGCCATCCCCTTCTCCTGCAGGTCGGTGATGATGTCCTTGACATCACCCCTGAACAGCACCGAGCCCCGGAAGGGCGCTTCCTGGATGGTGGACTGCACTTCCAGGACCAACCCTGACACTCGGAGCCAAGCGGCGAAAGCTGAGCTCCTACCAGCAGTGTCCACTGCATCATAGATCGCACGAAGAATGTGCCAACTGGCCGAATGAGCAGAGTGGACAAGGTCAGCCACTTCCTGCTTGACCTGAGAGTCCGGAAGGGAGTCCAATTTAGATTCCACCTCACTGAGAATCACCTTCTGGTAATTCCCCATGAGGCCGACATAGTTCAGGGCCCTAATACCCAGAGTAGAAGAAGCAAAATCTTCTTGCCATACTGGTCCAAAAGGCGGGATTCCTTGTCAGGTGGAGATGAGCTAAGATGTTTAGGATGAGCTGACCGGCCATGAGGGCGCTAATCACAATCGAGTCAGCTCGAGGGTGGGAGTCTAAAAAGTCCACACCCTCGGGAGCCTGGTATAGCCTGTTCAACTTCCGGGGAAGTGGGGCTAAGGCCGATGGCTGTTTCCATATAGTGGTAATGAGGTCGGCATGAGGATCAATCCAAGGTGGCACCAAAGTGGGAGCTGTCACAGCCAGATCCAGATGCTCAGCGAGTTTTTTACGCTGGGGGTCTGGATCCAAAGATTGCCACTTATGTACTTCCTGGATCTTTCACAGCAACTCCGTGAAGGAAGGATCCTGTGGAGGAGACTTCGGAGGGGTCCTAGGCCAGGGCTTGGATGGAGAGCGTGGCTCGTCTTCTTGCTCGGAACAACCATCAGAAGAGTCCGAGGTGTCCGAGGAAGAAGAAGATGAGGAAGAGGTAGACTCCCTCTTCCAACGAGGGGAAGGAACGGACCCCTTGGGAAGCCCTCTGGGAAGTATGTCCTGCCCCTCTCTGGACCCAGAGGGTTTAGCCCTGGTGTCTGGAGGGGGGGAGGGAGTTTATCATTGTGGATGTACGGGAACCGGCACTGGCGTCGGAAGACGACTCTCCACCTCTCTGGTGAGCTGAGCCTTGGCCTCGGCCCACCAGGAGGCCAGAGTCTCCTGCAGGTCCACCAGTGGCTGGGGGTGGTGGAGGAGGAGGAGGGGGATATGGGTATGGGCTATACCCATAAGGCATGTATCCATAACCCAACAGCAGGAAGCCCGGCGTCGGGTATTGAGGTGCCGGGTACTGTGGTGTCGGATAGGTCGGCACTGGGTACTGAGGTGCCGGATACTGTGGTCCTGGATATGACGGCGTCAGATACAATGGGGTCAGATACCAGGGAACCAGGGGGGCTGCCAGAGCAGACGGCCCGGCCAGAGGCCCCACAGGCAGTTCAGGAGCAGAAGGCCAGGGAGGCAGAGGGCCCGGCATCAGGGTGGCATCCAGGGGTGGGATGTCGCCCGGAGTCGGCAATACCGGTGTCGGAGCCGGCGTCCAGGGAGCCGACATCAGATCAGTCGGGCCAGCAGGTGGACGGTCTGATGGAGGAGGAACGGAAGCCTCAGCGTCACCTGGGGATGGAAGGGGGGAATCCACAGGGTCAGGCTGAGGAGACTCATGGTCCCCAGAGGGCAGTAACGGCTGCGGGGAGCCGGGAATGATGGATGTGGGGGGGGGTCCGGCATTGGCTCATCCACTGTGTGGACATCGGGTGAACCGACGTGCGACTTAGCAGCGGGATCTGGGAGGGCACCGCAGGGGCCAGATTCCGACTTAATGGACCCATCACCGGAGAGAGGCCGCGAAGGAGGGGCTGCCTGGTCAGGCGGAATGGGGGCCGCGCACTGCCCCGAAGTCAGGCAACTTACCGACCTTCGCCGTGTGGGTGTCGGAGGAGCCGACGTCCGGCTTATCGGAGCCGCTCGCACCAGTAGGCCGCGAAACTACGGCTTTACTGGGAGCGGAGGCCTCCAAGAGCCCGGAGGCACCCAAAGGGCCCGAGCGTGAGCCAGACGGGTGGCCCAACGCTTCCTTAGAAGCCTCTAAGGCGGCCATCATGGAGTGGTCCCCCAGAGGAGACATTTGCTGTAGCACAGCGACTCCAGAGGAAGTCGCTGTGGGAGAGGAGCCCTTGTCCCGGTGCCTTTCTTTGTCCTTTTTCTTGCGATGGCCTTCAGGGGAAGTTGATGCCTGCTGAAGCTTTTGCAATTCTTTCTCCATGGAGCTCATCTTCTTTTTCAAAATATGGGCCTCCAGGGACTGCTACCACCTTTTCCGGGTGGCCGCGTTGAAGCTAAGGCAGTGCTGGCAATTCTCTACCCGATGGTCAGGGCCTAGGCAAAAAAGACATGGGAGTGGTCGTCCTTGTGCGGGAGTTGGGCGCCACACAAGATGCACTTGTTTTTGTGCTCGGAGGGTGTAGAGGACGACATACACCGATGAATACCTGACGGATGTAGGAAAAAATGTAAAATACTCAGTTAAATACCGACGAAAGAGCCTGACGAGCAGGGAACTTTTCCATGAGGTGCTGGCACGAGCTGACGGTGGGAAAGAACTGGAAGGTGGGCGTGAGGGACCGCCCCTTTATACCGACATATCTTGACGTGGGTCACCTTACGTGGGGCAGTCCCTCGCCGGAGACTGCTAGCTAGAAATTTTTCCGTGGGGTCCTGCCACCTGCCGACGTCAGTCCTATATGTAATTACCTACTGCAAGAGCCCTCTCGAAGTAAGATCTAGCTTGCCTAACCAATAGAGAGGCAGCCATGTACCCTTTCTTTCCCATAGCATCCATTTTTCTTGAGTCTTTGTCTGGTGGATGGGTAGCCAAGGGGATCGTGGCCTTGTCACAGGCAGCAGCTTGTACTACTCCCTCAGGATCAGGATGAGTAAACAGAAAATCAGCTGTAGTTCTTTCCAGCTGATACTTCTTGTCAGCTTTCTTATCTACAGCAGGGATAGAGGTTGGATTTTTAAAAATCTGCACTGCAGCCTTTTTTAAAGATTTATGCATGGGCAGAAGCAGACGTTTTGTTGGGGTTAACCCCATCATCTCCAGAAAATCTGTCTCCTCCATATCCTCTTCTGTTTCCTGAAGAGGAAGGTTCAGGGTTTCCACCATGCTCTTAACAAAAGCATAGTGGGAGGAGTATTCCTCAGGACCTCTAGGAGGGGACCCAAATTCTTGCTCAGGGGAGACCTCTGGATCTATAGGTTCCCCTTGCAAGTAATCCTCCTCCTCCTCCCCAAACACTTGCAGCAGTTCTTGCCATGCTGGGACTATAGGAGGAACCGGTGCAGTCGGTGTAGTAACCAGGAATGCACCCTGTAGGGCTTGTAGCACTTGAAGTGTCTTAGCAATGTCCTCAGCCGAGGGCATAATATGCTTGTCTGCTGGGAGCTCCTTAGCCTTCTTGGCCGGAGGCGCAGTGACATGTTTTTCTTTACACTTTTTCTTTAATGGAACAGGTTCAGAGCTTGTTTCCAAAGCCGTTTTTGTTTTACCTCGTTCAGATTTATCTGAATACTTGTCAGGATCCTTGGCTTTACCTCCATCCTTTTTATGGGAAGAGGAAGAAGCAGAATTGTCCATACCAGAAGCAGAAGCCATATCTTCTAAAATGTTTTGACCTTTTCTTTAAGGTTTTAGGGCAAAAGGTCTTACAAATATCACAATTGGCAAATATATGACTTGTACCCAAACAAGAAATACACAGAGAGTGTCTATCTGCTTTTGCTATAAGCTGCCCACAAGATTCACAACATTTAAAATCTGTGGGTCCTGTACGTTTTTTAAGTTTATCTAAATGGACCTCTGACATTGATAGACAAAAATATTACTTACAATAAACCGTTATTTAAAGCACCTCGGAACCGGAGGATCTTTAAAATAACCACCGCTAGCGGTTCCTGGAACCAATCGCTAAATATATAAAATAAAGAAAAGTGAGGTAAAAACCTCCCAAACAGACTCAGAACCCTGAGGGAACCATGAACAGAGACAAAAAACTACTATAATAATACTAAACTATACTAAACAATGTTTCTAAGACAGCAATTTTAAATTTAAACTAAAATGCGTACTTTTCCACAGATAAACTTTATTCTGAAGACAGTTCAAGGAGAGCTCTCCGGGACGTCCTTACTAGGCAGGTGGTGTAAAGAATCTGAAGCACTCAGAGTGCAGCAGTTGCTAGGGCAGCAGTTTGAAAGTGGTATGAGCCACTTGAGAATTCCATAATTTGCATAAAATTCCATTTCTCTGGGCAGTTCAACACAGGAGGCTGACTGCATTAAGTTTAATCATAATGAGTGATTCCTGGGGTTAGAAGCATAGGAAAACCAGGAGCAGTTTCAAAATTCACAAATAGCGTTTTATTTATCTCATTAACAGCAAAATGAAAAATAAAAATTATTCAGTATAACTACAAAGGCAGTATAAACAGAAAACTAAGTCCTTCTTCTGGGAGCTTGTTAAGAGAGCCTGCTTCTCACAGAATGTTCTTGTCAGTTTCGTTCCTTGCAGGTACAGCAAAACAGTACATGGTATTCCAGAACTGACCTCTTGTTGACAACTCCGCAAAGAGCTTAATTGCATCTCAGGTTAACCCCTTGAGTTCCAAATAGCTTTTTGCAATCATTTCAACAGTATACATATATACTAGTGGTGCTTTTTCACCACTAACTCCTCTGTGCAATTTCTCCCTGTCAAGCTATTACTTGGTGCCCAAAATAAAGTGCTTACTGTGGCCGCTGTCTATATCCCTCCTAAAGATCCAGGGTCCGGCCTCCAGACTGTTCTTGAATTTGTAAGATCGCAACCATCTGACACCGAGCTCCTTCTCATGGTGACTTTAATATAAATTGCTCGCATCAGACGTTGGGTCCCTCAAGGATGCTATCCTAGCAGCTAACCTAATGCAGATGGTGAGCTCCCCACTAGAAAAACTACAAAACTGGAACTTGCACTCTCATTGACTGGATCCTTGCTAGCCACCCAGCCTGCATAAAAACACAGTTGTTCTCCCGGACTTTCTCAGTGACCACTCCTGTGATCTGTACCTGGACAAATAAGTTCCAAAACCACCTCCAAAACCATCTCAAGCAGAGTGCTACCCCATGGAAACCTTACTAAGCTCAAGATCTGTCTTTTACAGCAAGACTGGTCCTAATATACAATAATCTAGATGTTGACGCAGCCTAGATTATTTATCATAACTTTCAACACTGCTGTGACACCTACGCACCCAATGGCGTAACATCAAAGCGCTCTCAAATCCTGGCTCACAGCCAAACTGGGCCCAACTCAAAGCTCGACCACCTCTGGGCCATAGCCAGAGCCACAGGCTCCTTGACGGATATCCAGAAGTATAAACAGGCACGAAACCAATGTACCAAACAAATCCGACTAATGAAGAGCTCCTATTTCAAAATGCCCACGAAACTCCTGGGGTGACGGGAGATCATTCTGGGACAACATCAGAAATATCACGGGTAAGCAGTCCAAATCCTCTCCCACTATAATGACTGTTGATGGAACCACTACCCTAGACCCAATGGTCATGGCAAAGGCCTTAAATAAAACTTTCACTGACCTCAGTGGGGTCCTCCTGGACTTCTTCTCTGACACAGACTCGCCAAAACCAACATCTCCTACTGCTTCACCTGACCAACCGCTTTTCCACTTCAAAATAGTTAAGGCACATGAAGTCTACAAATATATAAAAAAGGCTATCTCTAAATCCAAAGCAAGCAGTGATACTATTGATCTTAAAATTCTGTCCCTTACCCTGGAAGAGGTGGTGCACCCACTCATCAAAATTTTCAATCTCTCCCTCTGCCTTAGTCAATTTCCCAGCAAATGGAAGTCTGCTATAGTCACACCAGTGTTCAAAAGTGGTGACAAGTCCCTACCAGGAAACTATCAGCCTATATCTATACTTCCACCCCTCTCCAAGGCCCTCAAACGCATTGTGGCTGACCAACTCTCAGACTACCTGCATAAGTATAACATACTCTGCTTGCAGCAACATGGATTTAGGAAAGGACACAGTACATCAACTGCCCTACTGGAACTCTCAGGAGAAATTCACACTGCCTTGGACAAAGGATATCAAACCGGAGCTGTTTTCATTGACCTAACAAAGGCGTTTGATACTGTTCACCATGGCTTACTTATTACACAACTACACAGTCTTGGGCTCTCAGAAGGACCAGGTACCTGGGTTAAAAGTTACCTGGCCCAACGCTCTCAATCAGTAAAATCTGCAGTTCTCTCAGACTCAAACCGGTCCTCTCAGGTGTTCCAGAGGGTCAATCCTAGGCCCCCTCCTTTTCAGCCTTTTCCTAAACTCTCTCCCCAAATCCTGCCCAGAACAAATAATCCTTTATGCTGACGATGCCGTGATTCTCTCCTCTCATGAGGACCTGAAACCCTTACTCCAGAGCCTGCAACTTGCTTTCTCCAATGTTGAAAAGTGGTTCCTAGATCACAAGCTGGTCCTAAATCACAAAAAAACTAAATCCATGCTTTTCTCCAGTCCACAAAACAGAAAAAGACAAATTCCACTTACTATCAAAACATACCCAGGAAATACCCTTGAACAAGTGTCAACATTTAAATACCTTGGAATCACCTTTGATCAAGGTCTTATCTTTGCAACCCACATTGATAACACAGCGAAAACAGTGAACCAGCGCATTGGTATCCTGTTCCGAAACAGGCAATTCTTTACCCAAGCTGCGCTGAGGATTGCTATCCAAAGCTCTGTCATCTCAATCATAGACTATGGCTTAATTATCTATGGCTCTGCCACTACCACCGCACTAAGGCGCATCACAACCACCCTAAACAAGGCCTGTCGGCTGCTCACTGGAGCGCAAAGATGTACTCATACATGTGAGTTCTACACTGAAACAGGATGGTTGCAACTCTCAAATCGCATAAGGTACCTCACATGCTTGATGGCAAAAAAATCCATCTTGGGCCGCACTCTGCCATGTATCCAAGACCTACTTTGCCCGAATACCAGCATCTGTCCCACCAGAAGATTGGAACACCAGCCTCTCCAGGTCCCCAGATGCCGGACCACACAGGGCCAAAAATCTTTTGCCTATCGTGCAACCAGCTGGTACAATGCCCTGAGCTTGCTCATTATATCCTCCACGTCACTAGGAGCTTTCAAATCTATGCTTTACTCTCACCTCTCAGCCTCTAGTTCCTGTGACTGCCTTGACTAATGATTCTTCCCTCATGGCTGTTTTTACTGTTGTTCATCCTCCTTCTCCTCTGCTCCTTTCTTGACAAAGGCATCTGAGTACCTCTAACTACTCTAAGTCTGCTCCCCTCCCCATATCTCCTCCTACCCTTCCCACCTTGACCATTCCTCCAGTGTTTTGTTTTTTTCCTGTGATGTACTCTATTATACTGGCTTATTGAAACCTTTATAATTTGCTGACCATTCTATGTAACATGTCTTGTTTGTTTGTACATCGATGACATGGAACCTTTGAAAAGCCATTGGCTCAAAGGTAATAATTCCTAGAACAATAAAGTAAACTAAATACAGTTTCAACAAAGGGATCCCAGTATCCACATAAAGAGTCACATATATTTTTTTTTGGGGGCTGCTGAGCAGCCTGGCAGGAAGCAGCATTTAGATCAAGCTCCTGGGAGATAATTATTATAAAATATATAAACTAAGATTTTTGTATCTGAATTTCTTTGTGGAAACGATTGGAGAACTGTTAAATATAGAGCTACTTGGACAAGTGCCAAGATGGGCAAAATTAAAGGAGAAACAGCTGCAGCAGGCAGTTTCTTTACTCCAAGGAAGCAGAATCATGAGAAAAGACCTGTGCAGCGTGGTGCAGCATCAGACTCAGCTCCTGAACCAGCCGAGAAGGCCTCATTAGCTAGCATCCTATCCACTTTACACCAGTTAGTCAAAACTGTCCAGGACCTCGACAAAAAGTTTGATACCCTCACACCTCGACTATCAGCATTAGAAACGATGAATGGATCAGTGTGAGGCAACCGTACAAAGATTGGAGCTGTCTGTCCTTAAATCCACTGAAGCTACCACGAAGCTTATTAAAGAAAATTCACTCCTTCCACAGTTCCTTGAGATGGTTGAAAACCAGGCGAGGGAAAGGAACCCAAGGGTCATTGGTCTGTAAGAGGGTGTTGAAAGCGAGGATCCTCTGGCCTTTGCAAGAAGTATGCTACCAGCTACACTAGGTCTAGACGAGTCTGATCCCCCACTACTTATTGAGAAAGCCTACCGTATTACCTCTCTCGCCATGTGGCAGCTGATCATATGGCTGCAGACCTTCCTGATCATTTGCACTGGTATCAGGGATAGGGATTGGGTCTTGCTGGTAGCCAGACACCTCAGATCCCTAAAGAATAGCGATGACGCCCTGCAGCTGTTTCTGGACCTTTCTTACAGTACTTGCCAGAGGTGTAAAGCTTTTGATGGGCTTCGTGGGTGGCTTTGACTACAGAAAATACCCCACCAGCTGTTGCTACCGGCCAAGCTTCGTATTGTCTGGAAGGGTCAGCAGTACCTGTTTAACGAGGTAAAGGAGGCAGAGAAGCTGATCTGTCGTATGAAGTCGGAGATGGCGGAAGTCAACGGGGGTACCTCTTCAGATGAAGATTAACATGGCTGGCAGCTCTGGTAATGCATGCTTTGGGCCTGTAGAGGCTGTTGAAGCATCTCTTCTTTAGTTTTTCATGGGACTTGAACAATTTATTAAGTTAAATTGTAGACAAGGACTCTCAGTCCCTACAGTTACATCCTTCTGGACATTCGGGACTTTATGCAGCCCTATTGCTAGTATATACTGGGCAAGTAATTTGAAACCATGCAACTACTAATTAATTAAAATGACTGTTAAAATATACTGTTTTCCCACAGGAAAGTTTAGCACTTTTTATATGATGCTCTATCAGTTGTTTCAAGGTATGCTTAACATTGGTTTAAACAGATTAAGGATACATAAATAGTTCTCTTTTGAACAAAACGGGAACTGAATTGTTTTCTGGGTTCTTTCTCCTGGGAATTTGGGTACCTAACATTTCTTTTTAAATTATATGCTTAACTTTGGGGAAATCGAGTAGACTTTTTTAGTCATCTTGATAAAAGAGTAATTGGTGTAAGATTGATCCTTGGCATGTTTCCCCTTTGGCCTTCCTGGCTGCATGCATTTCTATAACTTACTTAACTGCTGTATAATATGTTACTTCCCCCTATGATGCATCACTCGAGGGGGTGTCTTACATTAGCACTTTGCAAGAGAGGAATTGTGTACCATACTGACTTATGCTATCCTCCTATGTACAATTGTGATGTAAGTTTTACTTGCAAACTCAATAAAACATAAATAAAAAAAAAAGATTCACATATATTTTTATACCTGCAGATATGCAAGCGGGAAGAAAAGACAGAAATAGCAAGGGAAGGCAGAGAGGGGAAAACTTGTGAAACCATCTGAGTGATCAGTTCCTAGTTCTCACAAGAAAAATTTGGTTGTGCAACCAGACAGAGAAGAGCCACAAAAGGAGAGGATAGAACAGACCCTTGCATTTAAACTCTTTCTGCATAACAAATGGGGCAGAGCTTTTTTCAACCCTGTCTGTGGCAGAGTTAGGAGAGCGTGGCTCAGAGGAAGTCGAATAGGCTTCTTGTGAGAGAGGGCTAGGAGGAATAGATACCAAGGTTGCCTTGGCCAATCCAGGGCTACTAGGATCATAGTTGCTGGGTGGTCTCTCAGTTTCAGCAACACTCTGTGAATCAGAAGGAAAGGAGGGCAGGCATAGAGGAACTTCTCTGCCCAATCCAGAGTTAGAGCATCTGCTGGAAGGGTGTCCAATGTTGGGGGCCTGCAGCAATACAGAGGAAGCTGATGGTTGAGATGGGATGCAAACAGATCTCTTTCTGGCATGCCCCACCTCCTGAACACTGCGGCAAGGACCTGCTTGTTCAGGGTCCATTCATTGTGGTCTTGGCTGATGCAGCTCAAGGCATCTGCCAGGGTATTGTCTTTGCCCGGAAGGTGTATGGCTGAGAGGATTATGTCCAATGAGTAGGCCAGGGACCACATTTCATGGCCTCTGTGCAAAGCACAGTCGACCTTGTGCAACCCTGTTTATGTAAAACATGGAAGTGGTGTCTGTTCTGATCTGCACTGTGTGGCCTTTGAGTTGTGGGGCAAAGGTCTTTAAGGCTAAGTACACAGCCCTGAGTTCCGGAAGATTGATGTGGCTCACAGATTCTTTGGGAGTCCAATTTTTGTGGGACATGATAACTGGAAGGAAATGCCAACCGAGAGGTTGTCTGTTTCCTTTCACCAGTCCAAAGCTTGGAGCAGTGCACTGGTAACTGGTACCAGCTCTGACAGGGAAGAAAAAATTACTCACCTTAGTAATTATGTTTCTTCTAGTGGAGTCTTGCTGTATTCTGACAATTGCAGTTAGCGCCAGATTTTCAACTGCCCCGGAGAACATAGGGTTAACTTTTCTATGCATGGCATAGAATGTTCATCTCGAGCTCGGTTGAAGCCTCTGCCTGTTGTTATTCGAACTGCAACTGTCAGATCGTTATGAGCAAAAACTTACTAGGTGTTGTGTGTGGAAACTGTAACATTTTTAACTAGCCAACTGGCAGAAATATAATGTTTTTGGTTCCCAAAGGAAGATTCAAGTCAGGAAACCCAAAAACAAAAACCAATCAAATGAAACAACATTCCACCCAAAGAAAAGAGAGGATGTAAAAGGGGGGGGCACCTCTAGGGTGCCAACACTGTGCCAGCCCACCCACATCCCAAAAATCTAGGTTCTGAGTGGGGAGGCGGGGAGGTCAGAATACAGCAAGACTCCATGAGTAATTTTTTCTTCAAACAACATGAAGTCTTGCTGTATTCTGACAATTGCAGACTACCAAGCAGTACCTCCATGGAGGAGGGACAGAACCTACTTTGGAAACAGGCTCTGAAGTACTGCTGTGCCAAACCGAGCATCACTCCTAGCCTAGATATCCAGAGAGTAATGCTTGGTAAAAGTATGGACTGTTTTCCAGGTGGCTGCTTGACAAATTTCTAAGAGAGGGATATCCCTGGCAGCAGCCAGGGAAGCAGCTGTACCTCTTGTGGAATGAGCCCTCAGGCCTGAGGGTGGAGTTCTACCCAGTTTTTCATAGCAGAATTGGATACAAGAAACAATCCACCTGGCAATAGATCTCTTGGTGGCAGGTTTGCCCTTCCCAACTTCTCCATAAGTGAGGAACTGAAGGGATTCAAACCTGTGACCCTTGGTATGCTCTATGTAGTAGCTAAGGGCTCTTTTAACATCCAAACTGTGTAGCCTCCTCTCTCCCGAGGAAGAATGATCAGTGAAGAAAACGGAGAGATATAGACTGATTGAGGTGGAAATCTGAAACCACTTCAGGCAAGAACTTTCTGTTAGTTCTCAGGACCACTTTATTTCTGTGAAAAGAGATGAAATCAGATTCCACAGACAAGGCTTGCAATTCACTGATACGTCTGGCAGAAGTAATGGCTACCAAAAACACAGTTTTCCAAGTCAAGTACTTAAACTCTGCTGAGGACAAAGGCTCAAAAGGGGGTTGCATAAGCTGAGCAATGCAAACATTACGATCCAAAGCAGGAGCAGGATCCCTAAAGGGGGGATTGGTGTGAAGCAATCCCTTGAAAAACTTACAGAATACAGGATGGGATGACAGAGAGGAAGACTTGCCTACAGACAGGAAAGCAGAAACAGCTGCCAAGTGTACCTTGACAGTAGCTGGTCTGAGACCTAGGCCATTAAGATGAACCATATAATCCGGAACCGCAGGCAATTCAGCAGAGTCTGGAAAAATATTCTTCTTAGAACACCAAATGCTGAATCTTTTCCATTTGGAGTTGTAGGTCTTTCTGGTGCAAGGCTTTCGAGAAGTCTTAAAGGGTAAGTCTCCCATAGTTTCACACCCATATTTTCCCAACTCTTTATGTGTAACTGTTGTGTTCCTCCTCTAGTTGCCAGCAGTCCTATTGCTGTCCAAATCTAGATTATAAATTAAAATATACAGCCCCCAGAAGTTATCAATGTGTTTGCCCTCCATTTTACCATCAATGCTGCTGGAGGATGATGTCATCACAGCAACATATAATGGCGCTGCACTAAATGCTGTCCCACCAGTAACCCACAAGGTTTGGTCCCCTACTTGAGTAATGGGGGAACTCTTTAAGTGTTGTGCACATCCTGAAGTGCAGGTCTAATAGGGACTAGGACCATATGAGTGTGATTCAGCACTGATTTGACATGCATATACTGTATGCCTATAAGGAAGTGCCTTTGTATGTTGTGTTAATGTTTCTGTTAGCAAAAACAGTTTCCCAATAAATGACTCTGGGTACAACAAGAGTCTTAAGTGATATTATATAGCTGTTGTATTATGTTCTGTGCATGTTAGCATTCTCTGTTTTAATTGACACCAGCAGTGAAACACAATCTTGCACAAATGCCCCTTTCCTTTTGTAACTAGGCAGTCAGTGATTGGATGGCTGATGTAAGGCAATAAGGAATAGGTTACGAGGACAACATCAGCTGCAGCATATGGAAGAAGAGTAATCTAGTGGTTAAAGCACAGGCACAAGAACTGGGAAACTGGTTCAAATTCTACTAAAGTCCCTTACTCTCTAACCCTTAACAAGTTCCCCTAACCTCCTTGGGAACTGTGAAGGTCCCTCAGGTCCATGACTTTAACAGTGCCCTCATTTTAACAGTGCCCTCATTCCCATTATAAATCATTAGCAGTGATGTGAGAGCTACAGCACTTCACTTTGAAGGTACTGAATACAAGCTGTAGCACCCCCTTTGTAATGCCAGCATTTGAAGTAGGATGTCCCTCACAAATCAGATGCTACACTTCAGCTGTTGTAGGTAAAGAAACTAATCTCAGTGTTTGTAGTACTCTGTATTTGCTTAGCTCATTCCTCCCATGCCATATGCATTCTGTATCTTGGTATTTCCAGTCAGAACCCAGATGTAAGGAGCATTTGAAATGTAAAAAAATACACTTTATAAAGTAAGTGATCTAGCTCTCCACTTTCAGGCTGCTGAAAGGGGTGTTTATAATTTGTGCAAAGGAGGAATTCAGTCTTGTATGATCCTTTGGGAAACTGCTCAAGCCTACCTTGTAAATGAATCCTCTCAAGGGTGTTCACCTGGTTCACTACAGAATGACTGACTGCTTGATTGGTTGGTTGATTGATTAATTAACTGATTCAGTCTACTGCTTTCCGCAACATGTTACAACTGTCTCACAGACAGAAATGAGCAGTTCACAGGAACAGCTTTTGTTTCCTGTGAATGAAATACTATTAGATGTATTATTTGCTCTACACATGCAGTATTAAGGCTACAAGTACCACTCCCTGAGTGAGTTGCATAACAGAACTGTCTTAAGCCATTGCAAACTTAAACTAAAATCAGGATAGACAGCATTGATACCCTTATGTTTTGTTCTACACTGTTGCTGCAGTGACATCAAGGACTGGGAGGGGCTGTATTACAAGTGACTCATTTGCATGTAAATGGAGGCTTGCTTGACATTTTACTACCTTGTGTCAGAGCCTCAAACTCTAGATATGTGTTGCAACAGAAGAAATGGCTGATCTCTTATTGGCATATGTACAGTACTTGATGTAATGTATAATAAATACATCAGACATATTCAAATCATAAATATACAGGAGTCTTCTCCTTTAAGGATATCCAGAACCCCTTGGGAAAGATGTAGATCTGCAAACTCTAACTCTTCAGGAGCCAAGTCTTGAGATTGAGAGACTGAAGATTGGGGTACCAAATCCTCCCCTGAGAGAATGTTAACAGGTTGTAATTCCTGGAAAGAAAAGGGGAAGATGGACTGCTAGGGACAACAAGGGATACCATGGCTGCCTGGCCAAGTCTGGAGCAAACAGAATCACTTTGCATGGTTGTGACCTTATCTTGACTAGCACTTTGAACAGGAGAGGGAAGGGGGGGGGCATACAGAAATTTCCCTTCCCAGTTCAGGATCAGAGCATCCAGGGGGACTGAGCCCAAGACTGGAGGTCTGCAACAAAAAAGAAGAAGCTGGTGATTGTCTGGGGCTGCAAAAAGATCTATCTCTGGAGTGCCCCACCTTGAGAAAATCACTTTCACCACCAGAGGATCTAGGGCCCATTCATGATGGCCCTGGGATATTCTGCTCAGTGCATCTGCTTGGGACATTGTCCTTCCCTGGAAGGTGAACAGCTATCAGAGAGGTTTGCAGGGAATAGGCCAGGGACCACAACGTCATTGCTTCTGTGCACAAGGCCGTAGACCGAGTGCCTCCTTGCTTGTTGATGTACCACATGGTGGTGGTGGTGTCTGTTCTGACCTGAACCATCTTGTTCTGTACAGATTTGGAAAAAGCTTGCAGTGCCAGAAACACTGCTCTGAGTTCCAAGAGATTGATGTGAAGCACAGATTCCTGATGCGACCACAGTCCCTGGGTGGTAAGTTCCCCCCAAATAGGCTCCCCAGCCCAGCAGGGAAGCATCTGTGGTGAGGACCACTGAATGAGACTGAGTGACAAATGGAACCGCTTGCCTCAAATTGTCCTGATCCTGCCACCATTGCAGGGCTTGGATCAGAGTTCGAGTCACTGGAATTAGTTTGGTAAGGGAATCCTTTCTTTGGGACCAAAAAGCTCTTAAGTGGAACTGAATGTGCCTCATCTGGAATCTTGCGCCTTGGACCACTGCTGTAGAAGCTGCCATGTGGTCCAGTAGCTGAAGGAAATGCCTTGCTGGTCGAGTCACCTGAAGGCTGAATGAAGAGGCCAGTTCCATGAGGGTCCTTGCCCTTTCCAGGGGAAGGAAGGCTCTTGCTTTTACCGTATCCAACTCTGCCCCTATGAAGGTGAGGAGCTGCACTGGATCGAGAACTGACTTTGGTAGGCTGAGAAGAAATCCTAAAGAAGTGAGCACTTGGTGGGTCACTTGCAGGTGTGACTTGACTTGGTCTGGAGACTGACCCACTACGAGCCAGTCGTCCAAGTATGGAAAAATGGAAATCTTTTTGTCTTCTTAGGAAGGCAACAACTACTGCCAGGCACTGTGTGAAGACCCTTGGGGCTGATGTTAGGCCAAAGGGCATTGCTCTGAACTGATAGTGGCCTGAGGGCAACTTGAACCTGAGGTACTTTCTGTGGGAGCACCTGATGGGAATGTGAAAGTAGGCATCTTTGAGGTCCAGGGAGGCTAGCCAGTCCCCTGGCCTTAGAGAGGGAAGGATAATTCCCAGAGTTATCATCTTGAACTTTGACTTTAAAAGACGTTTGTTCAGGTATCTTAGGTCCAGGATAGGATGCCACTCTCCTGTCTTTTTGGGGGTTAGGAAGTACCTAGAGTACAATCCTTTGCCCCAGTGTAGGGTAGGTACTCTCTCTATAGCTCTTAGAGCTAAGAGAGAAGAAACCTCTGCCTCTAGGGCAAGGGTTTCTGAGAGATTTGCAGGTGGAAAAGATCTGGCTCTCAGCTTGGGAAATTTTTTGAAGCTGAGAACCAGACCCTGGCTTACTACTTCCAGGACCCACTTGTCTGATGTAAGAGACATCCAGTCCTGGACAAAGTAAGCCAGCCTGCCCCCTACTGGGATAGGAGAATCAACCCAGGCAGACCCATCAGGGTGTCTGCTTGGCAGGGGCTTTAGGCTGAGGGGTGGATGCAGGCCTGCTCATCCCCCTTCTGCCTCTCCCTCTGAAGAACCCCCTCTGTGAAAAGAAGAAGAGGCCTGTGCTTGGTAAAAAGGCCTTTGGAAAGGCCTGCCCTGCCCCTGGATTGCTGCCTTTGAGGAGTTGCTTGCCTTTCCTTGGCCTGAGCACTCCTGTAAGTGGTCCTGTATTCATCCATTTTCTTCATGTAATTCTCTGTCTGCTCCCCAAACAGAGAATTACCAACTACAGGAAAATCCATGGCCTTAGCCTGGGTATCCTGTGAGAGGCTAGTACATCTGAGCCAAGCCATTCTCCGAAGAGCCACAGATGTAGCCATGACTCTTGATGATACATCACTGGAATCTACAGCAGCATGAAACTGAACTTTCGATGCCTCAATCCCATCTGTAGCCACCTCCTCCAGCTCCTTGGCAAGCTGGGGGGAAGCCTGTTTAGCCAGTGCCAGTACAGTGTCCCAACTGGACATCTGGTACCTGGCTGCATAGGCCATATAATTAGCCTGCCTAAGTCCTAAAGATGATGCCGCGTACTGCTTCTTTGCCATGGCATCAATCTTGTCTGGGGGGTGTGATGCCAAGGGAATGCTTGCCTTATCACAGGCAGCAGCCTGTACAACCCCAACATGGCTGCATTGCTGAAAAAGGAACTCCGTATCTGAGCCTGAAAGAGTATACCTCTTGTCCATTCTTCTGTCCACAGGAGGTATGGAATTGGGAGAATTAAGAATTTTTTGTGTCTGTTTCCCAAAAGATTTGTGGAGGGGAATAGACAGTCTCCTGGACTCTGGGATATCCATCATCTCTGCAAAGTCGGGCTCTTCCTGATCCTCCACTGCCTCCTCCACAGGAAGCTGGAGAGTATCTGCCACCTTTCTGTAAAACATGTAGTGTGAAGGGGACTCAGAAAGCCTAGGAGGAGAAACACCTGAAGGTCTGTCTGGGGAGATGTCTGGGTCAATAGGCACATCCAGACTTTCACCATCACCATAACCATCTTCCAACTCTCCTTCCTCCTCAAACTCCAGTTCATAAAATTCTTCCAGGGTATAATCCGGAACCGGGGAAACCGACCGAACCGAACCCCTGCCAAAAGGTGCCGGATCAGTCAGAACTGATCCAAGTGATTCCACAATACGAATCACTTTGGCTATTTCATCGGCAGTCAGAGTATGAGATTCTGGATCCGAACCGGTTGACTTGTCTTTTCTTTTTGTTGGAATCGATTCCTCGGAATCGGCTCTCCTTTTGCCTGAAGAAGTATCGCCCTGGTCAGAGGGCACTCCTTCTGGTTCGGTTGGAACCGAACCGGGCTGGCCATCCGGGTCAGCGGACTTCTCAGCCTCCCTTTCTCTAAGTCTACCTAATCTCTTTTCCAGGGTAGATTTGGGAAAATGTTTGCAAATTTGGCAGTCTGACTCGAGGTGGTCAAACCCCAGACAATAAACACAGGTGGTGTGGGGATCAGCCTTAGCAAAGACCTCCCCACACACACTGCAGTGTTGAAACCCAGTGGGCCCGTTTTTTTTCTTGGGTTTCTCAGACATGGCCAACCTAACCAAACTTACGCTTTTTTCGGCAATCTGCCAGGCAAGACTCCCCTATCGGTTCCTGACCGTGTCACGGGTCTTGGAAAAAAACGTACTAAAACCCGTTTTTTTTTTTTAGAACCGATACAAACCGGTAACCACACACTACAGTAAAGTACAAATTTTACCTCAAAATGATCGGTTCAGCCGAACCGATCCACAGCTTTACAAGTTCCACACAGAAAACAGAACTAAACCTATCTAGTACTCACAGTACCACAGACAGAGACTTGAACCGACTATGTGGAAACAACAATTTCGGAAGAAAAACCGACCGAAAACAGACACTTCAACCGACTTTGAACCAAGCAGCAGGAGAAATCTCTGGAGCGACTGTTCAGTGAGGCGGAGTAAAGAATCTGACAGTTGCAGTTAGAATAACAACAGGCAGAGCCTTCAAGCGAGCTCGAGATGAACATTCTATGCCATGCATAGAAAAGTTAACCCTATGTTCTCCGGGGCAGTTGAAAGGCTGGAACTAACTGCAATTGTCAGAATACAGCAAGACTTCATGTTGTTTGAATGCCTTTTTTGGGACCAATGTGCCCGCAAGTGGTACTGTATGTCCCTCATTTGGAACCTTACTCTAGGGACAGCAGCAGTCACAGAGGCCATGTGTCCTAGAAGCCTTGGGAAATGTCTGGCTGGCCTTGGGCAAATGAGTTTACCACTGACAGGAAGCTGTGAATCCTGTCTGCTGGCAGAAAGGCCTTGCCCTGCAGGGTGTTGAGTTCTGCTCTTATGCAGTTTAGGAGCTGTTTCGGGTTCCATCTGGGACTTCTTTTCATTGATGAGAAAGCCAAGGGTGTGCAAAGTGTGTCTCATGAAGTGGAGAGCCTCTCTGGCTTGATGAGGGGTCTTGCCCACCAGTTGCAAGTCGTCCAAATACGGGAAGACTGATATGCTGTTTTCTTCAGTGAACTGCCACCACTGTCAGGCACTTGGTGAACACTCTGGAGGCTGAAGTTAGGCCAAGTGGTATGGCTATAAACTGGTAGTGTTCTGAGGGCAGTCTGAATCTCAGAAACTTTCTGTGGGACTGCCTTATCGGTATGTGAAAGTAGGCGTCCTTCAGATCCAGGGGAGGTTACCCAGTCTCCCTGTTGCAGAGAGTGGATCACGGTTGAGAGTGTAATTATTCTGAATTTTGGTTTCAGTAAGTGCCTGTTCAAGTACCTCAGGTCGAGGATAGGTTGCCACTCCCCATTTTTTAGTGCAAGGAAGTGTCTGGAGTAGAGGCCTTTTCCCCACTGTGAAAAGGGAACTCTCTCCACTACTTCTGCAGACAGCAATGTCTTGACCTCCAGCTCCAACAGTAACTTCTCTGTTGGAGTTAGGGGTTGTGACATTCTGGGTCCCCAAAGGGGTGGGGACTTTATGAACTGCAAAGAAAGGTCCTCGCTCACTACCTCCAGTACCTGCTTGTCTGAGGTAATGTGAGCCCAGTGTTGGAGGTAATTGGAGAGCCTGTCCCCTACTGGGGGGATGCAACCTGGTTGAGTCAGGGTTTCAACTGAGTGGCAGGGGCAGGATTGGAGGCAGCTCTTCTCTGTCCTCTCCTGCCTCTTCCTCTGAAAAAGCCTCTCATTTGGGAGTAGTCCATGGGCATAGGCATGGGGTAAAATGCCCTTGGATAATAGCCTCTGTTTCCCCTGTATTGGGCCTTTTGGGAAGTAGAGACCTTCTCTTTAGCAGCGTTACTCTAATAAGTGGTTTTATATTCCTCCACCTTCTTCATGTAAGCTTCAGTCTTGTCTCTGAAAAGAGAGTTATTTTCACAAGGAAAATCTATTGCTTTGGACTGAATGTCTTGTGAAAAATTTGTGGTTCTCTGCCATGCAAAACATCTCAAGGATATGACCTGGGCCACCTGGCCATAGCTCTAGAGTCAGTATCAATATTGTCCACAGCCATGTGGAAATGATACTTGGTTGCTTAAACAGCAGTCTTTACTGTTTCTGTAATATCCTATACCATCTTGTCTGGGTTCTGGTGCAGGATGGCAAGGACTGAATTACAGAGAGCTTTCTGGTATTTGGCAGCATATGCCATGTAAGTAGACAGGTGGAGGAGCAAAGAGGCTGTAGTATATGACTTCTTAGCCATAGAGTCCATTTTTCTGGACTCCTTTTCAGGTGCTTGTGAAGAAAGTGGTACTTTGGCTTTATCATAAGCCACAGCCTGTACCACACATTCATGGCTAGGGTGCACAAAAAGGAACTCTGCATCAGATTTGGCTAGCTGAAACCTTTTGTCAATCTTTTTATCTACTCCAGGAGCAGCACTAGGATTCTGGAGCAGTTTAATTTCTCAATAGTCTTCATCCTCATCGGTCTCCTGGGTTGAAGGTCCAGAGTGTCCACCATGTGTTGCAAAAGAGTAAAAAGTGAGGAGAAAGCCTCCTGGCCAATAGGAGAAGTACTAATCTCCTGCTCAGGGGATACATTAGGTTCTATAGCCTGGCCCTCTGCCTCATCATCATCCCCATAGTAGTAGTCAGGCCCATAGGCAGGGGAAGGTTTGTGAGAGTTAACTGGGGTAGAAGGGGCACTGAAAAAGGAGCACATGCTTTGAATAGTCTGATAAAGGTGCGAAGCCTTTGCCATTTCTTCGGCAGAGGGCAAATCTTTTTCTAATTCTGCTTGTTTTTATGTTTGCTTGCACGCATGTGCAAGAAACATAGTGCCATCATCAGAGATTTCGGAGGTGTGTCACCTCCTCCTCCAATTCAGTCAGTATGTTGGCAGGCGCGGCCCCTGTAAGCCAATGCATGCTGGAGCTGTCTATGACAAGCTCCAAAATGCAGTGGCATACAGTTCAAGGGGAGCTACACTTGAGTGAGCAGCGATAAGATATCGCCTGCTCATGCATGATTCCCCCTCACACGTCCACACAGGTGTCTTGCACCCCCCACATAGCACATACTGTAAGCCGACGGGTGCCCAATCCCTGTCGGCTGTGCTGCATTCCCCTGCCCCCAAAGCCTTCAAATGCCACGCTGGGTGCCCACCCGGCATGGCAACTAATGTATGTAGCAGGGGTGCCCAATCCCCGTCGGCTCCACTGTCTCGCCCGAGTACTGGGTGCAGCGGGTCCCAGGCGTGGCAATCAACTCTTTGGCGACAGGGGTGCCCAATCCCGTCGCTGAACGCCCCCAACCGTCCTTGTGCCATGCTGGGAGCCCATCCCAGCTTGGCAAACATCCCGCATTGTCCTTTTTTTTTAACCTGTAAAGAAAAAGACGGTCCCACATAGTCTCCCTGGCCCCCTCCCACAACCCGCACCCCACCCACTGCGCACCCTGCCTCCCCACACCCCCTCACCCCATACTTACCTCCGGACCTTGGCGCGACAATCTTCGGTGGACCGGGAACACGTCTGCACTCTTCAAAGCCGACCGCGAACTGAGGAAATGCCGGTAAGCTGTATAATGGGCTAGATAGGGGTTTTCAACTTTGTTGCATATCTCAGGCATTTTTTGGAATTTTTGCACCAAATTTTCAACATGGGGTTGTTGGGACCCCTTCTCATAAATGATGTCACTGTCATGGCGTTATTCAGGCCCGAAGGGTGATTTCACAGTCACTGCGCGAAATCACCTTTCGGGACCGATTAACGAAACGACACTGCCAGTGTTCAAAGGTGGGCTCTCAAGAAGCCTATTTTGAAAATTTGGTGGAAAAATTCCAAAAAACGACTGTTTTACAAGCGTGCGTTGCGCAGTTCCTACGCATGCTCGTAAGTTCGCGAATTTTCAATATTTTCACTCCAGATTTTCAACATTGCCATTTTACCACACCTTCTTATGAGAAGTGCAGCTGTCATTTTCCACATCTCACCCAAAACATGTTTCCGCCCATGTAGCGCACAATGGCGCAGTCGGTGTGCTAAATCAATGTACGGGACAAATTAAGAAAATCACAGTGACACTGTTCATGAGCAGAGGTCTTAAAATGGCTATGTTGAAAATTTGATGAAAAATTCAAAAATTACTGTTTTTGGCGTGTGTTGTGCAGTTCCTATGCACACGTAGGAATTCGGCAATTTTCAATATTTACACTCCAGATTTTCAACATTGCCATTTTACCACACCTCCTTATGAGCAGTACAGCTGTCATTTTTCACATCTTGCCCAAAATGTGTTTCCGCCCATGTAGCGCACAATGGCGCAGTCGATGTGCGAAATCAATGTATGGGACACATTAAGAAAATCACAGTGACACTGTTCATGAGCAGAGGTCTTAAAATGGCTATGTTGAAAATTTGGTGAAAACATTCCTAAAAATGACTGTTTTACGAGCGTGCGTTGCGCAGTTCCTATGCATGCTCATAAGTTTGCAAATTTAATATTTTCACTCCAGATTTTCAACATTGCCATTTTATTACACTTCCTTATGAACAGTACAGCTGCCATTTTTCATATGCCGCCCAAAATGTGTTTTCGCACATGTAGCGCACAATGGTGCTGTTGGTGTGCGAAAGCAATGTTTGGGACAGATTAAGAAAATCACAGTTACACTGTTCATGAGCAGAGGTCTTAAATGGCTATGTTGAAAATTTGGTGACAAAAGTCCATAAAATGACTGTGTTATGAGTGAGCATTGCGCGGTTTCCACGCACCCTCGTAACTCATGCCTTTGTAATATTTAAGTCAGATTTTCACCAGCATTTTTCCACACTGCCTTATTTACAGTACAGCTGTCATTTTTCACAACATGGCGAAGTGTGTTTTCACACTTTCAGCGCAGAGATGCATGGTCGCTGTGGGAAATCATTGTTCGGGACAGATAAAGAAAATCACAGTGACACTGTTCATGATCGGAGGCACCAAATGCCTGAGTTGACAATCTGCTGTAAAAATCCCCAACCTAATTATATTACGGTGTGTGTTGCAGTTTCTATGTACACTCGTGACTTCACCATTTTTTTAAATATTTTTACTGCAGATTTGCAACATTGCCATTTTTTACACCCTCCCATGAACAGTACAGCTGTCATTTTTTATATCCTGTTCGGAATGTTTTTGCACCTGTGGTGCTAAATGCCGTAGTCACTGTGCATAAGCAGCTTTCAGCTAAGAAACTGATAGTCCCCCTGTTCATGAGGTGGGGTCACAAAAAAACCATGTTGAACATTTGGAGTGAAAATACCAACGAATGCCTGAGGTATTAGGGTTTCCAACCATAACGCCCAACCCTGTAGAGAATGACAGGCATCAGGGGTGTGACTTGGGATTCTTGCCTGTAATGCTCATACCATTCCACACCCTGCAGCCAGTGAGAAACATCGAGGTATGCGTTGGACTCTTCGGCCCCAAAGTTCACCCCATATTCCTATATCGCACCCATCTCTCTGTATTTCCTAATGGAATGGGGTGCGCATAAGGACCAAAGACCCCAAGGAACACCGTGACACTTGCCAGTGTCTGCAGGTTGGGGTGTACTGAAATGGCATGGACGTTATGCCGGACGACCCAAAGGCACACCCCAATGCCTGTCACTCTCTGCAGGGTGGTGGTGGGGTTGGCTTCAGTTCAATACTTCACTGCCATTACTATTATGCAGCTCTGTAACTTCTACACTACCACTGCCAATGCCAGCAAGCAAACATTCGGCATTGACAAATGCTTGTTCTTTATGAGTCACTGGTGTCTCCCTTTGCCTTTCTGCAGGAGGGGCAATGATGTGTTTTTCTTTTTAAATTTTTTTGCAGGCACCAATTCAGAAACCTGCTCTCCATGTCTCTTTTTTTGGCTGGTCACCATTGTTGTTACTATTTTTATCAAACATATTTCCGAGAAGAGTCCCTAGGGGACTTATCTTTGAGTTTTTGTTAAGAGGAGGACCCCTCTTCAGTAGTTTTTGTAGAGAGGGAAGCCGACTGAGAAGCCGTACTTTCCAATCTTTTGGCTCTCTTTTTAAAGGCTTTTGAACAAAATGTTGAGCAAAGTTCACAAAAATGGTATGTACCTAAACACTGCAAGGACAAATTGTGGCCTTCTGCTTTGGTCACTATTTTGAAGCACTTTAAACAATTTTTAAAACCTATAGGTCCACTCCTTTTCTTTGGTCTTTCTGACATGCCACTTCATCAGAAAAACTTTTAAAATAATGTCCCCAAATAGCGAAAGAAAGTTTTAGCGGTCGGTTCCCACACAGTGAAAAACCATGAGCTAATGAGATGAAAGCTTGTAGAAAACCAAGAAATATTGCAGTTCCCATGAAAAAATGGGAACCGCTAACTTTTTTTTAAATATAAAGAAACAAAGAACCGTTGTTTTTACTTATATGCGTTTAAAAATTTGCCTCAGAAAATGTCGGGAACCATGAAAAATATAAAGAAAATATGAAATAGTGTGAAAATACAAACTCGGCACAAAAAAGAATAAAAGGAGAAATTTCAGTAAAAATTCTCTTCAGGCAAGAGTGAGAGAGCACCTCAGAGGCAGTGTTGTTCAGCCAGGCTGAGACAAAATTCTGGTGCCCTCTGGGCAAGCTCCACTCAGCACACCCTCTAACTCTCTTCTGATTGGCTAATTCCTATAACTCATTTCCATAATCTCCACCTCTGAGGCAGCTCAACCTAGCCAGTTTACTGCTACTGATGCTAAAGGACTCCAGGGTTGAGACGTAACGGGTTGTCTTTGGATTGTTACGTGGTCCTGGCAGGGAGACTTGAGCCTTTCTTTTATTATTAGGGGGGACTCTGATGGTTTGCAGGCCTACGAAAATTACCAGTGTAACTGGGTTTTGTCTGGGTATGATATAGAGTATACCAATTGCAATGTATGACCAAGGCCTGCAATGAGGTCAGAATATCTTGGGTCTGAGGACCGAAAAGCTTGTCACCCTTAAAGGGGGCACTGAGAATGGACTGCTGGACATCAAGGGCAAAACTGAGACCTGGAGCCAGACATGTCGCTAAAGACAAATACCGGCTGAAGGAGCCCTGGCTGTAGAATCAAGGGCATCACAGGTTGCCCGCAATAAATCACTGCCAACAGCAGAGGCCGTAGACAACTGGGCCATCAAATCCTCCTTAGGAACAGTATCCAGGAGGAATTGAATGGAAGCCTGAGTTGCTTTTAAGATTTCTTTTTGATATTTAAGAAGATGACCCGTATAATTTAAAATTCTGAGGGTCAGAGTAGAAGAGGAATACACCCTTTTCCCCATGACATCCAGCTTCCAGGATTCCTTATCCAGAGGCTGAGCACTGAGATGTTTCGGTCATACTGACCTATCATGAGCTGCATTAATAACCACTGAGTCGGCCTTACGTGGAGCCGAGGGTATAGAAGAGGGCTGTTGTCAAGCAGCCAGAATGGCATCCTCATTCGCATCAAGCAAAGGAGTAATGACCAAGGAAGGACAGTCAGGAAGGCCTAAATAGTTACCGACTTCCTCCGGGAGGCATTTTGCTCCACCTCCTGTAACCCAAAAGTCTTCTGAAGATGAATCATGATAGCAGAAAAACTAGGGTCATCTGGAGGAGAACAAGGATGGACAGGAGAAGTCTCATAATGAACTGAGGAGGCAGAAGAAATCGATAAGGGAGATGGCATTCATGTTCCAAAGCATCCTCCTGATCCTCAACTTCCCAGTCCTGTAAATCAGGGTCCTCCATTTCAATGTCCTGGTGAAGTGGACTCTCTGGGGAGGAATTGGCGATTCTAGACAGAGAGGAATGTCTAGGAGGTACTAAGACTGGAACCGAAGAAACACTCCCATACGAGGCGGGAGTGGACTTCGTCAGGCCTAGAATAGTCTGCACAAGGGCCTGGATGTCCACCAATGCCAACTGAGGAAAAGAGGCAGAACTTGGCGTGGAATGCACTGACTGAATGGGCACAACCGAAGAGATTGGGTTCGATTGTGGCAACAAACGAGCCACTGATGAAGGGTGAACAAAGGCACCCAGCACTGTCGATGATGAAGAGGAACTCAAAATGTCCTGACCAAGTTGTGCAGGCACAGTCGTCGATAACAGTGATGAAGCCATCAATGGACGATAATGAGAATCTTGACAGGGAGGTGGCAGCGTTGGAAGCTGCAACTGAGGAAAACCTGCTGAAGTCGTTGACGGGGAGCAGCAGAAAGGCCAGATGGTGTGGAAGATGCATTGGCAGCTGCTTCAGAAAGGGCAGCTAAAACCATTGTAGTTTAAAGGATACCCTGCTCCATAGAGCGGGAAGAAGGCAGGTTGGTTGTCGATGGAGAGAAGACAGGAGTAGCATGCTTACTCTTAGAAGGGTGTTTCTTAGGCTTCTCCTGAGTGTCAACCTTCCCTGTCGATGAAGGATCCTTACCAGAATGGCGGGATCCGGAGGACGAGGGTGAGGACTCCTTCAACTTCAAGCAGTGTTCCCATTCCAGGAGGGCAACTTTCTGCTCCATGAGGTGCTCTCAAACTGTCTGGAGTCTTTGATGCTTGGTGGCTTTATTAAACGACTGACACATGACACAAGCATGAGTATTGTGTGCTGGACCCAGGCACTTCACACAGAATTCGTGCTGGTCCTCTGTCATGATTTTCTGATCACAGGAACACTTTCTGAAAAGAGAATTAGTAGACGACATGGATCGGTCAATAGGAACGCGATGATACTGGAAATGCCGCAGCAGAATAGTAGACTTTGAACTTTTTGTCATTGACTGAAGCTGGACTCCAGACAGAGAATGTGCAGCATGCAGGTTGTGGTAGAAAAAGAACTGAGGAGCATCTGGGACCACCCACTTTTATACCTGTCAGTACAGAACACGTGGTGGCGTTGGGGGAAGTCCTAGGTAGACTGCCGAATGGAATCAAGCCTGCAGTTGGAATATTCCTATGTAATCAACTGCTGCAAGAGATTTCCTCGATGAAGATCTGGAGGTTCCATAGTCAATTGCTGCAGTAATGGAAATCATATTTACCGAGGCCAGAAGGGAGCCACGAGGATGACAGTGGCACCCTCCATCTGAAGCTTGATAAAAACCCTCTGAATCAGAGGAAAGGGTGGGAAGGCATACAGAGACCTCCCTTTCCAGGAGAGGGACAATGCATCTCACCAGAAAACTCCAGGCCCTGGATCTAGTAAGTAGAAATGCAGCAGTTCTGTGTTGAGTGGGGGAGCAAGGTAGGAATGGGTCCACCCCGTTTGTTGATATAATAGACCACACTGAGATTTGTCTGATTGCACCAACAGAGGGCCCAGAGAAAGATGATTCTGGAAGGCCTGTAAAGCATACAGAACTGCCCTCATTTCTAAGACATTAATGTGGAGGGGAGTCTCCCAGTGGGACCAAAGACCCTGGGTCTGATAAGGACCTAGATGGGTTCCCCAACCCAGACCCGAAGCATTCATGGCAAGGAACTGGTGAGGGGTGGGCAGAAGAAAAGGTACCCCTAGTAAGAGATTGGCCGGGTCCATCCACTAGTGAAGCACTTTATGGAGTAACAAGGAGACAAGCTCCAGTTGATCTAGATCATCTAAGCACTGGTTCTACTGAACCCAGAGGGTCCACTGGGGAAACCTCATGTGCAACCTGGTCAGGGGGATAACAATGGCCACTGCCATGAGACCTAGAAGCCCGAGGAACGTTCTGGCTGGAACTTGCCATCTCTGGGCTACCTCCTGGGCCTGGGCACTAAGGCGGTCCGCCCTGTCCTAAGCAGAGTCCAGGACTGCCTCTGACAGTTACAGAGAATGTACCAGGGACAGAGATTTGAAAACCGAGCTAGAGCTCAATGTTCTATTCTCTTGCATAGAGTGAACTCTTTCCTCTCCAGAGAAGTTGAACTGTAAGGGCTAACTGCATACTGTCAGAATACAACAAGACTCCATTAGAAGAAACAAGATTACTATGGGAAGTAATTTTTTCTTATTGACTCTGGAGCACACTTTGCAGTTGTTCCAGTCTTTGGACATTACTGTCAATCGACCCAAGTCGGTGCTGACCCCTTCTCAATGATTACAATACACAGATTCTTACGAGCACTAATGACCTAAGACTAACTATTATTCTAGTAAACTAAAAAGGCCATCAAGTCGAGAACCCAAGAAGAAAAAAACTCATCATAATAATAATAATAAAACTAACACACAAACCCCATCCCTCCCAAGAGGATGAAGAGGATGGCAGCACTTCTGGGATGCAGCACTGGCTCATGCCATCCCCTAAATCAAATGCTTTGGGGTTCTGTGAGCGGAGGCAGGAAGGGGGTCAGAATACAGCAAGACTCCATTAGAAGAAACAAGATTACTATGGTAAGTAATTGTTTCTTCAAACAACATGAAGTCTTGCTGTATTCTGACAGTATGCAGACTACCAAGCAGTTCCCCCAGGAGGAGGGAATGCAGAACCTATTTAGGAAACAAGCTCTGCAGTACTGCTGTGCCAAACCTGGCATCACTCCTGGCTTGAGTGTCTAAGCAGTAATGTTTGGTGAATGTGTGAACTGTCTTCCAGATGGCTGCTTTACAGATCTCCAATACAGGAATGTCCCTAGCTGCTGCCACAGAAGCAGCTGTATTCCTGGTTGAGTGAGCCTTCAGGCCTGAGGGAGGCTCTCTGCCCAGTTTACCATAATAGAACGGAATACAAGAGACAATCCACCTAGCAATGGTCCTCTTGGTGGTAGGCTTTCCTTTGCCCACCTCCCCATAGAGAAGGAACAACTGGGAACAGCCATTTTTATGGGCTTTTGTTTGATCTATATAATAGCTTATGGCCCTCTTTACATCCAAACTGTGCAGCCTTCTTTCCCCTAAAGAAGAACAATCAGTGAAGAACACTGGGAGTGTCATAGATTGGTTAAAATGAAAATCTGATACCACTTTGGGTAGAAATCTATTTGTTCTGAGAACGACTTTATTCCTGTGGAAGAAAATATAGTCAGGTTCAATAGAAAGGGCTTGTAGTTCACCGATCCTCCTGGCAGAGGTAATGGCTACAAGAAAAACAGTCTTCCAGGTCAGGTATTTCAGCTCATCTGAAGACACAGGCTCAAAGGGAGGCTGCATAAGCTGCGCAATGCAGGCATTGAAGTCCCAAGCTAGAGTGGACTCTCTATGAGGAGGGTAGAAGTGCAACAACCCTTTGAAGAACTTCTTAAAGACTGAGTGAGAGGCCAGGGAGGATCCCTTACCTGCAGAGAGAAAAGCAGACGCAGCAGCCAAGTGAACCTTTAAAGTAGCAGGCCGAAGACCCAGTGAATGCAGATGGATTAAATAGCCCAAAGTTTCAGACAAACCTGCTGAGTTTGGGGGTGCAGACCCTTCTGACATCACCAGATGGAAAATCTCTTCCATTTGGAATTATAAGTTTTTCTGGTGGCAGATTTTCTTGAGACCTTCAAGACCTCCAGTATTCCCTGTGAAAGATGCAAGCCTGCATACTCTAACTCCTCAAGAGCCAAGCTTTGAGCCTTAGGGAGCTGAGATTGGGGTACCAGATCCTCCCCTGGAAGGAGGTCAGAAGATTGTGCCTCCTGGGGAGGCAAATAGGGGGTGCCACTGACTGGTACATTAACAGGGGGTACCAAGGTTGTCTGGCCCAGTATGGTGCAATCAAAATCACTGTGCAGGGCTGAGTCCTGATTTTTATCAGTACTTTGAAGAGAAGGGGAAGTGGAGGGAAAGCGTAAAGTAACCTGGCCCCCCACTCCAGCACTAGAGCATCCAGAGTCACAGACCCTAAGATTGGGGGTCTGCAGCAAAATTGGATGATTTGTCTGGGGCTGCAAAGAGATCTATTTCTGGAGTGCTCCATCTCCTGAAAATTACCTGCAACATCTGTTTGTTTAGTGACCACTCGTGGTGGCTTTGAGAGATCCTGCTGAGAGCATCTGCCAGCACATTGTCCTTTCCTGGGAGATGCACTGCAACTAGAGAAACTTAAAGGGAGTAGGCCAGACTCCAAACCTTCATGGCTTCTGTGCACAAAGCTGTGGACTGTGTCTCTCCTTGCTTGTTTATGTAGTACATGGTGGTGATGTTGTCTGTTCTGACCTGCACCACCTTCCCCTGTACCTTCTCTAAGAAGGCCTGAAGGGCCAGGAGCACAGCCCTGAGTTTCAGAAGGTTGATATGGAGAAGAGACTCCTGCTGTGACCATGTTCCTTCAGCAGTAAGGCTCCCTAGGTGGGCTCCCCATCCCAGAAGGGAAGCATCTGTAGTGAGAATCACTGAGGGTGGCTGCTGGAGAAATGGCACCCCCTGCCTGAAGTTGTCCTCCTCCAACCACCATTGGAGAGCCTGAACAAATGTCTGAGTCACTGAGATCCGCTTGGAAAGAGGATCCCTTCTCTGTGACCAAAAGGACCTGAGATTAAACTGAATATCCCTCATTTGAAATCTGGCTCCTCGGACCACTGCAGTGGATGCTGCCATGTGGCCTAGGAGTTGTAGGAAAGTGTCTGTCTGGGCGATACACCTGTGCTCTGAAAGAGCCTGCCAGACCAAGTAACGCATTTACCCTTCGTACTGGTGAAAAGCTTTTGCCTGAATGGTATCTAGCTCTGCCCCTATGAAGGTCAGTAGCTGGACAGGTTCTAGTACTGACTTGGACTAACTGAGGAGAAACCTCAGGGAGTGTGACAGGATAGAATAGGACCCTGTCCCATTTGTTAAGGAGAAAGGGTTTAAATGCAAGGATCTTTCCTTTCCTGTCTATTTGTCTGTCTGGTTGCACAACCAAATTTTCCTGGGAGATCTCGGACTTGATCAACCGAACAGTCTAGCAATTCTTTGCCTCTCTCCATCTCTCAGTCATCTCTTGCTGTCTGTTTTTCTTCCATATATATATATATATATATATCAGCTAGCATAAAATGATGTGCAAATCAGTGTATGGAATGAAAACTGATAATGGGATCACTTTTGTTTGGAAAATATTTAGTATTACTGTTGAAATGTACATTCATTGTATTTTGACATGACTTTAAAACTAGTGGTTACTTTGGTGCAAATGTCTGAGCCTTTTGCAAGGGCTGTAGGGGCCTCAGGAAGCATACTCTGTTCTAGCAGCTCCTGATATTTATAAGAACAGAACATTTTTGCAAAAACAGGATGCTTGCTAAGGATGGGGGTTGGAAAAGACTTATAAAACAGCTAAGCTGAGCTGCAAGGGGAGATTTGTTTTAGAAGAAAAAGGGACATGCAGAGAATGATATTTTATTTCTCTGTACATAGTTATTCTGAACAAGTTTATTTTTTTATGTTACTGCAACTGCAAATAAATAGTTTTGTTGAATTCTACAATTGCTCCTGGTTTTCCCTATACTTCCTGACCTGTGCCTCGACGACAGGGAGCCTAAGAGCTGCTGGGTTGTTGACAGGGCTGCCCTGACCTGATCGGAGGACTGGCTTACAATGAGCCAGTCGTCTAGGTAGGGAAACAAAGACACTCCTTGACTACTCAGGGATGCTACCACCACTGCTAGGCATTTTGTGAAAGCTGTGGGGGCAGAAGAGAGGCCGAAGGTCATAGCCCTGAACTGGTAATGGCTTGAAGGTAACTCGAATCTTAGGTATTTTCTGTGGGAGCACCTGACTGGTATGTGAAAATAGGTATCCTTGAGGTCCAGGGAGGCTAACCAGTCTCCTGGCCTTAGACAGGGAAGAATAGTGCCCAGAGTCACCATCTTGAACTTGGGTTTTGTAAGATGTCTGTTTAAATACCTGAGGTCTAGGATGGGTCGCCACTCCCGTCTTCTTTGGGGTAAGGAAGTACCTTGAGTACAACCCTTTTCCCCTGTGTAAGAAAGGAACCAGCTGCATAGCTTTTAGAAGCAGCAAAGAAGACTTCTACCTCTAAAGCAGCTATTGCCAGCTGGCGGGCAGGCTTAAGGACCTTGCCCTGGTCTTGGGAAATCTTTTGAAGTTCAGAGTAAGTCCCTGGCTCACCACCTCAAGGACCCACCTGTCTGTTGTAACAGACTTCCAGGCCTGGAAGAAATGAGCCAGGCTGCCCCCTACTGGGATAGGGGAGGTGGCCCGGACTGACACTGTTTGGCAGGGGTTCTAGGTTGGGAAGTGGATGCAGCCCTGCTCATCCCTCTTGTACCTCTCTCTCTCTGAAGAAACCCCTCTGCTGAAAAGTAGAAGAGGCCTGTGCTTGGTAGAAAGATCTTTGAAAAGACATACACCTGCCAGCCCTAGACTGCTGCTTCTGAGTAGTAGCAGATTTCTCTTTTGTCGCTGCACTCCTGTAAGTGGTCCTATACACCTCCATCTTTTTCATATACATCTCTGTTTGCTCCCCAGAGAGTTCTGAGTAACAGAAATATCCATGGCCTTAGCCTGGGTATCCTGAGAAAGACTGGCACATCTGAGTCAAGCAAACCTCCGCAGGGAGACAGACGTAGCCATGACTCTGGATGATACATCATTAGAGTCTACAGCAGCATGGAATTGCACCTTGGATGCCTCAATTCCATCAGCAACCACCTGCTCCAGCTCCTTGGCTAGCTGAGGAGGAGCACCTTTGACTAGGTCCAAGACAGACCTCCACCTGGACTTCTGGTACCTAGCCACATAAGCAATGTGGGAAGCCTGTCTGAGTACCAAGGAGGATGCCAGGTACTGCTTCTTTGCAATAGCATCCACCTTCCTGGAGTCCTAGTCCGAGGTGTGTGTATGTGAAGCCAAGGGAATATTAGCCTTATCACAGGCTGCAGCCTGCACTACCCCAACATGGCTGCAATGGTTACACAGGCACTCTGTGCCTGGACCTGAAAGCATATGCCTTCTGTCCGTCTGCCTATCCACTGGAGGTATGAAAGTAGGTAATTGCAGGATTTTGTCTGTTTCTTCAAAGATTTATGCAAAGGAATAAACAGCTTTTTGAACTCTGGGACGCCCATCATCTCAATAAAATCAGGTTCCTCTTCCTCCTCAGTTGCCTCCACAGTTGGCAGCTGAAGAGTGTCAGCCACTTTCTTATAAAAAGCAAAGTGGGAAGGGGACTCACTAAGCCTGGGAGGAGAAACAGAGTCAGGCCCATCTGGGGAGATGTCAGGCTCCACCGGTTCTCCAAGGCCTTCTTCATCTTCTTCTTCTCCTTCCCATTCAAGTTCATAATAGGCCTCTGGATCATGTTCCGAAGGAACTTGAACCGACTCAACCGACCGACGGGAAGAATGCGTTGGTCTGATAGGAACGGATTGAAGTGATTGAACAATTTTAATCGCTTTCACAATTTCGTCCGTGGCTGGGATCGGGGACTTTGGATCCGAACCGGCCAACTTCCTCTTATTTTTTTCCAGAACCAAGACTTTTTCTTTTGCACGAGGAGGTATCACCCTGGTCAGAAGGCACATCCTCTGGTTTGGTTGGACCCTAACCAGACTGGCCATCCGGGTCAGTGGATTTTTCAGCCATTCTTTCCTTCAACCGGGCTAAACGCTTATCCAGCGTGGCTTTAGGAAAGTTAGCACAAATTTGGCAGTCTGTTTCTGGTGGTCAAACCCCAGACAATACAAACAGATGAGGTGGGGGTCAGCTTTAGCGGAAGCCTCCCCAGATTCCGTGCAGTGCTGAAACCCAGTAGGTCTGGAAAGCCTTTGGTTACCAACCAGTTCAAGGGTTATGGAAAAAAAAATGTAAAACCTTGTTTTTTCTGTGACCAAAGGCAGCTGGTACCCAAACACAGAAAAGATTAACAGTAATACAGTAGAAAAAAAGATTGTTTCCTCACCGGTAACCGACCGATGAACTGAAACTCACCCCAAACTAGTTGTCTAAACTATACTACCTGTACTGTAGACAGCAGTTTGAAGACTGAAATAAAACAACAACATGGTTGAAAAACTGAACGGGAAAACTACTACCAAACCAAAGCAGCAAGGAGAAATATCCAGAACGTCTTCACAGTTATGCGGAGTAAAGAATCTGACAGTTACAGAGAATGTACCAGGAACAGGGGTTTGAAAACTCAGCTCGAGCTCAACGTTCTATGCTATTGCATAGAGTTAACTCTTTTCTCTACGGAGCAGTTGAACTGTAAGGGCTAACTGCATACCATCAGAATACAGCAAGACTTCATGTTGTTTGAAGAGGAACTTCTGTAACTGGGCTTTCAGTAACCAGTCGTCCAGATACGGGAACACAGAGGCCCTCGCGTCAAAGGGCTGTTGCTACTGCTGATAAGCACATGGCAAATACCCGTGGAGCAGAGGATAAGCCAAAGGACAATACCCTGAACTGGTAATGCTCCCCCTGGAAAAGGAAAATACAGTTACACAAAAACTTACCATAACAGTAGATCTTCGAGAACAGCCGTTGCAACAGGATACACCATTAGGACTGAAGCTGGCAGGCAGCAGCACCCCACGGAAAACTTCTAGCTAGCTACATACAGCAGAGGACTGCCCCCAATGTCACATACATCATAAAAGGGTTGGTCCCCCAGCATACCTCAGTCCTCCTGCCGGAGACTCCGGCATAGCAATGTGATTCCGATGGGGAGACCGAGGATCTGCTTCCAGAGGAAGACCAATATGAATTATTATTGCTAAAAAAGCTGACCTCCTGAGGGGAAGGTGGGTGGGGAAGTACCTGCTGCAAGAGCTGTTCTCGAAGATCTACTGTTACGGTAAGTTCTTATGTAACTGTACTATCTTACTTTGAGAAACAGCTCTTGCAGCAGGTCACTCCATTAGAACCGAGTCCCAAGCAGTGATGGATATTACCCCCTGAATTTGGGAGGAGGATAAGAGGAGGGTGAAAGGGAACCCCTCATGAAAGAAGCCCCTGTAGAACGGCAAGGCCAAAGCCCGCTCTGCGCCTGGAGGCAATGCCCAGACTGTAATGTCTGATGAATGTGTGCACTGTACTCCAACTAGCTTCTACACAAATGGTAGGGGCTGAAACATTTTTTTGAGGGAGGCGAATGAGGTTGCCATCCCTCTGGTAGAATGGCCCTTTACTGGTCTCGGTAAGGGTTTGTTTCGCTTCTGGTAACAGAACACAATGCAGTTCACCAACCATTTTGAGAGTGTGTTTAGATACCCGGTGCTTCTAACATCCTGTGGGCAAAGGACAAACTGTCGTCGTGGTCTGGTCCTAGTCAGGTAGAACTAGAGCATCCTGTGCACATCCAAAGTGTGCAGGAGAGCCTCTCCTTTATTGGTGAACCCTGGACAGTAAACTACTAGGTCAATATCCTGGTTAAGGGTTAACTCTGACACTATCTTGGAAAGAAACTTAGGATTGGTCCTTAAGGACACCCTGTCCTTGAGGAAAATCAAATATGGCTCTTTGCACATAAGTGCTTGAAGCTCAGAAATTCTCCTTGCAGAAGTAACTACAACTAAAAAAACACCTACCAAGAGAGAAGGTATAGCTTGCAATCTGCAGCTGGTTCAAAGGGAGGTAGTGTGAGCTGTTCTAAAATGAAGAGAAGGTCCCAAGGAGGGATTGGATCTCTAATCAATGGCTTCATGTGGAGGATGACATGTAAGAGATGCATGACAAATCTAATTGGGCCAAAGATTTGTCCCCAAATGGTGCATAGTATGCAGATAGTGAAGAAAGATGCAACTTTATGGAACAGTAACTCAGCCCTGCTTCTGATATGGAAAGGAGGTACTGTAATACTGATTTCACCGGGCAAGTTAAAGGGTCCAGGTCACGGGCCGATGACCAAAGGCAAAACCTGCACCATTTCATGGCACACGTGGCACGTGTAAAGGGTTTTCTTGCTGCCACTAGAACGTCTGCCATACTGTCTGATACTCTGTAGGTCCTTAGGAGCCAGGTGTGCAGGTGTAAGGATCTGAGATTTGGGTGAATCAGAGACCCATTATCTTGCAACAGTAAGTGCGAGCTGAGTGGAAGAGGAAGGGGTGGCTTGCTCGCCAGCCCTCGGAGAAGAGAGAACCGTATCTGTCTGGGCTGATATGGGGCCACCAGAATCATGACTGCTCTGTCATCCTGCAGTTTGAGCAGGACCCTCTGGATCAAAGGGAATGCACAGAGGAGCTTGCCTAATATACTAAAACACCAGCAGAATAGGCCTAACGGTCTTTCGTGTCTGCTCATTTGGTCAGCCCCCACCCTGGGAGCTGACCTTGCAGCACCCCTCGCCTTCTCAGGCTTCTCCCTTCCCAGTTCCAGATATTCTCGCTGCACTGGATTTTGCTTCCAGAACCCTTCCCCTGTACCTGTCCCACCCCCTCTTGAACCCTTCACCGTCTGCCTCCACCAGCCCCTGGGCAGCGCATTCCGTGGCTCCACCACCCCTCAGTGAAGTAGCACCTCCTCCTTTCTCTAGATCTTCCCCTCCAGCTTCCCCCATGCCCTCTAGTTGCCCCTCCTCCTTTCTTGAAACACCCTGACTGCTCCTCCCCTCTTTACCACCTTCATGTACCTGAAGACCTCTATCATGTCCCCCCGGTCCCTTCTCTCTTCCAATGTGTACATATTTAGCTCTTCGAGCCTCTCCCCATAGGTCCTGTTCCCCAAGCCCCAAATCATTTTGGTTGCCCTCCTCTGGACCCTCTTCAGGAGTTAAATGTCCTTCTTTAAGTGTGGCCTCCAAAACTGCACGCAGTACTCGAGTGTGGCCTCACAAGCAGTTATACAGAGGATATCACTTCCCACTCCTTCTAGAGTGATCCCCTAGTGATGCATCCCAGCATCCTGTTGGCCTTGGCTGCTGCCCTCTACAAGTCTCCGAGTTGGTCATCTTGACATTCACACCACCCCAGGTCCCTCTCAGCCATCGAGACTTGTAGCATTCCCTCCCAGGGTGTACACTTGGCCCGGATTTCTGGCCCCAGGTGCAGTACCTTGCATTTCCTGCATTGAACTAGCTTCCACTTTCTAGACCATCTTTCCAGAGCCTCCAGGTCCCCCTGTGGGGCCACCTCCCCTCCTCCCATCCACCACCACCCCCAGTTTTGAGTCGTCCGCAAAGAGACTCATCTCACTCCTGATACCTGTCCTTATGTCAGAGATGTAGGCGTTGAACAGGAGGGGCCCAAGGACTGATCCCTGTGGGACCGCACTAATGATCCTCTTTGGGGATGAGACTATCCCACCAACTATGACCCTCTGGGTCTGGTCCTGGAGCCAATTGCATATCCAACTGATCATCTGGTTCCCCAACCCCATTTCTCCCAGCTTATCCAAGAGGCTGTCGTGAGGAACAGAGTCAAATGCCTTGCTGAAGTCTAGAAAGAGGACATCCACTGGTCTACCCAGGTCCAAGGCACTCGTCATCCAATCATAGAACTCCACAGGGTTTGTCTGACACGATTTCCCTGGGATGAAGCCATGCTGTCTATCGTCCAGGCACCCTGACTTTTCCAGGTCCCCCCTTAGCCTCTTCTTGACAATGCCCTCCATCAACTTGCCCACCACCGATGTCAGGCTGACAGGCCTGTAGTTCCCTGCCACCTTCCTTGATCCCCCTTGTGGACAGGCACTATATGCGCCACCTTCAAGTCCTGGGGCACCCACCCTGTCCTCAGAGAGATGGTGAAAAGCTCTGCCAGGGGTTTCGCCAGGACATCCGCAAGTTCCTTCAGCACTCTGGGATGTAATTTAGCCGGCCCCGGTGCTTTCTCCATCTTAAGGGACCCGAGGGCTTCCCTCACTCTCTCTGCTGTGATTTCCACCTCCGCTACCTCTTCTCCCTGCTTAGCCTCCCCCCCTCCTGCCAGTGATGCCTCCCCCTCTCCCCAGACCCGCCGATCGGTAAGGGTCCCCCCTCCTCAGTATCACTGTCTCCTCCAATGTATGATGCAGTTCCCCAATTTTTCTTGCCTGTCCAGGAGAGGGACAATGCGTCTCTCCAGAAAACACCAGGCCCTGGATCTGGCGAGCAGAAAGGAAAAAAATACTCACCTTAGTAATTATGTTTCTTCTAGTGGAGTCTTGCTGTATTCTGACTATTGCAGTTAGGTCCTGCCTTTCAACTGCTCCGGAGAACAAAGGGTTAACTTTTCTATGCCTTGCATAGAACGTTCATCACGAGCTCAGTTGAAGCCCCTGTCTGTTGTTGTTCAAACTGCAACCATAAGATCTTTACGAGCAAAAACTCACTAGGTGTTCTGTGTGGAAACTGTAAAATTTTTACTAGCCAGCTGGCAAATATATAATAGTTTTGGTTCTCAAAGGAAGACTCAAGTCAGAAACCCAAAAACAAAACACATCAAAACACAACATTCCACCCAAAGAAAAAAGGGTGTAAAATAGACACCTAAGGGTGCCAACACTGCTCCTGCCCACCCACATCCCAAAAACTAGGTTCTGAGAGGGGAGGCAAGGGGGGGGGAGGTCAGAATACAGCAAAACTCCACTAGAAGAAACATAATTACTAAGGTGAGTAATTTTTTCTTCAAACAACATGAAGTCTTGCTGTATTCTGACTACTGCAAACTACCAAGCTGTACCTCCATGGAGGAGGGACAGAACCTACTTTGGGAATAGGCTGTGAAGTACTGCTGTGCCAAACCGAGCATCAATCTTAGCCTGGATATCCAGAGAGTAATGCTTGGTGAAAGTATGGACTGTTTTCCAGGTGGCTGCTTGACAAATTTCTAAGAGAGGAATATCCCTGGCAGCAGCCAGGAAAGCAGCTGTACCTCTTGTGGAATGAGCCCTCAGACCTGAGGGTGGAGTTCTACCCAGTTTTTCATAGCAGAATTGTATACAAAAAACAATCCACCTGGCAAGAGATCTCTTGGCGGCAGGTTTGCCTTTACCAACTTCTACATAAGTGAGGAACAATTGGAGGGATTCAAACCTGTGACCCTCAGTACGCTCTATGTAGTAGCTAAGGGCTCTTTTAACATCCAAACTGTGTAGCCTCCTCTCTCTCGAGGAGGAATGGTCAGTGAAGAAAACAGGCAGAGATATAGACTGGTTGAGGTGGAAATCTGAAACCACTTTAGGCAAGAACTTTCTGTTAGTTCTAAGGACCATTTTATCTCTGTGAAAAGAGATGAAATCAGATTCCACTGACAGGGCTTGCAATTCATTGATACGTCTGGCAGAAGTAATGGCTACCAAAAACACAATTTTCCAAGTCAAGTACTTAAGCTCTGCTGAGGACAAAGGCTCAAAAGGGGGTTGCATAAGCTGAGCAATGCAAACATTAAGGTCCCAAGCAGGAGCAGGATCCCTAAAGGGGGGATTGGTGTGGAGTAATCCCTTGAAAAACTTGCAGAATACAGGATGAGATGACAGAGAGGAAGCCTTGCCTACCGACAGGAAAGCAGAAACAGCTGTCAAGTGTACCTTGAGGGTAGCTGGTCTGAGACCTAGGCCATTAAGATGGACCATATAATCCAGAACCGTAGGCAATTCAGCAGAGTCTGGAGAAATATTCTTCTTAGAACACCAAATTCTGAATCTTTTCCATTTGAAGTTGTAAGTCTTTCTGGTAGAAGGCTTTCGAGAAGCCTTAAGGATATCGAGAACCCCTTGGGAAAGATGCAGATCTGCAAACTCTAACTCTTCAAGAACCAAGCCTTGAGATTGAGAGACTGGAGATTCAGGTACCAAATCCTCCCCTGAGAGGATGTTAACAGGTTGTAATTCCTGGGAAGAGACAGGGGAAGATGGACTGTTAATGACAGCAACAAGGGATACCATGGCTATCTGGCCCAGTCTGGAGCAATCAGAATAACATTGCATGGTTGTGACCTTATCTTGACTAACACACTGAACAGGAGTGGGAAGGGGGAAAAGCATGCAGAAATTTCCCTTCCCAGTTCAGAATCAGAGCATCCAGGGGGAATGAGCCCAAGACTGGGGGACTGCAACAAAAGAGAGGAAGTTGGTGATTGTCTGGGGCTGCAAAAAGATCTATCTCTGGAATGCCCCATCTTGAGAAAATCACTTTCAACACCAGAGGATCTAGGGCCCCATTAAGTGATGGCCCTGGGATATTCTGCTCAGTGCATCTGCTAGGACATTGTCCTTCCCTGGGAGGTGAACTGCTATCAGAGAGGTTTGCAGGGAATAGGCCAGGGACCACAACTTCATTGCTTCTGTGCACAAGGCCATAGACTGAGTGCCTCCTTGCTTGTTGATGTACCACATGGTGGTGGTGGTGTCTGTTCTGACCTGAACCACCTTGTTCTGTACAGATTTGGAAAAAGCTTGCAGTGCCAGAAACACTGCTCTGAGTTCCAAGAGATTGATGTGAAGCACAGATTCCTGAGGTGACCACAGTTCTTGGGTGGTAAGATCCCCCAAATGGGCTCCCCAGCCCAGCAGGGAAGCATCTGTGGTGAGGATCACTGAATGAGACTGAGTGACAAATGGAACCCCTTGTCTCAAATTGTCCTGATCCTGCCACCATTGCAAGGCTTGGATCAGGGTTTGAGTCACTGGAATTAGTTTGGTAAGGGAATCCTTTCTTTGGGACCAAAAAAGCTCTTAAGTGGAACTGAACGTCCCTCATTTGGAATCTTGCTCCCTGGACCACTGCTGTGGAAGCTGCCATGTGGCCCAGTAGCTGAAGGAAATGCCTTGCTGGTCGAGACACCTGAAAGCTGAATGAAGAGGCCAGTTCCATAAGGGTCCTTGCCCTTTCCAGGGCAAGGAAGGCTCTTGTCTTTACCGTATCCAGTTCTGCACCTATGAAGGTGAGGAGCTGCACTGGTTCGAGAACTGACTTTGGTAGGTTGAGAAGGAATCCTAAAGAAGTGAGCACTTGCTGGGTCACTTGCAGATGTGACTTGACTTGGTCTGGGAGACTGACCTACTATGAGCCAGTCGTCCAAGTATGGGAAAATGGAAATCTTTTGTCTTCTTAGGAAGGCAACAACTACTGCCAGGCATTTTGTGAAGACCCTTGGGGCTGATGTTAGGCCAAAGGGCATTGCTCTGAATTGATAGTGGCCTGAGGGCAACTCGAACATGAGGTACTTTCTGTGGGAGCACCTGATGGGAATGTGAAAGTAGGCATCTTTGAGGTCCAGGAAGGCTAGCCAGTCCCATGGCCTTAGAGAGGGAAGGATAATTCCCAGAGTTACCATTTTGAATTTTGGCTTTAAAAGATGTTTGTTCAGATATCTTAGGTCCAGAATGGGTCACCACTCTCCTGTCTTCTTGGGGGTTAAGAAGTACCTGGAGTACAATCCTTTGCCCCTGTGTAGGGTGGGAACTCTCTGTATAGCTCTGAGAGCTAGGAGAAAAGAAACCTCTGCCTCTAGGGCAAGGGTCTCTGAGAGATTTGCAGGTGGAAAAAATCTGGCTCTCATCTTGGGAAATTTTTTGAAGCTGAGAACCAGTCCCTGGCTTACTACTTCCAGGACCCACTTGTCTGATGTAAGAGACATCCAGTCCTGGACAAAGTAAGCCAGCATGCCCCCTGCTGGTATAGGAGAATCGACCCGGGCAGACCCATCAGGGTGTCTGCTTGGCAGGGGCTTTAGGCTGATGGGTGGATGCAGGCCTGCTCATCCCCCTTCTGCCTTTCCCTCTAAAGAACCCCCTCTGCAAAAACGAAGAAGAGGAGGCCTGAGCTTGGTAAAAAGGCCTCTGGAAAGGCCTGCCCCTGCCCCTAGACTGCTGCCTTTGAGGAGTTGCTTGCCTTTCTTTGGCCTGAGCACTCCTGTAAGTGGTCCTGTATTCATCCATTTTCTTCATGTAATTCTCTGTCTGCTCCCCAAACAGAGAATTACCAACTACAGGAAAATCCATGGCCTTAGCCTGGGTATCCTGTGAGAGGCTAGTATACCTGAGCCAAGCCATTCTCTGAAGAACCACAGATGTAGCCATGACTCTTGATGACACATCATTGGAGTCCACAGCAGCATGAAACTGTACTTTCAATGCCTCAGTCCCATCTGCAGCCACCTGCTCCAGCTCCTTGGCAAGCTAGGGGGATGCCTGTTTAGCCAGTGCCAGTACAGTGTCCCACCTGGACTTCTGGTACCTGGCTGTATAGGCCATATAATTAGCCTGCCTGAGTCCCAAAGATGCTGCCATGTATTGTTTCTTTGCCATGGCATCAATCTTCCTGGAGTCCATGTCTGGGGGGTGTGATGCCAAGGGAATGTTTGCCTTATCACAGGCAACCTGTACAACCCCAACATGGCTGCATTGCTGAAAAAGGAACTCCGTGTCTGAGCCTGAGACAGTGTACCTCTTGTCCATTCTTCTGTCCACAGGAGGTATAGAATTAGGAGACTTAAGAATTTTTTGTGTCTGTTTTCCAAAAGATTTGTGGAGGGGAGCAGACAGTCTCCTGGACTCTGGGATGTCCAACATCCCAACATAATCAGGCTCTTCCTGATCCTCTACTGCCTCCTCCACAGGAAGCTGGAGGGTATCAGCCACCTTTCTGTAGAACATGTAGTGTGAAGGGGACTCAGAAAGCCTGGGAGGAGAAACACCTGAAGGTCTGTCTGGGGAGATGTCCGGGTCAATAGGCACATCCAGACTTTCACCATCACCATAATCATCCTCATACTCTCTCTCCTCCTCAAACTCCGGTTCATAAAATTCTTCCAAGGTATAATCCGGAACCGGGGGAACCGACCGAACCGAGCCCCTGCCAGATGGTGCCTGTTCGGTCGGAACCGAACTAAGCGATTGCACAATCCTAATCACTTTGGCTATCTCATCGGCAGTCGGAGTATGAGATTCTGAGTCCGAACCGGTCGATTTTTCTTTTCTTTTTCATTTTGTCGGAACCGATTACTCGGAATTGGTTCTCCTTTTGCCCGAAGAAGTATTGCCCTGGTCAGAGGGCACTCCTTCTGGTTCGGTCGGAACCGAACCGGGCTGGCCATCCAGGTCAGCGGACTTCTCTGCCTCCCTTTCCCTCAGTCTACCTAATCTCTTTTCCAAGGTAGATTTGGGAAAATTCTTGCAAATTTGGCAGTCTGAATCGAGGTGGTCAAACCCCAGACAATAAACACAGGTGGTGTGAGGGGCGGCCTTAGCAAACCTCCCACACACACTGCAGTGTTGAAACCCAGTGGGCCCGTTTTTGCTTGGGCTTCTCGGGCAGCCAACCAAACAAAACTTACCCTTTTTGGCAATCCACAGGCAAGATCCCATCAGTTCCCTGACCGTGTTGCTGGGTCTTGGAAAAAACGCACTTAAACCCCTGCTTTTTTAGAACCGATACGTTCGCCAAAATCACACCCTACCACACACTAAAGTAAAGCACAAGTTTTATCTCAAAATGATCGGTTCAGATGAACCGATCCACAGTTTACAAGTTCCACACAGAAAACATAAAAAAACCTATCTAGTACTCACGGTACCACAAACAGAGACTTGAACCGACTATGCGGAAACAACAATTCGGTAGAAACCGACAAAACTGACACTTCAACCGACTTTGAACTGAGCAGCAGGAGAAATCTCTGGAGTGACTGTTCAGTGAGGCGGAGTAAAGAATTAATTCGGTTGCAGCTTGAACAACAACAGACAGGGCTTCAACCGAAAGCGCGGATGAACGCCTATGCAAGGCATAGAAAAGTTAACCCTTTGTTCTCCGGGGCAGTTGAAAGGCAGGACCTAACTGCAATAGTCAGAATACAGCAAGCCTTCATGTTGTTTGAATGAAAATTACGTACCTACCGTAATTCTTGATCTTTCTGTGAATCTTCACCATTCATCACTGTTGGGTAGTGAGCTGGAGATCAGGACCCCATGGGAGCTTTTTTTGGCAAGGGGGGAGGAGTCGAGGGGACGGCACCGCCCTTTAGGTTGACACACTGCGTGGTGCTCGCAGGTTGGCCAGTAACAGATGTCGACCCCTCCTCAGCCCCAGTTCTGCATGCCAGAGAGAGACAGAGAAATGGGGGGGCAAGGGAGCACGAGAGACATTGAAAGGAAGTAAAACTAAAAGAAGGAATAAAGCCGTAGAGAGGACAGAAGAGAAGGAGGCCCCCAATCTCTGGGCAAGTAAGGGAGGAATGAAAGGGTGAGGGGTAGAAAGGAAGAGAGAAAGAAAGGAGGTAGGATAGAAGAGACACCACCCCCGAGGATATGGCCCTAGAACTGCTCAAGAGAAGGATTGTATGCCCCAGCCCGAACCATATTTCAAGCCAGAGGAGTATTCAAAAAGGCTGAAGCAGCAGATTGGCACCAATCCAGAGGGAAAAGCAGTTGAGCTACCCAGAGGGCCAAGGACGGGTTGGTGTCTCCCCCTCCTGCCTAGAGAATTTGAAGTGGAAAGACACTAGAAACATCCCTGGAGAGGAAAACCCAGAGGGACTGTCTTTTAATTTGTTTTATAGAGGGAAGTCACCTCCAGAGGAGGAACTGTATAGAAAATACATATTCTCCTAGAATGAGGAGAGGAGATAAAGGGAAACAACATATGGGGTGGCACAATGTGGTTGGAGGGGAAATAACTGAGGGAGTCACCAGTGCGTCCCCATACTTCCTCAAGACAAAGGCTGGAGAAAGTAGAGTAACCCAAGACAATACCACGTGGACCGAGAAGGGGCTCTGGAGATTCCAAACAGAAGGCAGCCTCCCTGTCTGTCAACCCAGGGCCCAGGGGAAAAGAAAAACGACCTGCGGGGGGTAGGACATGCTGGAGATGGTCTGAGGTCCTAACTGAGAGACAAACAGGGAGGAGGATCACCCAGAGACAGGCCTGAGAGGGGAAGGTGGGCGGGATTCAGTGATGAATGATGAAGATACACAGAAAGATCAAGAATTACGGTAGGTACATAATTTTCATATCTTATCTGTGTCAGTCTTCACCATTCATTAATGTTGGGTGATTACCAAGCCCTTCGAAGGGGGCCCAGAACCTCCTTAAGGGACAAAGTCCCTCAGCCTCCAGCGGGGGAGACACTAGAGGAGGGAACCCTGACAGGCCTGCTTAGGCCTGAGGCTATTCTGGGTGAGGCGAGGCTCTCCTAGCAGGAGAGGGAAGGCACCCCTGAAGCTCTTGCCTCTCCTGCAGGAAAAGAGATGGGTTCCCCGGAAAGAGGAGGCAGTCACTGGGAAAGATGAAGCCATGCCATCCGCCTGATGCAGATCGCTGTCCCCACCAACCTGGAAGCCACCTCGTTACCATCGTAAGATGCCCTTGCTTGGTGCCTCACAAGCTCCAGGTCCCATGCGGAGAGGGCAATGGCTTGTCTGGTCACCTCCAAGTCAGGCAAAGAGGCTAGGATTTCACCTAGCAGAGACCACAAGTGCCTATTACAGGCAGCATGGTGGGTCTGATGAGCTGAAAGACATAAAAGGTGTGCCGACGAGAAGGCTCTCCTCCCCCAAAAATCAAACTCAGCCGAGTCAGATTCTGGGGGTCGGTCACACCTTGGGTTTCTATGCCCGGAGGGTGTGCACAGGCTCCTGGAGACCCAAGGGGTGCACAATACCTCTGGCGGAGGTCTCTTGGGGCTGGTGCTTGGGTTGAGGGATGTTGCCAGGTCCGGTACGATGCCTCCCGGAAGAGAGTAGGCCAGGCGGGAACCAACAGGTTGACCACACTGAACTCACCCAAGAAGGCAGGCGCTGACCGGTCAGGATTGCAATCGCCTAGGGTGGAGATATCGAGCTTGTCGTGCAACCCTGACAGGAAGCGCTGATAGCTGGAAAGATCAGCTGCAGGGGAAAGGTGGACAGACTCCTCCTCTTCCTCAGAGAAGAAAGACGAGGGAATAGACGAGCCCGGAGAGTCAGGTTCAGGCTGCATTGGGGAGTGTTGGAATACCTCCTCATCCATGGACCGGTAGTAGGCAGGGAACAGTGCAGCCATGGACCTAAACTGCTCACAGGTAAGAGGTCCTGTAGGACTGGAGTGGCCTGGGAGAGAGGAAGCGGTTGGCAGAGGCAAAGGGGCCAGGCACCTCCAAGCAGGGTCATGGCCTCTGCCCAGGCTGGAGGATCTGATGAGAGACCTCAAAGGAGAAGAAGACCCAGTGGTCCCAGCAGACGAAGGATACTCAACCGAGCTGGAACGGCCAGGGCTGAGCACGAAAAGTACAGTTACGTAAGAACCTACCGTAACAGTAGATCTTCAAGAGAGGCTCTTGCAGTAGGTAATTACATATAGGACTGAAGCTGGCAGGCATCAGGACCCCATGGAAAAATTTCCAGCTAGCAGTCTCTGATGTGGGACCGCCCTCCACGTCAGGCGATGTCAGTATAAAGGGGCAGTCCCCCATGCCCGCCTTCCAGTTCTTTCCCGCCAAAGGCCAAAAAGGCAAGACGAGAGAGAAGTGGATATTTCCCTCCCTGTAAAAGGAGCTGAAAAAGCTAAGGGGGATGGACGGCAGGAAGGCTTTATTGTATGAGCCCCTCTCGAAGATCTACTGTTATGGTAAGTTCTTACGTAACTGTACTATCTTACTTCGAGAGGGCTCTTGCAGTAGGTAATTACATATAGGACTGAGTCCCAAGGAGTCTGGAACAAGGAAAAGCACACAGGAGGAGGAAAACTACACAACCATAGAACCTCTGGCTGTAAGGGTCTCAAGAAAGGAGACCTTGCAGAACAGCTAGCCCGAAGCCTGCTCTATGGCGAGAGGCAATGTCCAAACTGTAGTGTTTCATAAAGGTATGGACAGAAGTCCAAGTGGCGGCTGCACAAATGTCAGCCTCCGACACATTTTTGAAACAAGCAGCAGAAGCAGTGACACCTCTAGTGAAGTGGCCTCCGACTTGACCCAGCAGGGTCTTGTGATACTTGTCGTAACAGAAAGTGATACAATGAGCTAGCCATTTAGACAGGTATTGCTTGGTAACAGCATTGCCCTCCTCTTGTGAGCAAAAGAGACAAAAAGCTGATCAGACTTCCTGAGATCCTTCGTTCTAGTGGTGTAGTATCTCAGTATTCTATGAACAGCCAAAGTATGCAAGAGGTACTCCCCTTGATTGGAGTGTTGTGTAAAGAACGCAGGTAGCTCAATGGATTGATTCAGCGTAGATTCCACTGCCATCTTAGGTAGAAACTTAGGGTTGATACGCAGAACCACACGTTCCTTGTGAAAAATCAAATACAGGATTTTGCACATCAAGGCCCGAAGCTTGGAAATATGTTGAGCTGAAGTAATGGCCACTAGGAAGAGAGTCTTCCAGGAAAGGAACTTCAAGTCTGCTGATGCTGCAGGTTCAAAAGGAGGCAGAGTAGGCTTCTCAAGAATAAAATTCAGATCCCAAGGAGGGGCAGGAACGCGAATAGGGGGTCTCAAATGGAGAACCCCTCTAAGAAAAGTCTTAGAGACTTCCAGCTGCACGAAAGTTCTGTCCCCAAAGGGAACATGGTAAGAGGAAATAACCCCCATGTGAACTTTCAGAGAGGAATGGCTGAGACCCAGGTCAAAGAGAACACATACAGTCCAGAATTCTCTCGAGAGGGCACGAGAATGGCTCAAAATCCTTGGAAGAGGCCCAAATCGAGAACCGTTTCCATTTCACGGTGTAGGTAGATCTAGTGGAAGGCTTTCTGGCCTCCACCAGAATTTCAGCCACAAGTGGGGAGACCCTGAATCGGGCTTGAGCTACATTTGCAGGAGCCATGCATGCAACTGAAGAGACCTGAGACCTGGATGAATCAGGGTCCACTGATCCTGGGTCAAGAAAAATTGCGAAAGAGGAAGAGGAGGTTCCTCTGAATACTGTTGCAGAAGAGAGAACCAAACTTGCCTGGGCCAAAAAGGAGCGATTAGGATCATGAGAGCTGCTTCTGAGCTGAGTTTGTGTAAGACCCTCGAAATCAGGGGAATCAGGGGGAAGGCATAGACAAATCTGTCCTTCCAGTCTAGAGACAGAGCGTCTCTCCAAAAAATGCCTCGCCCTGAAGCGAGCGAGTAGGAGGCAGGAAGTTTTGCATTGTGAGGGAACGCAAACAGGTCTACCTGAAGTGTTCCCCAGCACAGGAAGAAATAGTCTACTACCCCCTGACCCAGTTCCCATTTTGTGAGCCTTTGCTGATTACCGGCTGAGGTGGTCTGCCAGTGTATTTTCGACCCCCGGAACATGAACCGTCAGGTGACAATTGTGTTGCACAGCCCAATCCCAAACTCTCATTGCCTCCCTGCATAGAGGGTAGGAAGGTGTTCCTCCCTGCTTGTTGATGTACCAGACTACGCACATGTTGTCCGTCTTGACAGCCAGATGACCGGGAAGCAGATACAAGTTCAGAGCTTGGAGAGCATACAGAATGGCCCTGAGCTCAAGCACACTTATATGAAGAGTCTGTTCGAGCCTGGACCAGGAGTCCTGGGTCCTGTGAGACCCTAGATGGGCTCCCCAACCCTCTTCTGAGGCATCTGTTGTCAAAGTTTGGGAGGGAGGTTTGAGGTAGAAGGGAACTCCCCGGCAAAGGTTCTCTTGTACCATCCACCATTGCAAGTCCCGAACCATGGGGTTAGAAATCAGGACCTCTTGGTCTAGGTTGTCCAACATCTGGTCCCACTGAGACCGAAGCATCCCCTGAGAGATCCTCATATGGAGCCGAGTGCAAGGGACTGTCAGAATAGCAGCCGCCATGAGCCTGAGTAGGCAAAAGACTAACCTGGTGCCAACCCGCCTGCGACCAGACAGCAGGCTTGCATGAACCTGGAAGGTGTCCACCCTGTCCAGTGGCAGAAAGGCCAATCCGGTGGTTGTGTATAGGATCGCCCTGATGAACTGGAGCCTCTGAGAGGGGACCAGATGGGACTTGGCCTGGTTGATGGTGATACCCAGGCTGGTAAAACCAGCAGGGTAAGGGAAAGAGAGTGTAGGAGATCCTTCCTGGATGGGGCTGCCAGGAGCCAATCGTCCAGGTATGGAAAAACCTGCACTCCCTGGGTATGCAGGTGAGCCGCTACCATGGAAAGGCATTTGGTGAACACTCAGGGTGCTGAGGAAAGACCAAATGGGAGGGCCTTGAACTGGTAGTGGTTCCCCTGGAACGAAAACCAAAGGAATTTGCAGTGGGAAGGACATATAGGGATATGCAGGTAGGCATCCTGCATGTCCAGTGTGCACAGCCACTGTCCTTGCTGAATTAAGGGCAGAAGGCTCTGCAAGGAGAGCATTCTGAACCGTTTGTACTCCACAAACATGTTCAGGGAGCTGAGGTCTAAAATAGGCCTCACGTCTCCCTATTTCTTTGGAACCAGGAAGAAATGGGAGTAGTAGCCTGTCCCCCAAAGGTGGGTTGGGACAGGGTCTATTGCCACCTTCAGAAGAAGGGAAGAAATTTCTTCCCAAACCAGAGGAAGGTGTTCTGGGAAGTAAGACGACCTGAGGGGTGGTTTTTTGGGTGGTTTCAGTAGAAACTCGACTGAGTGTCCTGCTGCTATCAGTTGGAGCACCCAAGCATCTGATATAATCCTCTCCCAGCCTGGTAGATGGAAGAAGAACCTCCCTCCTACTGGTTCCTCTGTTAGGACCAGAGGCTGTGGGAGAGGAGAGGAGTCAGGAGGTGTGAGACAACTCCACAGCTGAAGCTCCCGATGCTTTTTTAGGTGGGAAGGGGGCTTAGCAGCCGGAGGGGCCAGAAGTTCATTGGCCAGCTTGCCCTGAGGTTTTGCTTTGGGCCGAGAACATCTGCGAAAAGGGCTGCGTTGTCCCTGAGGGGGCCTGTACATAGAGTCAACAGACTTAAGTGCAGTGCCCTTCTCTTTCAGGTCGGTGATGATGTCCTTGACATCCCCCACCGAACAGCACAGAACCCCTGAAGGGCGTGTCCTGAATAGCAGACTGCACTTCAGGAACCCAACCTGACACCCGGAGCCAGGCATGACGCCGAAGACCTATGGCGAAAGCCAAACTCCGACCAGCAGCATCCACTGCATCGTACGTGGCACGGAGCAAGTGCCGACTGGCCGAACGAGAAGATCGGACTAGATCTGGCACTTCCTGCTTTGTCTGAGACTCAGGAAGGGAGTCCAACTTGGTTTACACCTCACTCAGGATAGCCTTCTGGAAGTCTCCCATATGTGAGACATAATTCAGGACCTAATCCCCAGAGTGGAAGAAGCGTACACCTTCTTCCCGTACTGGTCCAGAAGGCATGATTCCTTGTCCGGTGGAGACGAGCTGAGATGCTTTGGGTTCACTGACCTGCCTTGAGCGGCGCTAATCACAACAGAGTCAGCCTTAGGTGTGTATTCAAAGAATCCACACCCTCAGAAACCTGGTATAGCCTATCTGCCTTCCTCGGAAAAGGGTCTAACGCAGACGGCTGTTTCCAAATAGTGGAAACTAGGTCTGCGTGAGGCTCAATCCAGGGTGGGATCGATGTCAGGCAGTTTCTTCCTCTGTTGATCTGGCTCCAGAGATTGCCACTGGTGGACCTCCTGGATCTTTCTCAGCAGCTCCAGAAAAGAAGGATCTTCCGGAGGAGACTTTGGAGGAGTCCTTGGCCTGGGTTGGTCTGAAGTGCGTGGCTTGTCAGGATCGGAGCACCTGCTGGAATCAGATTCTGAGGTCTCTGAAGAGGAAGACCCCTCCCGGCGGGGGGAGGAACAGACCTCTTGGGCAACCTTGTCCTCCCCGGCCCTGGCACCAGAGGACTCACCCCTGGTGTTGGGTAAGGGGGGAGGGAGTCTCTCGCCTCTGGCGACGGGCATCTGGAACCGGATCTGGCGTCAGCAGGTGGCTCTCCACCTCCCTGGTAAGCTGAGCCTTGGTCTCAGCCCACCAGGAAGCCAGAGTCTCTTTCAGATCCACTCCGGCGGCTGGTGGGGGGGCAGTGGGGGAGGAGGGGACTATGGATATTGAGGATATCCATAATGTGAGTATCCATAACCCGACGGCGGGAAGCCCGGCATTAGGTACTGTGGTGTTGGGTAGGCTGGTATCGGGTACTGCGGCGCAGGATACTTTGGTCCCGGGTAGGACAGCGCCAGATAAGATGGGGTCGGATACCCAGGAACCAGGGGCTCTGATGGAGCAGAAGACCCTGGGAGAGGCCCAGCAGGTGGGCCAGGAACAGGTGGCTCAGCGGGCATCGGGTCTGGTGTTGGGACGGCGTCCGGTAAGGGGATGTCACCCGGCGTCGGAGCAGGCGTCCGAGGGTCTGATGTCAGGTCATCCGGCCCGTGGGAGGGAGACCTGACGGGAGTGTACCAGCATCCTCTGTGTCACCCGGGGAAGGAGGACTAAAATCCCAGGGGTCCAACAGGGGAGACGCTGGAACCTCGGTCAGCAGTGGAAAGCCGGGGATGGTGGACTGGTCCATCAGGTCCAGCATCAGCTCTAACGCCATGCGTCCATTGGAGGGGCAGACGTCTGCCTTACCGGCGGAGTCTGGGTGGGTGTCAGAGAGGCCGGCGTCTGACTTATCGGAACCATCGCCCGAAGGCTGCGATGGAGGAGCGGTCTTGGCAGGCGTTTTCAAGGCCGTGCGCTGCCCCGGAGGGTTGGGCATCTTAGCGGCCTTGTCTGTGTGGGCATTGGTGGCACTGACATCCGGCTTACCGGACCCGCTCGACCTGGAAGGCCGCACGGTGGCGGTCTTCCTGGGAGCGGCTGCCTCCTTTATCCTTGAAGCTCCCGATGGGCCCGAGCGCGAGCCCGACGGGAGAGCCGCTGCCTTGGAAATCTTCAAGATGGTCGTCGAGGAGCGATCCCTTGGGGGGGCACTAACTTCAACATGGCGACTCCAACCGGAGTTGCAGTGACCATGGAAGTGGAGTCCCGGTCCCGGTGCTTCTTCTTACGGTGACCCTCAGGGGAAGTTGAGGCCTGCCGAAGCTTCTTCAGGTCCTTCTTCATGGAGGACATCTTCTTCAAGATATGGGCCTCTAAGGACTGCTGTCTCCATTTGCAGGTGGTGGCATTAAACTGTTGGCAGTGCTGGCACTTCTCCACGGGGTGTTCTGGGCCTAGACAGAAGAGGCACAGGGAGTGTCTGTCCTTATGTGCACGAATCGCACTTGCTTTTATGCGAATCGGATGGAGTAGGGGATGACATCCATGGCAGATATCAACGTTTCTGTGAGAAATGGTGAAAAAAAGGCGGTAATAAAACCGACAACAGACTGATGAAGCAGTGAACTTATCTGCGAGGCGCTTTCACAAGCTAATGGCGGGAAGAACTGGAAGGCAGGCATGGGGAACGGCCCCTTTATACTGATGTCACCTGACGTGGGGGTGGTCCCCCGCCAGAGACTGCTAGCTTGAAAGCTTTCCGTGGGGTCCTGACACCTGCTGGCTTCAGTCCTATATGTAATTACCTACCGCAACAGCCCTCTTGAAGTAAGATAGAGAATCCCCCCCAGCAAAGCAATTGGAGCCGCATGAGCCCAGAGGGCGGCCCCTAACCTCTAAAGATGACATCTCTCTCGAGGGGAGAAGACCCGACCAGTGCTGTGACTCCTCCCCGAACCCCTGCAGGTTCCCAGGAAAGGACGCCGCCCTGAATCCAACCCCCTCAACCCCTCAGACTCTGAGAAAGCCCTCTTCCTCATCATCTGCCGAGGCAACTGACATCCTGTAGCTGACTCCTGAGAGAAAGCCAGAGGTGGAGCACACTCCCCTGCCTGAGACACTCCAGTTGACCCAGAAGTAGGGCCAGCGAGAACTGTCACAGGAGGGGGTACACCTCCCAAGGTGGCAGACAGACCACCGACTGCGGGTTGCCCTGTGGTGCCCCGCTGGGCACCCGAAGACTGGTCAGCACTACCAACCCCAGAATCAGAGGCAGCCATCAGCTCCTCAGAAGGGGGCTGAATAGGAGCCGATGCGCTGGAGGAGGAGGAGGAGCAATCTGAGGATTCTGAAGAATCCAGGAGCCAGTATGGGTCAGCCTCAGCACCGTCCTACCCAGAGGAGGTTCGAACCCAGGCCACTTCCCAGTCCCTCCCAGCTGCGGCACCACGGACCACCTCCATGCTGCCTTGATGCCGCCCCGATCCCCAACACCGTGAACGGCACTAAAGTCAGAGGTGGCACTGGAGACCAGACCCGTGCCGCCACCCCGATCCCCTGCACTGCGGGGCGGCACCATCAGACAGCGCCAGCTAGGAGGCCTCAGACTGCGATGCCACGGAAGCCCTCGCCTCCGAAGAGGCAACTGCCTGGACGGTGCCTTCCACCTGACCCCCGAAGGGGTCAGGCCGGGCCTCCTGCATCGTGGAAGGGGTTCCCACTGAGGCGAGCCTAGAAGTGACAGAAACACCCTCCTACATGGGCTGTATGGGACCCGGAGGAAGGGTCAAGAACCTTGCTTTTAGCGACCAGGGTACACGCCTGTCCCCCGAAAGTTGGCGGCGCTCGTCAAACTTTAAACGCGTGCAACTCCAACACACAGCGGTCCATGGAGAAATAGGCATCGCATCTATCCATGTCGTGGCTAGGGCCCAAGCAGGTGAGTCACCGGTCATGCTGGTCCATGATGGAATAGTCAGCTGCAGGGACACTGACGCATTGGAGGCCGACCCGCCCTGGAAGAATTCTTTTTGTCCCCTGAACAAGATATAATTGGATGAAAAAAATAATAAACAAAAACAGCACTCTGTGTCGGAGAAAAAAAAAAGGAAAGATCTTACTGGTTGATCGCCAAGGAAACACAGAACTAGGACTTGAGGTAAACTTGACGGACTAGGCTGCAGAAAATGGCGCTCACATGCGAGGTCGTGCTCACTCGACGGTGGGAGAAGCAGAACTGGGGCTAAGGAGGGGTCGACGTCGGTTACTGGCCAACCCGCGAGCGCCACGCAATGCGTCGGCCTCAATGGCGGCGCTGTCCGACTCCCCCCATGTAAATAATAAAACAAAAGCTCCCACAGGGTCCTGATCTTCCAGCTCACTACCCAAGAGTGATGAATGGTGAAGATTGACACAGATAAGATCTGGGCAGTTTTGCGTTGTATGGGGAATCGAACAGATCCAATTCTAGCGTCCCCCATTTTGTGAAAAGCATTTCTGCCACTGGCTGTAGGAGCTCCCACTCGTGCGCTGGATCAAGATCTGCAGAGTAGATCTGCCAGTGTGTTCTGTAATCCGGGAACATGCACTGCAGACAGGGTGATGTTGTGCTCTATTGCCCAATACCACACTCTCACTGCCTCTCGATAGAGTTGGTATGAATGAGTGCCCCCTTGCTTGCTGATGTAGAACACCACTGACACATGAAAAAATTACTCACCTTAGTAATTATGTTTCTTCTAGTGGAGTCTTGCTGTATTCTGACTATTGCAGTTAGGTCCTGCCTTTCAACTGCCCCGGAGAACAAAAGCTTAACTTTTCTATGCCTTGCATAGAACATTCATCACGAGCTCGGTTGAAGCCCCTGTCTGTTGTTCAAACTGCAACCATCAGATCTTCACGAGCAAAAACTCACTAGGTGTTCTGTGTGTAAACTGTAAATTCTTGCTAGCCAACTGGCAAATATATAATGTTTTTGGTTCTCAAAAGAAGACAAGTCAGCAAACCCAAAAACAAAAACACATCCAAAACACAACATTCCACCAAAAGAAAAAGAGGGTGTAAAATGGACACCCCTAGGGTGCCAACACTGCTCCTGCCAACCTACATCCCAAAAACTAGGTTCTGAGAGGGGAGGCGGGGGAGGTTAGAATACAGCAAGACTCCACTAGAAGAAACATAATTACTAAGGTGAGTAATTTTTTCTTCAAACAACATGAAGTCTTGCTGTATTCTGACTATTGCAGACTACCAAGCAGTACCTCCATGGAGGAGGGACAGAACCTACTTTGGGAATAGGCTCTGAAGTACTGCTGTGCCAAACCGAGCATCACTCCTAGCCTGCATATCCAGACAGTAATGCTTGGTGAAAGTATGGACTGTTTTCCAGGTGGCTGCTTGACAAATTTCTAAGAGAGGAATACACCTGGCAGCAGCAGCCAGGGAAGCAGCTGTACCTCTTGTGGAATGAGCCCTCAGGCCTGAGGGTGGAGGTCTACCCGGTTTTTCATAGCAGAATTGTATACAAGAAACAATCCACCTGGCAACAGATCTCTTGGTGGCAGGTTTGCCCTTACCAACTTCTCCATAAGTGAGGAACAACTGGAAGAATTCAAACCTGTGACCCTTGGTACACTCTATGTAGTAGCTAAGGGCTCTTAACATCCAAACTGTGTAGCCTCCTCTCTCCCGAGGAGGAATGGTCAGTGAAGAAAACAGGGAGAGATATAGACTGGTTGAGGTGGAAATCTGAAACCACTTTAGGCAAGAACTTTCTGTTAGTTCTAAGGACCACTTAATCTCTGTGAAAAGAGATGAAATCAGATTCCACTGACAGGGCTTGCAATTCACTAATACGTCTGGCAGAAGTAATGGCTATCAAAAACACAGTTTTCCAAGTCAAGTACTTAAGCTCTGCTGAGGACAAAGGCTCAAAAGGGGGTGGCATAAGCTGAGCAATGCAAACATTAAGGTCCCAAGCAGGAGCAGGACCCCTAAAGGGGGGGATTGGTGTGAAGCAATCCCTTGAAAAACTTACAGAATACAGGATGGAATGACAGAGAGGAAGACTTGCCTACCTACAGGAAAGCAGAAACAGCTGCCAAGTGTACCTTGAGGGTAGCTGGTCTGAGACCTAGGCCATTAAGATGGACCATATAATCACGAACCGTAGGCAATTCAGCAGAGTCTGGAGAAATATTCTTCTTCGAACACCAAATGCTGAATCTTTTCCATTTGGAGTTGTAAGTCTTTCTGGTGGAAGGCTTTCGAGAGGCCTTAAGGATATCCAGAACCCCTTGGGAAAGACACAAATCTGCAAACTGTAACTCTTCAAGAGCCAAACCTTGAGATTGAGAGACTGAAGATTCGGGTACCAAATCCTCCCCTGAGAGGATGTTAACAGGTTGTAATTCCTGGGAAGAGACAGGGGAAGATGGACTGTTAGGGACAGCAACAAGGGATACCATGGCTGTCTGGCCCAGTCTGGAGCAATCAGAATCACTTTGCATGGTTGTGACCTTATCTTGACTAACACTCTGAATAGGACAGGGAAGGGGGGAAAAGCATACAGAAATTTCCCTTCCCAGTTCAGAATCAGAGCATCCAGGGGGAATGAGCCCAAGACTGGGGGTCTGCAACAAAAGAGATGAAGTTGGTGATTGTCTGGGGCTGCAAAAAGATCTATCTCTGGAGTGCCCCATCTTGAGAAAATCACTTTCAACACCAGAGGATCTAGGGCCCATTCGTGATGGCCCTGGGATATTCTGCTCAGTGCATCTGCTAGGACATTGTCCTTCCCTGGGAGGTGAACTGCTATCAGAGAGGTTTGCAGGGAATAGGCCAGGGACCACAACTTCATTGCTTCTGTGCACAAGGCTGTAGACCGAGTGCCTCCTTGCTTGTTGATGCACCACATGGTGGTGGTGGTGTCTGTTCTGACCTGAACCAACTTCTTCTGTACAGATTTGGAAAAAGCTTGCAGTGCCAGAAACACTGCTCTGAGTTCCAAGAGACTGATGTGAAGCACAGATTCCTGAGGTGACCACAGTCCTTGGGTGGTAAGATCCCCCAAATGGGCTCCCCAGCCCAGCAGGGAAGCATCTGTGGTGAGGATCACTAAATGAGACTGAGTGACAAATGGAACCCCTTGTCTCAAATTGTCCTGATCCTGCCACCATTGCAAGGCTTGGATCAGGGTTTGAGTCACTGGCATTAGTTTGGTAAGGGAATCCTTTCTTTGGGACCAAAAGGCTCTTAAATGGAACTGAATGTCCCTCATTTGGAATCTTGCTCCCTGGACCACTGCTGTGGAAGCTGCCATGTGGCCCAGTAGCTGAAGGAAATGCCTTGCTGGTCGAGACACCTGAAGGGTGAATGAAGAGGCCAGTTCCACAAGGGTCCTTGCCCTTTCCAGGGGGAGGAAGGCTCTTGCCTTTACCGTATCCAGTTCTGCACCTATGAAGGTGAGGAGCTGCACTGGTTCGAGAACTGACTTTGGTAGGTTGAGAAGGAATCCTAAGGAAGTGAGCACTTGCTGGGTCACTTGCAGATGTGACTTGACTTGGTCTGGAGACTGACCTACTATGAGCCAATTGTCCAAGTATGGGAAAATGGAAATATTTTGTCTTCTTGGGAAGGCAACAACTACTGCCAGGCACTTTGTGAAGACCCTTGGGGCTGATGTTAGGCCAAAGAGCATTGCTCTGAATTGATAGTGGCCTGAGGGCAACTCGAACATGAGGTACTTTCTGTGGGAGCACCTGATGGGAATGTGGAAGTAGGCATCTTTGAGGTCCAGGGAGGCTAGCCAGTCCCCTGGCCTTAGAGAGGGAAGGATAATTCCCAGAGTTACCATTTTGAATTTTGGCTTTAAAAGATGTTTGTTCAGATATCTTAGGTCCAGGATGAGTCGCCACTCTCCTGTCTTCTTGGGGGTTAGGAAGTACCTGGAGTACAATCCTTTGCCCCTGTGTAGGGTGGGAACTCTCTCTCTAGCTCTGAGAGCTAGGAGAGAAGAAACCTCTGCCTCTAGGGCAAGGGTCTCTGAGAGATTTGCAGGTGGAAAAGATCTGGCTCTCATCTTGGGAAATTTTTTGAAGCTGAGAACCAGTCCCCGGCTTACTACTTCCAGGACTCACTTGTCTGATGTAAGAGACATCCAGTCCTGGACAAAGTAAGCCAGCCTGCCCCTACTGGTATAGGAGAATGGACCCGGGCAGACCCATCAGGGTGTCTGCTTGGCAGGGGCTTTAGGCTGAGGGGTGGATGCAGGCCTGCTCATCCCCCTTCTACCTCTCCTCTAAAGAACCCCTCTGTGAAAACGAAGAAGAGGAGGCCTGAGCTTGGTAAAAAGGCCTCTGGAAAGGCCTGCCCCTGGACTGCTGCCTTTGAGGAGTTGCTTGCCTTTCTTTGACCTGAGCACTGCTGTAAGTGGTCCTGTATTCGTCCATTTTCTTTATGTAATTCTCTGTCTGCTCCCCAAACAGAGAATTACCAACTACAGGAAAATCCATGGCCTTAGCCTGGGTATCCTGTGAGAGGCTAGTACACCTGAGACAAGCCATTCTCCGAAGAGTCACAGATGTAGCCATGACTCATGATGACACATCATTGGAGTCCACAGCAGCATGAAACTGTACTTTTGATGCCTCAATCCCATCTGCAGCCACCTGCTCCAGCTCCTTGGCAAGCTGGGCGGGAGTCTGTTTAGCCAGTGCCAGTACAGTGCCCCACCTGGACTTCTGGTACCTGGCTGTATAGACCATATAATTAGCCTGCCTGAGTCCCAAAGATGCTGCCATGTATTGTTTCTTTGCCATAGCATCAATCTTCCTGGAGTCTTTGTCTGGGGGGGTGTGATGCCAAGGGAATGTTTGCCTTATCACAGGCAGCAGCCTGTACAACCCCAACATGGCTGGATTGCTGAAAAAGGAACTCCGTGTCTGAGCCTGAGACAGTGTACCTCTTGTCCATTCTTCTGTCCACAGGAGGTATAGAATTAGGAGACTTAAGAATTTTTTGTGTCTGTTTCCTGAAAGATTTGTGGAGGGGAATAGACAGTCTCCTGGACTCTGGGATGTCCATCATCTCAACATAATCAGGCTCTTCCTGATCCTCTACTGCCTCCTCCACAGGAAGCTGGAGGGTATCGGCCACCTTTCTGTAGAACATGTAGTGTGAAGGGGACTCAGAAAGCCTAGGAGGAGAAACACCTGAAGGTCTGTCTGGGGAGATGTCCGGGTCAATAGGCACATCCAGACTTTCACCATCACCATAATCATCCTCATACTCTCCCTCCTCCTCAAACTCCGGTTCATAAAATTCTTCCAAGGTATAATCCGGAACCGGTGGAACCGATCGAACCGAGCCCCTGCCAGATGGTGCCGGTTTGGTCGGAACTGAACTAAGCAATTGCACAATCCTAATCATTTTGGCTATCTCACCGGCGGTCGGAGTATGAGATTCTGGGTCCGAACCGGTCGATTTGTCTTTTCTTTTTCTTTTTGTTGGAACCGATTCCTCGGAATTGGTTCTTCTTTTGCCCGAAGAAGTATTGCCCTGGTCAGAGGGCACTCCTTCTGGTTCGGTCAGAACCGAACCGGGCTGACCATCCGGGTCAGCAGACTTCTCAGCCTCCCTTTCCCTCAGTCTACCTAATCTCTTTTCCAGGGTAGATTTGGGAAAATTCTTCCAAATTTGGCAGTCTGAATCGAGGTGGTCAAACCACAGACAATAAACACAGGTGGTGTGGGGGTCAGTCTTAGCAAAGACCTCCCCACACACTGCAGTGTTGAAACCCAGTGGGCCTGGTTTTTTTCTTGGGTTTCTCAGACATGGCCAACCTAACCAAAACTTACCCTTTTTTCGGCAATCCGCCAGGCAAGACTCCCCTATCGGTTCCTGACCGTGTCACGGGTCTTGGGGAAAAAAACGTACTTAAAACACGTTTTTTTTTTTTTAGAACTGATACGGACCGGTAACCACACACTAAAGTAAAGCACAAGTTTTATCTCAAAATGATCGGTTCAGCCAAACCAATCCACAGTTTACAAGTTCCACACAGAAAACAGAACAAAAACCTATCTAGTACTCACTGTACCACAGACAGAGACTTGAACCAACTATGCGGAAACAACAAGTCGGTAGAAACCGACCAAAAACTGACACTTTAACCAACTTTCTGAACCAAGCAGCAGGAGAAATCTTCGGATCGACTGTTCAGTGAGTCGGAGTAAAAAATCTGACGGTTGCAGTTTGAACAACAACAGACAGGGGCTTCAACCGAGCTTGTGATGAACGTTCTATGCAAGGCATAGAAAAGTTAACCCTTTGTTCTCTGGGGCAGTTGAAAGGCAGGAACTAACTGCAATAGTCAGAATACAGCAAGACTTCATGTTGTTTGAATGTCTGTTTGGATCAGTAGGTCTCCTGGGATTATGTTTGTTTGCAAGGCCTGAAGGCGTAAAGAACTGCCCTTATCTCAAGGACATTTATGTGAAGGGCTCCTTCTGTCCGTGACCAAAGTCCCCGAGACTTTTTGCCACCTAAGTGGGCGCCCCAACCTTATCCCGATACATCTGTGGTCAGGATCAGTGAAGGGTTAGAAGACGAGAAGGGAACTCCTACCGAGAGGTGTTATGGTATCAGCCATCATTGCAAGGCTCTAAGGACAGAGTTTGGGACCGAGACCAGATGGTCTAAGACATCCTGGCATTTGTCCCATTGGACCCAGAGTGTCCACTGAATGGTTCTCATGTGTAATTGTGATAGGGGAACCGTGGCTATGGCGGCCACCATACGGCCCAGAAGAGGCAACATGGTCCTTGCTGGGACCTGTTTTTGACCCTTGATGTACCGAGTCAGGTTTTGTAGACGTTCTGCCCTGTCTTCTGGTAGAAAGGCTCTCCCCTTTCTGGTGTCCAGTACCGTGCCAGTGAACTGCAGCCTTTGGCGAGGTGTAAGGGTCTATTTTGACAGGCTGATGGTGACACCTAGGGAGTTGAATATTAAATGGGTGTCTTGTAGAGCGTGATTTAGCTCTCTCTGGCACAAAGCCATCAGCAGCCAGTCATCCAGGTAGGGGAAGACATAGTGGCCCTTTCTCCTGAGTGCCGTTTCTACTACCACCAGGCGTTTGGTGAATACCCTCGGAGCCGATGGCAGGCTGAAAGGCAGGGCTCAGAATTGGTAATGGTGACCCTGGAACTTGAATTGCAGGAACCTCAGATGATGTTTCACGATTGGAATATGGGGGTAGGCATCTTGCATGTCCAACAATGCGAGCCAAGCATCTGGGCGTAGCATCGGGATTAAGCCTGGCAGGATGACCATCCTGAAGCGTTTGTATGCCACGAAGGTGTTGATATCACTGAGGTCTAGGATGGGGCATAGGTCTTCTGTCTTTTATGGTACCAGGAAGAAATGGGAATAATACCCTTTCCCTCTCTGGATTCATGGGACCTTTTCTATGGCCCCCTTCTCAAGAAGGGTATTTATCTCCTCTCAGATCAGTGTGGCATGATGTCTCGAATACTGAAACCATAGTGGTGGTCTAGATGGTGGCTGCTCTGTGAATTCGATAGAGTGCTCTCTTTGAATTAAACACCCATTGATTTGAAGTGATTTGTAGCCATCCTGCTAGGTGTTTTGCAAAGTGACCCTGAACTTCTCTTCCCTTTGAACCAGAAGGGGAGGAGGGGTATGCAATGAGTCAGACAGTGGAGGGGGTGGGGAGGGTTGCCTGAGGAGTTTTATGTTCCTGGCACCTAGACCTCCTGCGGCTTGAGATGGGCCTTTGCGATTAAAGCTGCCTCTCTGTTGATGTCCGAATCGGGGCTTTTGGCCTTGCTTGCCTTTGAATCGGTTTTGTTGCCTCAAAAATGGCTTCTGCTTGGGTCTGTACATGGCTTGTACAGATCTTAGCGCCTTTCCAGCGTCTTGCAGTTTTGTGATTATCTTCTCGGATTCTTCTCCGAAGAGAACTGAGCCCTTGAAGGGAACATCCAGGATGCCCTTCTGGACGTCCGCTGTGAAGCCCGATACTCTCAGCCAGGAGTGTCATCCAAGGCATACTCCTGATGCTGTGCTTCTTGCGGCTGAATCTGCCGAGTTGTATGCTGCTCTGAGCACTTGTGTACCCACGTCAGAGCCCGTTTGAAGGAGCTTTGTCAGTTCCTCCTTTTGGTCTACATCTGGAAGGTTTTTCACCAAGTCTTGACCTTGTTCCCACAGGGCATTTTGAAATTGGACCATGTGGGTCAGGAAATTAAGTGACTGGATGGAACACGTCGCTGATGCATACATTTTCCTCCCCATGGAGTTGAATTGTTTTGACTCTCAGTTTGGGGGCTGGGTGCTTAGGTGTTGGGGTCCTTTGTGACCTGTCATGAGTGTCCACAGAGTCTGCCACTGGCTGCTCTCCTAGATAGGGATCCTCTAGAGGAGCCCTATCTAGGTGGTCCCCCTTCTTGAGGACTGCAGATGAAAAAAAAGGGGTGCTTCCAAGTGGCCTTCGTCACATCCTGGAAGGTGTCCACTAATGGTGGAACCACCACTGGTTTAGGATCCTTTTGTCTTAGATATTTAGCCAGGTGTCACCTTTCAGGATCTAAGTTGTCCATGTCCCAACCCATGTTATCTTGGATATGTCGCATTATAGCCATAAATATTGGGTCATCAGGGGGTGACCTTGGTAGATCTCATGGGTCTGGTGAAGGAACACTAAAAGGAGAGCTTGACCTTGATGACTTTGAAGAGGAGTGAGACTCATCCGAGGAGTCTGACGACCTGTGGTGCTTTTTGGGTCTATACATGCTGGGTGAGTGGGAAGGGGTCTGCAAAGGGGACTTCGGCCACTTCTTTCCTTTATGAGACTTTTTGTCCTTAGACAGGCCCCTAGGTTTGGGATTCTCCTCTCTAGGAGGTGGTCTGTCTGGGCTTTTCTCTTCTGGAGGAGGCAGGTTCTCCCCTGGTTGTTTGGTGGGAACTACGTCCTTTCTGATGGTTTCCCACCAGTAGGAAAACAATTCCTTCAACTCGGTAATGAGGCCAGATGACTGACCTGGCGTCTGTTCCTCTCTAGCTGTCGTCTGACTTTTTGTGTCCCTATGCACCCATTGCCTAGTCTTTGGGTGGCGTAGGAGGTTTGTCTCCTCCTTATCTCCAGATGCCTGGCCATCGCTGGGTTGCTTGACCCTGGTGTCTGTACCTTAGTCATCCGAATGTCTGGGTAGGCTGACGTCCAGTATGGATGAGGTGACATCCTTTCTGTGATAATAGACCTCTGTCAGACGGTCCTTAGGATGTTTTGCAGGCATCTGGTCCGACATCCGCTTCGGATCTGAGGTCCGCATGAGGGACGTCAGATCTGAGGTCCGTTTGGTGGATGTCATTGAGGTTCCCCTGGGGGGTTGGGAGGCCGACCTCCAGCAGTCAGAGTCCCAGCTCTGATCCAGGGAGTCAGGACCTGTAGTGGCGGCTGACTTAAAGTGCGCCTTGATCGGGCGATCTGTGAATGCAGATAGGCCTGCAGAGCCAGAAGGCAGGCTGTGCAAAGTTTTTTTTCTGCTGGACCTTAAGAGGATGGAGGGTGGTTGCAGCGCCAGAACTTTGCGTCTTTGGACTTGGCATCTGAACTTTGGCCGGTGGAGGTTGGGTCTTTGTCCGAGATGGAGATCTGTTGGAGCAGGCAGAGTCTGAGCTCGCCCTGGAGTCAAACGTCCATGTGGATGGGGAGTGCTCTCTTTCCATTTATCCTTGTGTTTCTCCGATCTGTGTGATGACTCTTCCCATGAGGAGGAACTTTTCTGCATGACTGCTAATCTTTTTTCTAAAAGGAAGGTCTTTAAAACTTTCTGTCTGCAGATCCTTGTGCGGCTGTTAAAGTTTTGGCAAATAGTACAAGCCTTAGTGTTGTGGTTAGGGCCTAGGCACCTGACACAGGCCATGTGTCTATCCTTGAAAAGAATTTGTTTGCCACATGTGCACTTTGATGAGTGCCTTTCTACAAAAGACATCGGGGAAGACGACATGTGAAAGAAAGAAATTCAGACTTTGTCAAGAAAATAAAAGTAGAAATACTCAAGTGATGGTGTCGTTCAATAGCTGAAGGCGTCCATGGAGCCAATGCTTGCAAGTAAACGGCGGGAAAAGAACCGAAGGATGCTGGGGGACTGCCCCCTTTATGATGTATGTGACACCAGGGTCAGGGCCCCTGCTGTATGTAGCTAGCTAGAAGTTTTCCGTGGGGTCCTGCTGCCTGTCGGCTTCAGTGTAATCGTGTAACCTGATGCAAGAGTTGTTTCCTCGAAGTAAGATCCATAGATATTGCCTGTGGGGGGACGGGGGGCAGGTATCTTGCATGTCGAGGAAAAAAAAAATTACTCACCTTAGTAATGTTGTTTCTTCTAATGGAGTCTTGCTGTATTCTGACTATTGCAGTTAGGTCCTGCCTTTCAACTGCCCCAGAGAACAAAGAGTTAAATTTTCTATGCCCAGCATAGAACGTTCATCACGAGCTCGGTTGAAGCCCCTGTCTGCTGCTGTTTAAACTGCAACCGTCAGATCTTTATGAGCAAAGACTCACTAGGTGTTCTGTGTGGAAACTGTAAAATTCTTACTAGCCAACTGGCAAATATATAAAAGGTTTTTTGGTTTCAAAGGAAGACTCAAGTCAGGAAACCCAAAAACAAAAACATCCAAAACACAACCTCTCACCCAAACAAAAAGGAGGGTGTAGAAAGGACACCCCTAGGGTGTCAACACTGCTCCTGCCCACCCACAACCCAAAAACTAGGTTCTGAGAGGGGAGGCAGGGGGGAGGTCAGGATACAGCAAGACTCCATTAGAAGAAACATAATTACTAAGGTAATTTTTTCTTCAAACAACATTAAGTTTTGCTGTATTCTGACATATGCAGACTACCAAGCAGTACCTCCATGGAGGAGGGACAGAACCTACTTTGGGAACAAGCTCTGAAGTACTGCTGTGCCAAACCGAGCATCACTCCTAGCCTGGATATCCAGACAGTAATGCTTGGTGAAAGTATGGAATGTTTTCCAGGTGGCTGCTTGACAAATTTCTAAGAGAGGAATATCCCTGGCAGCAGCCAGGGAAGCAGCTGTACCTCTTGTGGAATGAGCCCTCAGGCCTGAGGGTGGAGTTCTACCCAGTTTTCCATAGCAGAATTGTATACAAGAAACAATCCACCTGGCAATAGATCTCTTAGTGGCAGGTTTGCCTTTACCAACTTCTCCATAAGTAAGGAACAACTGGAGGGATTCAAACCTGTGACCCATGGTACGCTCTATGTAGTAGCTAAGGGATCTTTTAACATCCAAGTTGTGTAGCCTCCTCTCTCCCGAGGAGGAATGGTCAGTGAAGAAAACAGGGAGAGAAATAGACTGGATGAGGTGGAAATCTGAAACCACTTTAGGTAAGAACTTTCTGTTAGTTCTAAGGATCACTTTATCTCTGTGAAAAGAGATGAAATCAGATTCCACTGACAGGGCTTGCAATTCACTGATATGTCTGGCAGAAGCAATGGCTACCAAAAACACAGTTTTCCAAGTCAAGTACTTAAGCTCTGCTGAGGACAAAGGCTCAAAGGTGGGTTGCATAAGCTGAGCAATGCAAACATTAAGGTACCAAGCAGGAGCAGGATCCCTAAAGGGGGGACTGGTGTGAAGCAATCCCTTGGAAAACTTACAGAATACAGGATGGGAGGACAGACAGGAAGACCTGCCTACTGACAGGAAGCAGAAACAGCTGCCAAGTGTACTTTAAGGGTAGCTGGTCTGAGGCCTAGGCCATTAAGATGGACCATATAATCCAGAACCGTAGGCAAATCAGCAGAGTCTGGAGAAATATTCTTCTTACAACTCCAAATGGAAAAGATTCAGCATTTGGTGTTCTAAGTCTCCCTGGTGGAAGGCTTTCAAGAAGCCTTAAGGATATCCAGAACCCCTTGGGAAAGATGCAGATCTGCAAACTCTAACTCTTCAAGAGCCAAGCCTTGAGATTGAGAGACTAAATATTCGGGTACCAAATCCTCCACTGAGAGGATGTTAACAGGTTATAATTCCTGGGAAGAGACAGGGGAAGGTGAACTGTTAGGGACAGCAACAAGGGATACCATGGCTGTCTGGCCCAGTCTGGAGCAATCAGAATCACCTTGCATGGTGTGACCTTATCTTGACTAGCACCCTGAACAGGAGAGGGAAGGGGGGAAAAGCATACAGAAATTTCCCTTCCCAGTTCAGAATCAGAGCATCTAGGGGGACTGAGCCCAAGACTGGGGGTCTGCAACTAAAGAGAGGAAGTTGGTGATTGTCTGGGGCTACAAAAAGATCCATCTTTGGAGTGCCCCATCTCGAGAAAATCACTTTCAAAACTAGAGGATCCAGGGCCCATTCGTGATGGCCCTGGGATATTCTGCTCAGTGCATCTGCTAGGACATTGTCCTTCCCTGGGAGGTGAACTGCTATCAGAGAGGTTTGCAGGGAATAGGCCAGGGACCACAACTTCATTGCTTCTGTGCACAAGGCCATAGACCGAGTGCCCCCTTGCTTGTTGATGTACCACATGGTGGTGTTGTCTGTTCTGACCTGAACCACTTTGTTCTGTACAGATTTGGAAAAAGCTTGCAGTGCCAGAAACACTGCTCTGAGTTCCAAGAGATTGATGTGAAGCAGAGATTCCTGAGGTGACCACAGTCCTTGGGTGGTAAGATCCCCCAAATGGGCTCCCCAGCACAGCAGGAAAGCATCTGTGGTCAGTATCACTGAATGAGACTGAGTGACAAATGGAACCCCTTGTCTCAAATTGTCCTGATCCTGCCACCATTGCAAGGATTGGATCCAGGTTCGAGTCACTGGGATTAGTTTGGTAAGGGAATCCTTTCTTTGGGACTAAAAGGCTCTTAAATGGAACTGAATGTCCCTCATTTGGAATCTTGCTCCCTGGACCACTGCTGTGGAAGCTGCCATGTGGTCCAGTAGCTGAAGGAAATGCCTTGCTGGTCGAGACACCTGAAGGGTGAATGAAGAGGCCAGTTCCATAAGGGTCCTTGCCCTTTCCAGGGGGAGGAAGGCTCTTGCCTTTACTGTATCCAGTTCTGCACCTATGAAGGTGAGGAGCTGTACTGGTTCGAGAACTGACTTTGGTAGGTTGAGAAGGAATCCTAAGGAAGTGAGCACTTGCTGGGTCACTTGCAGATGTGACTTGACTTGGTCTGGAGACTGACCTACTATGAGCCAGTCGTCCAAGTATGGGAAGATGGAGATCTTTTGTCTTCTTAGGAAGGCAACGATTACTGCCAGGCACTTTGTGGAAACCTTTGGGGCTGATGTTAGGCCAAAGGGCATTGCTCTGAATTGATAGTGGCCTGAGGGCAACTCGAACCTGAGGTACTTTCTGTGGGAGCACCTGATGGGAATGTGAAAGTAGGCATCTCTGAGGTCCAGGGAGGCTAGCCAGTCCCCTGGCCTTAGGGAGGGAAGGATAATTCCCAGAGTTACCATTTTGAACTTTGGCTTCAAAAGATGTTTGTTCAGATATCTTAGGTCCAGGATGGGCCGCCATTCTCCTGTCTTTTTGGGGGTTAGGAAGTACCTGGAGTACAATCCTTTGCCCCTGTGTAGAGTGGGAACTCTCTCTATAGCTCTGAGAGCTAGAAGAGAAGAAACCTCTGCCTCTAGGGCAAGGGTCTCAGAGATTTGCAGGTGGAAAAGATCTGGCTCTCAGCTTGGGAAATTTTTTGAAGCTGAGAACCAGTCCCTGGCTTACTACTTCCAGGACCCACTTGTCTGATGTAAGAGACTTCCAGTCCTGGACAAAGTAAGCCAACCTGCCCCCTACTGGGACAGGAGAATCGACCTGGGCAGACCCATCAGGGTGTCTGCTTGGCAGGGCTTTAGGCTGAGAGATGGATGCAGGCCTGCTCATCCCCCTTCTGCCTTTCCCTCTGAAGAACCCCTCTGTGAAAAAGAAGAGGCCTGTGCTTGGTAAAAAGGCATTTGGAAAGGCCTGCCCCTGCCCCTGGGCTGCTGCCTCTGAGGAGTTGCTTGCCTTTTCTTGGCCTGAGCACTCCTGTAAATGGTCCTGTATTCATTGATTTTCTTCATGTAATTCTCTGTCTGCTCCCCAAACAGAGAATTACCCACTACAGGAAAATCCATGGCCTTAGCCTGGGTATCCTGTGAGAGGCTAGTACATCTGAGCCAAGCCATTCTCTGAAGAGCCACAGATGTAGCCATGACTCTTTATGACACATCATTGGAGTCTACAGCAGCATGAAACTGAACTTTCAATGCCTCAATCCCATCCACAGCCACCTCCTCCAGCTCCTGGCAAGCTGGGGAAGCCTGTTTAGCCAGTGCCAGTATAGTGCCCACCTGGACTTCTGGTACCTGGCTGCATAGGCCATATAATTAGCCTGCCTGAGTCCTAAGGATGATGCCATGTACTGCTTCTTTGCCATGGCATCAATCTTCCTGGAGTCCTTGTCTGGGGGGTGTGATGCCAAGGGAATGCTTGCCTTATCACAGGCAGCAACCTGTACAACCCCAACATGGCTGCATTGCTGATAAAGGAACTCCATATCTGAGCCTGAAAGAGTATACCTCTTGTCCATTCTTCTGTCCACAGGAGGTATGGAATTGGGACACTTAAGAATTTTTTGTGTCCGTTTCCCAAAAGATTTGTGGAGGGAAATAGACAGTCTCCTGGACTCTAGGATGTCCATCATCTCTATGTAGTCAGGCTCTTCCTGATCCTCCACTGCCTCCTCCACAGGAAGCTGGAGGGTATCAGCCACCTTTCTGTAAAACATGTAGTGTGAAGGGGACTCAGAAAGCCTATGAGGAGAAACACCTGAAGGTCTGTCTGGGGAGATGTCCAGGTCAATAGGCACATCCAGACTTTCACCATCACCATAATCATCTTCCAACTCTCCTTCCTCCTCAAACTCCGGTTCATAAAATTCTTCCAGGGTATAATCCGGAGCCGGGGGAGCTGACCGAACCGAGCCCCTGCCAAAAGGTGCCGGTTCAGTCGGAACCGATTGAAGCAATTCCACAATACGAATTGCTTTGGCTACTTCATCGGTGGTTGGAGTATGAGATTCTGGATCCGAACTGGTCGACTTGTCTTTTCTTTTTGTCGGAACAGATTCCTCGGAATCGGCTCTCCTTTTGCCTGAAGAAGTATCGCCCTGGTCAGAGGGCACTCCTTCTGGTTTGGTCAGAACCGAACCGGGCTGGCCATCCGGGTCAGCGGACTTCTCGGCCTCCCTTTCCCTCAGTCTACCTAATCTCTTATCCAGGGTAGATTTGGGAAAATGTTTGAAAATGTGGCAGTCTGAATCGAGGTGGTCAAACCACAGACAATAAACACAGGTGGTGTGGGGATCAGCCTTAGCAAAGACCTCCCCACACACACTGCAGTGTTGAAACCCAGTGGGCTTGGTTTTTTTCTTGGGTTTCTCAGACATGGCCAACCTAACCAAACGTACCCTTTTTTCGGCAATCCGCCAGGCAAGACTCCCCTATCAGTTCCTGACTGTTTCACAGGTCTTGGAAAAAACGTACTAAAACAGTTTTTTTTTTTTTTAGAACCGATACGGACCGGTAACCACACACTAAAGTAAAGTAGAAATTTTACCTCAAAATGATCGGTTCAGCCGAACCGATCCACAGCTTTACAAGTTCCACACAGAAAACAGAACAAAACCTATCTCGTACTCACGGTACCACAGACAGAGACTTGAACCGACTATGCGGAAACAACAATTTCGAAAGAAAAAAACGACCGAAAACAGACACTTCAACCGACTTTGAACCAAGCAGCAGGAGAAATCTCCGGAGCGACTGTTCAGTGAGGCGGAGTAAAGAATGACGGTTGCAGTTCGAATAACAACAGGCAGAGGCTTCAACCGAGCCCGAGATGAACATTCTATGCCATGGATAGAAAAGTTAACCCTATGTTCTCCGGGGCAGTTGAGAGGCTGGACCTAACTGCAGTTGTCAGAATACAGCAAGACATCATGTTGTTTGAACCAACTTCCTACCACCTGACTTGGAAAGAGAGGAGGGGTGGTCCATCAAGGAATAAGGCAAGGCTGAATCAGCAGTCAGGGCAGCACTTCCTCCTCTGGAATGTTTGGCAGAAGAACCAGAAGTGGAAGAGGGGGCAGGCAAGGCGGAGCTCGCTCTGAGTTTACCTTGAAGCCTGGCTTCAGGACCCGGCTTTTGAGAAGCCTTATGAAAGGAGGACCTCGGCCTGCTCCTGGGCTGAGTATAGTACAAGGAGTGGACAGACCGAATAGCCCTGCCAGAAGCCTGAAGTGCATAAATAATGTCCTGCATATCTGGACCAAAACGATTGTGACCCACAAAAAGGGCATTCAACACCTGTTGCTGGACTTCATTGGCAAAGCCAGAGACTCTAAGCCATGAGTGCCTTCTAAGGCAAATGCTGGAGGCAGCCACCCTGGCTGTAGTGCAAGACATATCGTAGATGGCTCTGAGGAGATGCCTGCTGACATCTTCCAAGACCTGGAGCACTTTAAGGAGCTCCTGCTTTTGAGAACCCTCAGGAAGGGCTTTAGCAGCCGCCTTGCCCTTCCTCTACAGGATATTCTAGGACTTGATAAGACTGAGCCAAATAAAAAGGCCGACGGTGGCAGAAGCAAAGGTCCAATCTCCCAGACTCATAGTCAGGAAGCAAGGAACTAAGGTGCTTAGGTAGGTAGGTAGCATTTATTTATATGGTGTCCAATCCCAGAGGCTCTGGGCATCTTACATAAAAACATGCAGCTTAGGAGCCTTAGTTCCATCATGAGCAACCCTAATGACAATAGAATCAGTTTCTGGCTGTGCCGCATAAAAGGGTGACCCCTGAGTAGCCTGATAAAGCTTATCAGCCTTCATGGGCATAGCTGGCACCAAGTTGGGTCTGCGCCAGGCCATTGTGGCAGCATTATTCAAAGCTGGCAGCAAAGGAGGAATAACCTTGGGTGGGAACTCAGGAATCTTCAGGAAGTCCACCAAACTCCTCCTTGTCTCACCTCCTCCTCTGTCTGGAATCCCATGGTGGAGGAGAGCTGCTTCATAATATTGTAAAAAGAAGGGTCATCTTGGGGGGAGCGAGGAGTGTACTTGACAGACACCTCACTCCTAGAGGGGATAGTGGACCAGTCCGAGCACTCCTTATCCTTTCTTCAGGGAGGATGAGATCAGGATGACGCTCCTCTTCCAACGTCAGTGTGCTCTGAGGCTGGGACTGACGAACGTATTACCGACAGCTCTCTGGATGGTGCAGAGTGCACTGGGTTGAACTGGTGTTGACGCAGATGCAAGAGCCACCAGTGCAGACAACAGCAGCCCAGGCCGTGGAACTAGCTGTTGAATAAGAGACGTGGTAACAGAAGTAAGGAATTAAGGTTGATGAGCAGCGTCATCGACAGAGGGGGCACTGCTCTGATGACAAATCGTTAACCATCGAGGTAGCGGGTGAGCCCAGCGCCTGTGGACCTTGAGGATCGAGAGGTCTCAATGGCAGGATGGGTGCTGTCGACCTGGAAGCCAAAGGCCGCTCCACAGCCCTATGACGGCTAGAAGAAAAAACCACTGTGGGGGACCTGGTTGAAGCAGAGGCCTGCACAGGGCTAGGCAACAACGCAATCAATGGTGCGATTCCTGGGGAGAAAGAATCCAGCAGGGACCGGGATCGTCAACAGGGGGAGCAGTCTTTAGGGCGCTCCTTATCTTACCAAGAGTGCTTCCATAAGGACTTCCCCAGGGCCCTAGTGGCTTGAGGGACTGAAGAAGATGCCCGCGACTAAGCCGGGGAAGGGAGGGCACCGGAAGACCCCTGCTCTCCACTAGCTGCCTGTTGCTCCATCAGCACCAGGTGGTGAGGTTGAACTTCAGGCAGGACTCAGGCGAGAACATTGTGGCTAGGCTCAAGACAGCAGACACAGAGTTGGTGGTCATCGGTGGAGGAAATCCTTCAGCAGCGACGTAAAAGAGCCAACGAAGTAGCAGTCCTTGACATACAAAGGACAAAAGGCAGTTGAACTGAGTGATGAAGCTTCCGCAAAGTCTGTGCGTGAATGGTCAACGGCAGGAAAGAACTGAGGAGGGAGCAGTGCGCCTGTGCTTATGCAGGGTGTGTGACGTTGGAGCTTGACGTCAGCATGAGCAGCCCCTAGTAGACTGCTGCAAAAAGCTTCTGTGGGATCCTAGTGCCGGATGGTTAAGTTCCATAGGTGTGACCTGATGACAGAGATATCCCCGAAGAAGATCTGAGGGTTTCCTTAACAGCAGCATGCTTAAATTAAAATTTGGGGAGATTCGTGTCAGGGTAGGACTGGTCACTTTATCTAGTGTGGTCTTCATTATTGTCCTCAGGCGCCTTGTCAGGGGAGCGGACCAAGCTCAGGTCAGCGAAGGCCTCATTAAAGGTATTTGCTATTTCCGAAGTGGCCATGGTGATCATCCCATTTCAGTTAAGCATTGTCTGTGTTAATTTGACATCACTGCCGAGGAGATCTTTTAGGCTGTCCCAAAATTTCTTCCCATTGCTCCAGTTGTAACTCTGCTGATCCTTGTGGAAATTGGCTTTAGCTTTCCTTACTCCTGGGTGGGTACACTTTTTGCTGTCTTCCTCATATCTTTGCAGGTCTGTCAGTGATCCTGTCTCCCTTGCTCAAGAGTCCAGAGATTATTCCTGCCTCACAGTTGGACTGGTAGTGTTGGGGTGATCCACTCAGCTGAAGTAACTTTGATTTTGCATTTTCTTAAAAGGGTAAATCTGGTGCATGTTTCAGTATATTGAGTTATAAAGTAAAGTGCTGTATTGATGTCTGGGATGGTGTCAAAAAAGCTCCACTCTATCTGGGCCAGGTGTGCTTTGAAGGCACCTGATTAAACCCTTCCGTTGGACCCTGCTAGTGATTGTTTTAGGATGGGTCTTTGGTATCTGAGCAGACCATTCACATTGGACAGGCGAGTGGGTCACTGATGGCATCAGAGAGGACCTCAGCCTTGATAAGTCTTTCCAAGTGCATGGCTAAGATCCAATCAATTAGGGTTTTTGTCCCTGTGTTATAATCAACTCTGGTGCAATCTTTCACCATCTGAGTTAGGAAAAGGCTGGATACCATGTCCTTATGAGTAACACTGGATTTAGCTGCCCAACTGATACTAAAATTCCCAGTGACGGTTTCTCATTTTAAGCAAGATTGGTTGAAATATCTGGCAAACGTTTCAAAGCCCATTTGTTGTTTACTTGGTGAGACATAACCTGATAGAACATGGAGAGATTCAACACCACTCTTCATTTGGATTTTAACAGCCAGGCACTTGCATTCACTTGAGGGGTTTGTCTATGGTCAATTTGTGACCAATCAAGTTTGTCTGTAGATAGAATGGACAGCCACCACCCCCTTTGCCTTGATGAGCCTCCCTAAATAGGTTATACCCCTGTAAAGCAATTGATAAATCAGATATTTTGGGGGTTAGCCATGTTTCTGTGAGAGCAATTATGACAGGCTGAACAAGAGGAACCCAGGTTTCTAACTGGGGGAATTTCAGGAGCAGGCTTCCAAGATTTAGTGAGACAATCTTTAATTTTCCTTTGCGGTCCCTACAGGTCCCACTGTTACCAGGTGGGCCTAGATTAGGAAAGATATTTCCTGACAGAAGGAGAATGCATTTTTTATTTTTACGATCCCTCCTCCCATGGGTAATCATCCTGGCCTTCTTAGTATGCTCTTATGTGTCTCATATACTGTTGGGTAGCTGGTGCGTTGTCGGAGCCCCACTTTGGTTCATAGCTGATGACCTGGCATACCGACTGACTGTATGGCTGATGTGGGTCCATGCAGAAGATTGTAAGGCTATGGGCGCCTTCATTCTTAGGGATATGTTCAGAGGCAGTGAACTTCATGGCATCAGTGCACTGCTTAGTAACCACCCCTTGTGGACGAGGCATCATAAGGATTGGATATATTGATATTGTAAATAGTATTTTGGCATATGGTGGACCTGGTGAGTTGTGACAGGATACTCAGGAGTACTGACCTAGGGCACATTGGTCCCATGAGTAACAGATGAGGCTGGCAGGTACAAATTATGAATAGACCCAGGGCTCCTAGAAAGGCATATGGATCAATTATTATATAAATACCCGACAGATATAAATAACTGATTCTGGTCTGAACCATTTAGCAGTTTCTGGAAGAGAACATTACTTACCATAGTAATCTTGTTTCTTCCAAAGGAATCTTACTGTATTCTGACAAATGCAGTATGGACTCACCATAGGACTGCCCCAGAGCCGAAATGGTTAATAGAACTTATGTAAATGGAGGAATGCTAGGCTTGAGCTCGGTTTTCAAACCACAGTCCCTGGTTGCACTTCCTGCAGCCGTCAGATTCTTACGAAGCATGCAGAAGCTAACTAATCTAATAAAAAACAATCAATCCCCCTTTAAGGGGCAAACACCGCTTAAACAACAGGGCATCTCCTAAGACTCAAGTCAACAGATGCCCAAGAAATTAGTAGGTACCCACAGGTTTCCAACATCATTTGTACAGACAGTATGCAGTGCCCTGTAGGTCCTAGCAGGGGAGGAAGGGTGGGAGTTCAGAATACAGTAAGATTCCCTTGGAAGAAACAAGAGTACTATGGTAAGTAATGTTTTCTTCAAACCCCAACAAATCTTACTGTATTCTGACAATTGCAGACTACCCAAGCAGTGCCTCTGGAGGCGGGCAGAGGACCTATTTAGGAAATAGGCTCTGCAGGACTGCTGTGCCAGACCTGGCATTACTCCTAACCTGGGTATCCTGGTAGTAATGTTTGGTAAATGTGTGGACTGTTTTCCAGGTAGCTGCTTTACAGATTTCCAGCAAAGGAATATCTTTTGAAGCTGCTATTGATGTAGCTGTTCCTCTGGTAGAATGGGCCCTAAGCCCCTGTGGGGCCTGTTTGCCCACCTTGGCATAACAGAATTGGATACATGCCACAATCCATTTGGCTATGGATTTTTTCGTGGCTGGTTTACCTTTTCCTACTTCTCCATAGGTCAAAAAGCTGGGAACTGTCCCCTCTGTGGCCCTCTGTATGCTCCAGATAGTAGCCGATAGCTCTTTTTACATCCAAGCTATGCAGTCTACGTTCCCCTGAGGAGGAATGGCCAATGAAAAAGACTGGTAGTGTGATAGATTGATTGATGCGGAAGTCTGAAACCACTTTAGGGGGGAAACTTGTTGGTTCTAAGTACTACCATAACCCTGTGGCATGTGATGTAGTAAGTCTCCATAGACAAGGCCTTTAACTCATTAATCCTCCTGGCCGAAGTAATAGCAACTAGGAACACAGTCTTCCAAGTTACGTACTTGAGAGCAGCTGAAGCCATAGGTTCAAAAGGTGGCTGCATGAGCTGTGCAATACATATGTTCAGATCCCACACTGGAGTGGAGTTCTATGTGGAGGGTGCAAGTGTAGGAACCCTTTAAAGAATTTCCTGAACACTGGATTCGAAGCCATAGATACTGCCTTGCCTGCTGACAGGTAAGCTGAAGAAGCTGCCAAATGCACTTTCAGGGTGGATGGTCTCAGACCAAGGGAATGAAGGTGGGTCAAATAATCCAGGTCAACTGGCAAACCCACCGGAGTATGATCCAGACTCTGGTTCTGGCACTAAATAGAAAATATTTTCCACTTGGACATGTAGGTGTTCCTAGTGGAGGGCTTTCTAGAATTCCTAAGGACCTCCATGACCCCTTCCAAGAGGTGCAGGTTGGCATACTATAGGTTCTCAAGAGCCACGCCTTGAGACTGAGAGACTGAAGGTTGGGGTACAGGATCCTGCCCTGGGAGGAAGTCAGCAAGCTGTGCTTCCTGGGGAGGTCGACTGGTTTGGCAACTGATAGTGCCAGAAGAAAAAATTACTCACCTTAGTAATGTTGTTTCTTCTAATGGAGTCTTGCTGTATTCTGACAATAGCAGTGAGTCCCAACCTTCGAACTGCCCCGGAGATGAAAGAGTTAACTTTCCATGCCAGGCATGGAACGCTGAGCTCGAGCTCGGCTGAAACTCTGTCTGTTGCTGTTTAAACTCAAACCATCAGATCTTTATGAGCTAAACTCACTAAGGTCCTGTGTGGAAGCTGTAAACCACACTAGCCAACTGGCTACTAAACATAAAACAGATTTTTGGTCCCAAAACAAAGACTCAAGTCAGGAGACCCAAAAATGAAAAACACAACACCCACTCACCCAAGAAAAGGGTGAAAACAACAAGGTGGGGCACCTACTGAGTGCCAACACTACCACTGTTCCACATCCCAAAACAGAGGTTCTGAGAGGGAAGGGGAGGCCAGAATACAGCAATACTCCATTAGAAGAAACAACATTACTAAGGTGAGTAATTTTTCTTCAAACAACATGAAGTCTTGCTGTATTCTGGCCAATAACGAACTACCAAGCAGTACCTCCATGGAGGAGGGACAGAACCTACTTAGGAAATAGGCTCTGAAGCACAGCTGTGCCAGAGCGATATCACTCCTAGCCTGGATATCCAGAGAGTAATGCTTGGTAAAAGTGTGAACTGTTTTCCAGGTAGCTGCTTGACATATTTCTAGAATAGGGATATCCCTGGCAGCAGCCAGAGAAGCAGCTGTACCTCTGGTAGAATGAGCCCTCAGGCCTGAGGGTGGAACCTTACCCAGTTTTTCATAACAAAATTGGATACAAGAGACAATCCACCTGGCAATGGATCTGTCAGTGGCAGGTTTCCCTTTACCAACCTCACCATAAGTGAGGAACAGTTGGAGGGAGTCAAACCTGTGACCCTTGGTACGTTCTATGTAGCAGCTAAGGGCTCTTTTCACATCTAAACTGTGCAGCCTCCTCTTGCCAGAGGAGGAATGGTCAGTGAAGTAGACAGGAAGAGACATAGATTGGTTAAGGTGGAAATCTGAAACCACCTTAGGCAAAAACTTCCTGTTAGTCCTGAGGACCACCTTATCTCTATGGAAGGAGATAAAATCAGGCTCCACTGACAAGGCTTGTAACTCACTTACGCATCTGGCAGAAGTGATGGCTACCAGGAATACAGTTTTCCAAGTCAAGTACTTAAGCTCTGCTGAAGACAAAGGCTCAAAAGGGGGGTGCATAAGCTGAGCAATGCAAACATTAAGGTCCCAAGCAGGGGCAGGGGCCCTGAATGGAGGGTTGGTATGAAGCAATCCCTTGAAAAACTTGGAGAATACAGGGTGAGCTGAAAGAGAAGAGGGCTTACCTGCTGAAATGAAAGCAGAAACAACTGCCAGATGCACCTTCAGTGTAGCTGGTCTAAGCCCCAAGGTATTCAAATGGACCATATAATCAAGGACTGTGGGCAGATCAGCAGACTCTGGGGAAATATGCCTTCCAGAGCACCATATGGAAAATCTTTTCCACTTGGAATTATAAGTAGCCCTGGTGGAAGGTTTCCTAGAAGCCTTCAGAATATCCATTACACCTTGGGAGAGGTGTAAACCAGCAAACTCTAACTCTTCAAGAGCCAGTCCTTGAGATTGAGAGATTTGAGATTCGGGTACCAACCCCTCCCCTGAGCACAGGTTAACAGGTTGCAATTCCTGGGAAGATGGACTGCTAAGGACAACAGGAGTGGATACCAGGGTTGTCTGGCCCAGTCTGGAGCAATCAGGATACCTTGCAGGGTTGAGACCTGATTTTGACTAGCACTTTGAACAGGAGAGGGAAGGGGGGGAAGCATACAGGAACTTCCCTTCCCAACTGAGAACTAAGGCATCCAGGGGGACTGAGCCCAACACTGGGGCCTGCAGCAAAAAGGAAGTTGGTGATTGTCTGGGGCTGCAAAAAGATCTATCTGTGGGGTGCCCCATCTGGAGAATATCACTTCCAAGACCAGGGGATCCAGTGACCATTCGTGATGGCCCAGAGATATCCTGCTGAGAGCATCTGCCAGGACATTGTCCTTGCCTGGGAGGTGAACTGCTGTGAGGGAGGTGTTCAGGGAATAAGCCAGAGACCACAACTTCATTGGTTCCGTGCACAAGGCCATAGACAGAGTGCCTCCTTGCTTGTTGATGTACCACATTGTGGTGGTATTGTCTGTTCTTTTTTTTTTTTTTTTCGTCTTTATCCTCCTTCCTACCTCCGGTGCCCCCTCCTTCCATCCGCTCATGTCCCCCGTTACCTACCTTAGGGATCTGCCCCTAGAGTGCACTTCCTCCTCTTCCTCGCACAGTGGGGTCTGTCCTGTAGGTGGTCGGGTGGACTTAGGCGACCTTCATCTAGGGCTGCGGAGGGTTTTCAGTTTTCTCCCTTACGTCCCCTCCCCCTAGGGCATCAAGCGCTTAGAGCAGTACATCCAGTGGTAGCGTGCTTATGCAAGCAGACCCTCCTCGCGCGTAATGTCCCCCTCCCGGCTCCAGCCAGCAAGCCGCCTCCATCCCTTCCCAATACTGGTGCTTCCACTGGCTACGGAGGAGATGCAGGCTAATGCGCTCTTGGTAACCTCCCCTGAGGAGGGAGAGCATCCGTTGGGGCCTCGATCCTCCCTCTCCCATGGAACCAGACGCCGGCATAGCGTGAGATGTGGCATCCAGCGCCTCAACCCTCAGCGCCACCGGGCCGGCCGGTATTGTCTGTTCTGACCTGGATAACTTTGTTCTGAACAGATTTGGAAAAAGCTTGAAGTGCTAGAAATACTGCTCTGAGTTCCAATAGATTGATGTGAAGCAGAGATTCCTGAGGGGACCACAACTCCTGGGTAGTCAGGTCGCCTAAGTGAGCCCCCCACCCCAAGAGGGAGGCATCTGTAGTAAGGATTAGGGAGTGGGACTGAGTGACAAAGGGAACTCCCTGCCTTAGATTGTTCTGATCCTGCCACCACTGTAAGACCTGGATCAGGGTTCGAGTCACTGGGATCAGATTGGTCAGAGGGTCCTTCCTTTGAGACCAAAAGGCTCTCAAATGGAACTGAATGTCTCTCATCTGAAATCTTGTTCCCTGCACCACTGCTGTGGAAGCAGCCATGTGCCCCAGGAGCTGTAGAAAATGCCTTGCTGGTTGAGACACCTGCAGGGTGAATGAGGAGGCCAGTGAGATAAGGGTCCTGGCCCTGTCCAGGGGAAGGAAAGCTCTGGCCTTTACTGTGTCTAGCTCTGTGCCTATGCAGGTGAGGAGCTGAACAAGATCTAGAACTGACTTTGAAAGATTCAGAAGGAAACCCAAAGAAGTGAGCAGTTGCTGAGTTATCTGTAAGCGTAACTTGACTTGGTCTGGGGACTGGCCTACTATAAGCCAGTCATCCAGGTACGGGAAGATGGCAATCCTTTGCCTTCTTAGAGAAGCAACTACTACTGCCAGGCATTTTGTGAATACCCTTGTAGCAGAGGTTAGACCGAAGGGCATTGCTCTGAACTGGTAATGGCCTGAGGGCAGCTCGAACCTGAGGTACTTTCGATGGGAGCTTCTGATGAGAATATGGAAGTAGGCATCCTTGAGGTCCAGGGACACTAGCCAGTCCTCTGGCCTTAGAGAGGGTAGAATAATTCCCAGAGTCACCATTTTGAATTTTGGTTTTAAAGGTTGCTTGTTTAAGTCTCTGAGATCCAGGATGGGCCGCCATTCTCCTGTCTTTTTTGGGGTAAGGAAGTACCTGGAGTACAACCCTTTGCTCTGGTGTAGGGGTGAAACCCTTTCCACAGCTCTGAGAGCCAGGAGGGAAGAGACCTCTGCCTCTAGGGCAAGTGTCTCTGAGGGATTTGCAGGTGGAAAGGATCTGGCTCTCAGCTTTGGAAATTTTTGGAAGCTGAGAACCAGTCCCTGGCTTACTACTTCCAGGACCCACTTGTCTGATGTTAGAGACTCCCAGTCCTGGACAAAGTAAGCCAGCCTGCCCCCTACAGGTAGTGGAGAATCGGCCCTGGCCAACCCATCAGGGTGCCTGTTTGGCAGAGGGTTTTGGCTGAGGGGTGGAAGCAGGTCTGCTCGTACCCCTTCTGCCTCTCCCTCTAAAGAACCCCCTCTGAGTATAGGCAGAAGAGGAGGCCTGGGCTTGGTAGAAAGGCCTATGAAAAGGCCTGCCCCTGGGGTGCTGCCTCTGAGGAGTGGCTTGCCTTTCCTTGGCCTGTGCACTCCTACAGATGGTCCTATATTTGTCCATTTTATTCATGTAATTCTCTGTCTGCTCCCCAAAACAGAGAATTACCCACAACAGGAAAATCCATGGCCTTAGTCTGGGTATCCTGTGACAGGCTGGTACATCTGAGCCAAGCCATTCTACGAAGTGCCACAGATGTAGCCATGACTCTAGATAACTCATCATTGGAGTCCACTGCAGCATGGAATTGCACCTTGGATGCCTCAATACTATCAGCAGCCACCTGCTCCAGCTCCCTGGCAAGCTGGCCAGGGACCTGTTTGCTAAAGCCATGACAGTGTCCCATCTGGATTTCTGATACCTAGCAGTATAGGCCATATAGTTGGCCTGTCTGAGTCCAAGGATGCTGCCATGTACTGTTTCTTTGCCATGGCATCAATCCTCCTGGAGTCCTTGTCTAGGGGGTGTGAAGCCAAGGGAATATTCACCTTATCACAGGCTGCAGCCTGCACTACTCCAACATGGCTGCATTGTTGTGTAAGGAACTCCATATCTGAGCCTGACAATGTATACCTCTTGTCCATTCTCTTATCCACAGGAGGTATAGTATTAGGAGTCTTTAAAATCTTAAAAGTCTGTTTCCCAAAAGATTTGTGTAAGGGAATAGACAGCCTCCTAGACTCTGGGATATCCATCATTTCCACATAGTCAGGCTTCTCCTGGTCATCCACAGCTTCTTCCATAGGAAGCTGGAGGGTTTCAGCCACTTTTTATAAAACATGAAATGGGAGGCGGACTCAGAAAGCCTAGGAGGAGACACTCCTGAAGGTCTGTCTGGGGAGATGTCCGGGTCAATGGGCATATCCAGACTTTCAAAACCACATTCACTTTCCTCATCCTCCTCTGGTTCATACTATTCCTCTAAATCATAATCTTGAACCGGTGGAACCGGCTGAACCGAGCGCCTCCCTGATGGTGCCGGTTCGGTCGGAACCATGGAAAGCGACTGCACAATTTTTATCACTTTGGCTATTTCTTCAGCGGTTGGAGAAGAAAGTTTTGGCTCCACACCAGCTGATTTTTCCTTTCTAGTTCTCTTAGCCGGAACCGACTCCTCAGAATCGGCTCTCCTTTTGCCCAAAGTCTCGCCCTGGTCAGGGGGCACTCCTTCTGGTTCGGTTTGAACCGAACCGGGCTGGCCATCCGGTTCAGCTGACTTTTTGGCCTCCCTTTCCATCAGCCTGCCAACTCTCTTTTCTAGGGTAGCTGCAGGAAAATTTTTACAAATCTGGCAGTCTGCATTGAGGTGGTCAAACCCCAGACAATAAACACAGGTGGTGTGGGGGTCAGCCTTAGCAAAGACTTCCCCACACACACTACAGTGTTGAAACCCAGTGGACCCGGTTTTTCTTTTGGGTTTCTCAGACATTGTGCCAGTCCTAACCAAACTTACCCTTTTAATGGCAATCCGCCAGGCAAGACCCTTTTATCGGTTCCTGACCGTGTCACGGGTCGTGGAAAAAAACGTAATAAAATCCGTTTTTTTTTAGAACCGATAAGAACCGGTAACCACACACTAAAAGTACAATTAAAGATTTTTTAACAGCTTGATCGGTTCAAACCGAACCGATGAACTGTTTACAAGTTCCACACAGAATAGAAATTAATATAAACCTATCTAGTAATTCAAATACCACAGACAGAGACTGAACCGACAGGTTACGGTTTAAATTCGGTCGAAAACCGAGAAAAGTGGTACTTTAACAGACAAATTGAACCGAGCAGGAGAAATCTCCAGAGCGACTGTTCAGTGAGGTGGAGTAAAGAAATCTGATGGTTTGAGTTTAAACAGCAACAGACAGAGTCTCAACCGAGCTCGAGCTCAGCGTTCCATGCCTGGCATGGAAAATTAACTCTTTCATCTCCGGGGCAGTTCGAAGGTTGGGACTCACTGCTATTGTCAGAATACAGCAAGACTTCATGCTGTTTGAAGAAAAAATTACTCACCTTAGTAATTGTGTTTCTTCTAATGGAGTCTTGCTGTATTCTGATATATGCAGTTAGCCCCAGCACTTGAACTGCCCCAGAGAAGAAAGAGTTAACTCTATGCCAGAGCATAGAATGTTGGGCTCGAGCCCAGTTCAAACCTCTGTCTGCAGCACTTTAAAGTGTAACCATCAGTTTCTTACGAGCTAATACTAACTAACTACACCTCCTAAGTGGAAATCGTAAATAAAATAGCCAACTGGCTACAAATTTTTGGGTCCCCCAAAAACTCAAGTCGAGAACCCAAAATAATAACCAGGTAGTGAACAAACATGTAACTACAAAAACAACTTAACTATAACTCACTCCCCCTCTCTAAAAGGGAGGAGTGCCAAGTACACTCCTAAGATGCAACACTGTACCTGCCAACCCACTTCCCAAAACTGGGTTCTGAGAGGGAAGGCAGTGAGGGAGGTCAGAATACAGCAAGACTCCATTAGAAGAAACACAGTTACTAAGGTGAGTATTTTTTTTCTTCAAACAACATGAAGTCTTGCTATATTCTGACACATGCAGTCTACCAATCAGTACCTCCAAGGAGGAGGGTACTGAACCTATTTTGGGAATAGGCTCTGCAGTACTGCTGTACCAAACCTAGTGCCCCTTTGATGGGGGTACTATTGCTTTAATTAAGTTTTTAAAGATATGCAGTGTTGGTAGACCATCCTCCTGATAACGCACGTCGTGCAAAACTAGTTGAGGTTTTCTTCCCTGTACTGCTGGGCGGCTGTGTGATTTACATGCACTTATTAAATTGAATGAAAAAATATACCTGCGGTGCCTTTGCTGTTTTACCCTACACTGATTTTTTGCAAGGTGGCACGTGTGTGTGTGGAGCTGAGGATTTTGAACTTTGCTGTACCAAACCTAGCATCACTCCTAGCCTGGATATCCAGAGAGTAATGCTTGGTAAATGTACGGACTGTTTTCCAGGTGGCTGCTTTGCATATTTCTAATAAAGGTATATCTCTGATGGTAGCCAGAGAAGAAGCTGTACCCCTAGTCGAATGCGCCCTCAGGTCTGAGGGGGTTATTTTGCCTAGCTTTTCACAGCAGAATTGTATACAAGAGACAATCCACCTGGCAATAGTTCTCTTAGTAGCAGGTTTACCCTTTCCCACTTCACCATAAGTGAGAAACAACTGAAAGCAGTCAAACTGAAGTGCCTTAGTATGCTCAATGAAGTAGCTAAGTGCCCTCTTAACATCCAAACTGTGTATTTTTTTTTTCTCCTGAAGAAGAATGATCAGTGGATTTCTCGGCCTCCTTATCCCTAAGTCTACCTAACCTTTTTTCCAGAGAAGACTTAGGAAAATTCTTGCAAATTTGGCAGTCTGAATCGAGGTGGTCAAACCCCAGACAATAAACACAGGTGGTGTGGGGATCGGCCTTAGCAAAGACCTCCCCACACACACTGCAGTGCTGAAACCCAGTGGGCCCGTTTTTTTTCTTGGAATTCTCAGACATGGCCAACCTAGCAAACTTACCCTTTATTCAGCACACGCCAGAGTAAGACTCCCCTATCGGTTTCTCACGTGTATTCTACGGGTATTGGAAAAAGCGTTAAAATCACGTTTTTTGTTTTACAACGATACGGACCAGTAACCACACACTAACTTTTCAGAAAGATTCTGACTAAAGGATCGGTTCAGCCGAACCGATCCGACAAATTTACAATTTCCACACAATAACTGTCCACAATACTATCCTATGTACTTACGGTACCACAGACAGAGTCTCAAACCGACAAACGAAATGAAAAGTGGACTAAAAACGACACTTTAACCGCGTTTGAACAGAGCAGGAGAAAATCTCCGGAGCGACTGTTCAGTGAGGCGGAGTAAAGAATCTGACGGTTTGGTTTCAAAGTGTCACAGACAGAGTTTTCAACAGAGCTTGAGCCTAACATTCTATGCCTGGCATAGAATTTTAACCCTTTACTCTCCGGGGCAGTTCAAGTGCTGGAGCTGACTGCAATTGTCAGAATACTGCAAGACTTCATGTTGTTTGACTAAGTCAGGGACCATAACTTCATGGCTTCCGTGCACAAGGCCTCTGGACAGAGTGCCTCCCTGCTTGTTGATGTACAACATGGTGGCGGTGTTGTCTGTCCTGACCCGAACTATCTTGTTCTGTACTAAGTCCGAGAAAACTTGTAGAGCCAGGTATACTGCCCTGAGCTCCAGAAGATTGATGTGAAGTAGAGACTTCTGAGGGGACCACACTCCTCGTGCTGTGAGGACTCCCAAGTGAGCTCCCAACCCCAGGAGAGAAGCATCTGTGGTTAGAACCACAGAGTGAGACTGAGTGATGAATGGGACTCCTTGCCTGAGGTTGTCCTGATCCAACCACCATTGGAGAGCCTGGATCAGAGTCTGAGTCACTGGAATTAGTTTGGTTAGAGGATCTTTTTTCTGGGACCAAAAAGCCCTCAAGTGGAACTGGATTTCCCTCATCTGAAATCTGGCCCCTTGTACCACTGCAGTGGAAACTGCCATGTGGCCCAGGAGTTGAAGAAAATGCCTTGCTGGTCGAGACACCAGGAGGCAAAAGGAAGAGGTCAGATCTATAAGGGCCTTTGCCCTTGTCAGAGGGAGAAAGGCTCTTGCTTTGACAGTATCCAACTCTACCCCTATGAAGGTCAAGAGAACTGACTTTGGAAGATTGAGAAGGAATCCCAGAGAAGTGAGCAATTGCTGGGTCACTTGCAGGTTTGACTTGACTTGGTCTGGAGACTGACCCACAATGAGCCAGTCGTCCAGGTATGGAAATGTTTTGTCTCCTTAGAAAGGCCACTACTACTGCTAGGCATTTTCTGAACACCCTTGATGCTGATGTTAGGCCGAAGGGCATTGCTCTGAACTGATAATGGCCTGAAGGCAGTTAGAACTTGAGGTACTTTTTGTGGGAGCATCTGATGGGAATGTGAAAATAGGCATCCTTGAGGTCCAGGGAGGCTAGCCAGTCCCCTGGCCTTAGAGAGAAAAGAATTATTCCCAGAGTCACCATTTTGAATTTTGGCTTTACTAGGTGCTTGTTTAAGTATCTTAGAACTAGGATGGGACGCCACTCCCCTGTCTTCTTCAGGGTAAGGAAGTATTTGGACTACAGACCTTTGCCCTGTGTGTAGTAGGAACTCTCTCTCTCTCTATGGGTCCGAGAGCCAGCAGAGAGGAAACTTCTGCCTCTAGGGCAATGGTTTCGGAGATGTTTGCAGGTGGAAAAGACCTGACCCTCAGCTTTGGAAATTTTTGGAAGCTGAGGGCCAGTCCCTAGCTTACTACCTCCAGGACCCACTTGTCTGAGATAACAGACTTCCAGGCCTGGAAGTAGTAAGTCAGCCTGCCTCCTACTGAAAATGGGGAGTCGACCTGGGCCGACACATCAGGGTGTCTGCTTGGCAGGAGCCTTGGACTGAGAGGAGGATGCAGCCCTGCTTATCCCCCTTCTGCCTCTCCCTCTGAAGAACCCCCTCTGAGGAAAAGGAGAGGAGACATGTGCCTGGTAGAAAGGTCTGTGAAAAGGCCTGCCTCTAGATTGCTTCTTTTGAGGAGTTGCCTGCCTTTCCTTGGCCTATGCACTCCTGTAAGTGATCCTGTATATCTATTTTCTTCATATAATTCTCTGTCTGCTCCCCAAACAGAGACTTATCCACAGGGAAATCCATGGCCTTAGCCTGGTTGTCCTGTGAGAGGCTAGTACATCTGAGCCAAGCCAATCTCCGAAGAGCCGCAGATGTAGCCATGACTCATGATAGTACATCATTAGATTCTACAGCAGCATGAAACCGGATCTTAGATGCCTCCATCCCATCACCAGCCACCTCCTCGGCCAGCTGGTGGGGGAGCCTGTTTAGCCAGTTTCAGAAAATATCCCATCTGGACTTCCGGTATCTGGCTGTGTAGATCATGTAGTTAGCCTGCCTGAGTCCCAAGGAGGATGCCATGTACTGTTTTTTAGCCATGGCATCCAGCTTCCTGGAGTCTTTTTCTGGGGGTGTGAAACTGAGGATATGTTAGCCTTATCACAGGCTGCACAATCCCAACATGGCTGCATTGCTGGTACAAGAACTCCGTACCTGACCCTGACAGCATGTACTTCTTGTCCATTCGCCTGTCTACAGGAAGTAAAGAATTTGGTGTTTTAAGCAGTCTTTGTGTCTGTTTCCCCAGGGATTTGTGGAGGAGAATAGACAATCTTTTTGACTCTGGGATGTCTCTCATTTCCACAAAGTCGGGCTCTTCTTGTTTCTCAACAGCTTCAACCAGGGGGAGCTGGAGGGTTTCTGCCACCTTTTTGTAAAACAAAAAGTATGAAGGGGACTCAGAAAGTTTAGGAGGGGAAACACTAGAAGGCCTGCCTGTGGAGATGTCCGGTTCTATAGGCTCACCCAGATCTTCACTATCATCGTCGTCATCAGTCTTCATCCCCTTCCAGATCCGGTACATAGTACTCTTCAGGGAAATAGTATGGAACCAGAGGAACTGACCGAATCGAGCGTCTACCAAGAGGCGCCGGATCGGTCAGAACCGGACAGAGCGATTCAACTATACTAATCGCCCTGGCAATTTCTTCGGCAGTTGGACAATGCGGTTCTGGATCCAAACCAGCAGATTTCTCCTTTCCCTTAACTGGAACCAACCCCTCAGGATCGGCTCTCCTTTTGCCCGAGGGAGTCTGGCCCAGGTCAGTGGGCACTCCCGCAGGTTCGGTTGGAACCGAACCGGGCTCGCCATCTGGGTCAGCGGACTTCTTGGCCTCCATTTCCCGAAACCTGCCCAATCTTTTATCTAAGGTGGCCTTAGAAAAATTGTTACAAATTTGGCAGTCTGAATCGAGGTGGTCAAAACCCAGACAGTAAACACAGGTGGTGTGGGGATCAGCCTTAGCAAAGGCCTCACCACACTTACTGCAGTGTTGAAACCCAGTGGGCCCAGATTTCTTTTGGGTTTCTCAGACGAAGCCATCCTAAAACTTACTCGTTACTCTGCAAAAGGCAGGCAAGACCCCCTTATCGGTTCCTAACTGTGTCACGGGTATTTGAAAAAAAAAGTATAAAATATGTTTTTTGTTTTTTTTTTTTTAGAATCGATAAGGACTGGTACCTCACACTAAATACAGAAACAAAATAAACTTAGAAGTAAAGCAGACAATCGGTTCAGCCGAACCGATTGAAAAAAATGTTTTTACAATTTCCACACACAACTCACACGCAGTCCACTACCTAAGCACTTACTGTACCGCAGACAGGAATCAGAACCGAAATAAAATAAGAAATAGCATTTTAAAACCATTGTTTTTTACTATAGTGAACCAGAAGCGAAGGAGAGATCTCCAGAGTGACTGTTCAGTTTGCCGGAGTAAAGAATCTGACGGTTACACTTGAAAGTGCAACAGACAGAGGTTTGAACCGAGCTCGAGCTCAACGTTCTAAGCTCTGGTATAGAGTTAACACTTTCCCCTCCGGAGCAGTTCAGGTGCTGGGGCTAACTGCATAATGTCAGAATACAGCAAGACTTCATGTTGTTTGAAGAAAAAATTACCGTAGTACTCTTGTTTCTTCCAAGTTATTCTTCAGTATGATTAACTATTGCAGTCAGCCTCCTGTGTTGAACTGCCCCCCGGAGAAATGGAACATATGCAAATCATGGAACATCCATTGGCTCGTGCCACCATTCAAACTGCTTTCCTTACCAACTGCTGTGTTCTATAATGCTCAGATTCATGACAGCCTGTGGGGTAAGACCCCCTAACTACGCTATTCTAATAATAATAAACAAATAAATATCAAATCCCCCATGACATATCTCATATACTAAAGTCAGGCAGGATCAAAGAGAGGGAACAAATGGTAATTACGTACTTACCATAATTCTGGATCCTCTTGGACGAAGTCTCCACCACTCATTCACACTAATGGGACAACGGCAGAGGCGCTAGGACCCCGCGGGAGCCAAAAATCTTCAGGAGAGCTGGCACCAGGATAGGGCCACGCATGCATGGCGCTGTGAGACTAGCTCACGCTATATAGGCTATCTTGGCATTGACCCTCCAACCACCTCAGTACCTTTTCGACTGAGGAGGTGCAGCATAAACTAACGAAAAAAAACCTAACCTGAACTTCCGGGCATGTGAAAGCCAGGATGACCCATGTAAGAAGGGTCAATTCAACACTGTCTTCACAGCCTGAACAACAAGGAACTGAAGACCAAAACAGAACGAGTGAGCTCGGGGGATGGTGGGTGGGCGTGTGAATGAGTGGTGGAGACTTTGTCTAAGAAGATCAAGAATTATGGTAAATACATAATTTCCATATCTTCCTGAACTAAAAGTCTCAACCACTCACGCTAATGGGAGAGTACCAAGCTAAAAATCAAACCCCCACCGAGTAGGGTGGTAGGAGACAGAGCTCACTCAGGACAGAAGCCCTTAAGGACTGTCCTGCCAAAGAAAGTTAACTGTCAGGCATGGACATCCAGAGCATAGTGCTTTACAAAGGTATGCACTGAGCTCCAACTCAACACCTTGTAGATGTCTGCAACAGGTATATTACGAATCTCCTCCAGGAAAGCCACAACCGCTCTGGTAGAGTGGTGAGAACCCGGCCTTCCAACTTGAGCTGTGCCATGGATTAGTAGTGTCGAAGACATGCTACTAACCAAGCAGAAATACATCTCATGGCAACAGGCTGACCCAGCCAAGGCATTCGGAAAGATACAATGGTTGCTCGGATGCATATCTCTTTGTTCTGTCGATGTAGAATCACAGAACCCTCAACATTCAGAGAGATAAAGGGAGTGCTCTCCTTCATTCTGGAGTTAACAAAATAAGAAAGAAGAAGCAAAACTTGACTAACGGTAACTGAGCCAGTGACATGTTGTCTACTAGCTCAAGCTAGTCCGAAAACATGGAGAAATGAACATTCTCTGCCGAGAAATGCAGACCTGCATTTGACAGGTCCACGAGGCATGCCAAAATTTTACTTGTTGGGCAACCAAAAGGGTCCAGACGGAACTTTGCACATCAGATGGTGAAGTGAAACCACTTAGCCGCATAAGTCCTCCTGGTGGATGGTCTTTGTGCGGCTAAGAAGATCTCTACGACTGTCTGGAAACCTAAAACATGCCCACTTTTATCCCCTTAGGAGCCTGGCATGGAGATGAAGGGAGCGCAGGAAGGACAGACTAAAGTCTCTGTATCAGAGGGTCCGCTCATAGAGGGAGTCGCCTCGGGGGACCTTCTGACCGACTGTTTATCTACACAAATTATATCTGCCCAGGCCAATCTGGGATGATGAGAATCATCCTGTCCCTGTTTGCCTACAACTTGAGCAGTACCCTCTGAACTAAGGGAAGAGGAGGAAAGCGTACAGGAGCATCTTGTCTACTGCAGTGACTACATCCTGACAGAAAACACCAGAGTCTGGATTTCTGAAGCAGGATAGAGGCAGATTTGCATTGAGAGGGGACGAAGAAAAGACCAAGTCTGGAGTGCCCCACTCGAACAGCGACTGCACAATGACTGAATTGACGCAATGTGCTCAAGGCACACTCTCACCTCCCTACAGCCTTCCTGCACAGAGGGTAGAAGAGTGATCCAACCTGCTTGTTGATGAAATCATCACAGTTTTGTCATCCTCCCGAAGTGGGAATACTTTGTGGCAGAGGGCCTCCTTTAGGACTTTGAAAGCGTGTAAGACAGCTCTCATCTCTAAGAATTTAGATAAGATGATGCTCCTCCTCCTGGCTCCACACCGGAATGTAGAGGTTCTGACAGAGGTTGCGTCATTTATGCAGAGGATTGCGGATCCGTGGTCAAAGACCACTATTTGTTGCAGACAAAGGCACAAGTCCCAGCATCCGCTGCATCGAAAAGGGCACAGAGTCACTTTCCATAAAGTAATGAGACATCTGAAGATGTCGTTTCTTCCGTTCTCTGGAAGGAAGGACCCTCACCCTGGAGGTATCCAGTAAAGCTCCTGTGAAAAGGAACTGCTGGGAAGGTGAATCTGGCACCTTCCCTATATCAGAAAACCCCTCCTGGAAGACAGCGACTGAGAAGCTGTGGCAACTGCTTCCTGAGACTCTACCCCAGATGGGCTGGCTCGGAGCCAAACATCCAGTAAGTGAAGGCTTGAATACCAAGGTTGTGGTGAATTCCTCCCTGGACAGGTACTTGTTTAACCTTTCAAGGTCAAGAAATGGGCACATGATGCCTGTTATCTTGGAACCAAACAAGGGAAGTAGGAACCTGTGTTCCGACTTGCCACGGAACAACTTCTACTGCTCTGAGACCCCATATCTCAGAGGAAAGAGGGAGTGACAGAGAGTCAAACAGACTGGGCTGCTGCCTGGGTCTAGGAAAAATCTCTGTGAAATCGGGAGAGTATCCCTCTTTTCTACAATCCTGATGACCCATACGTCCGCTGGATTAGACTTCCACTAGCTATAAAACCAAGTCACATGCCCTCAACTACCATCGAAAAGCATCCACCTCAGACAGCTGAGGTGGGACCTGGGCCGGATCCAAGAGGATGGTACTGGGTGCATTGGGGCCCTGTGCCCTCTGCTGCAGTTTTTTGCAGTTGAGGAGTTGGTTTCTGACAAAGGCTTACTGGCCTCTACCTTGAAAGGACTGCCCTGTTACAAGAATGATGACGGTGCTGTCCCTCTGAGGGGCAGCAGGAGTCAGAGCGCCCTCCAGATCTCAATCTGGGGGCTGAACCAATAATCACTGCCAAGGAGATGTTACTCATCTGCTGCCAATGGTAGCATCCCTAGGGGCAATGTCATAGGGGTCCATAAAAGCTTTTAGCTGATTATTGGGCTATATGCCCCTATCAATGGAGCGAAAGTGTCCGGGAGGCTCTTGACCATTGAATTTAGTGTGTTCCACAGGGTGTACTTGTACTGAGGACTGAAGGAGCTCCAGACGTAGAAGTCTGCTTTGGTCCACAGATGAAGCCTGAAATGTTATGGTGGACCCCATACCCCGGAGGAAAAACTGAAAAGAAGATCTTCCATCACAGGCTCTGCTGATACAGAAGGCTTGCATTCAAACCTCTAAAATGAGTCATCTGCTGCATCTCCGACAAAGCAGGACAGGGAGAGAGTCATCCAGATCCACTTCTACCCCAGAAGAACCGCCACCCATAATGGGTCGAGGAGTTCAGCGCCATTCACGGTGCAGGCATAATCTGCGGCACTGGCACCACACACAGCGTCAGGCATACTTGCCCTAGACCTGAAGAAAAAAGGGGGAGAAGGAAAGCGATACCCATGCCGGCAACTGCAGAGGTAAAGGGGGGGGTAGGTACGTGGGGTCGGAGTTGATGGTGGCACCAGAGAAGGCACCGCGCACATCCTGCCCGCCTGACTCGGCCGTGGCCCAGTGGCCCCGGAACCTTGTCCACTGGCCAAATCAACTGGACAGACATCATACCCCTGCTCTAAAAGAGCGGTCCAGAGGTGAAACTGCTCACTGGAGTCGAGGACATAGTCTAATCGATTTCTTTGACTGGGTGACCAAAGTAATAGACCAGGGAGGGGCTATGGATATGGCCTACCTAGACTTTAGCAAGGCATTTGACACAGTCCCGCACAAATGATTAATAATCAAGTCAGCCAGCCTGGGAGTGGGTCCCAGGGTGGTAGCCTGGGTAGCAAACTGGCTGCACAACAGGACACAGAAGGTAACAGTGAATGGAACACATTCTGAAGAAAGGGGGGTTACTAGTGGAGTACCTCAGGGCTCAGTACTGGGTCCAGTCCTCTTTAACGTCTTTATAGGTGACATTGCAGAGGGTCTGGAAGGAAAGGTATGCCTCGTTGCAGATGACACAAAGATCTGTAACAGAGTTGATACACGGGGGTAGAAAGGATGAGAAGGGACTTGGCAAGGTTGGAGGAATGGTCAGACATATGGCAACTTAGATTCAATGCAAAAGTGCAAAGTAATGCACCTGGGAAATAAAATCCAGGAGAAGAGTACACAATAGCAGGGAGGTACTAACGACAACAATAATGGAAAGGGATCTGGGTGTAGTCATATCAGATGACCTAAAGGTGGGTAAGCAATGTGAGAAGTCAGTAAGGAGAGCCAGGGGGATACTGGGATGCATACGGAGGGGCATCACAAGTAGAAAAAGGGAAGTGGTTATCCCTCTATACAGACAGTTGGTGAGACCCCATCTGGAGTACTGCGTGCAGTTTTGGAGACCTCATCTATGCAAGGACATAGACAGGATGGAAGCAGTCCAGAGGAGGGCAACTAAAATGGTGCAGGGTCTACATCAGAAACCATATGAAGAGAGACAGAGAGCTTAATATGTATACCCTTGATGAAAGGAGGGGCAGGGGAACATGATAGAAACTTTTAAGTACCTCAAGGGAATCAACAAAGTCCAGGAGGGTAGCATCTTTCAGAAAAAGAGATGTGTAAGAACAAGGGGGCACAATTTAAAGTTAGAGGGAGGACGGCTCAGGTGTAATGTGAGGAAATTCTTTTTCACGGAGTGAGAGGTGGACACATGGAACCACCTTCCTGGAGAGGTTGTGGGGTCTAAAACAGTGGGGGAATTCAAACATGCATGGGACAGACATAAGGCAATTATAGTGGGGGGTTGCAGGAAGTAGGCTGTTGGTTAACTAGAATCTGCAGCTTATCCAATAGGTAGGGAAATGGGCAGACTGGGTGGGCCAAGTGGTCCTTATCTGCTGTCAAAGTCTATGTTTCTATAGACAAGGCCCGGTGTCAAAGATCATGGCCGTTAAGAACAGAGCCACAGAGGACCCCACCGAAATTGGGTCAGGCCTACCGCTCACCCCCACTGACTATCCCTGTGCAAACGTACCAGAGGGCGACCTCGAGCGTTAACGAGTCCCTGATCAAGGTCAGGAACGGGCCCGCTGCTTGTGTGCTTTGGGCGGACTGCCCCCCCCCCAGCACCGGACTGCCCGTGGACGGACCCCCCTCCGCAAAGGGTGGCGGACCAGACAGCCCCACTACCATCACAGCTTTCAAACGAAGTCTCCCTGCCATCTAAGGTTGACTCCATTGATGGCAGGCTGAGAATTTCTTCCTCATGTTCATCTTCTCTTTTTTTTTTTTTTTTTTTATTAAATAAGAAAAAAAACATTAAAAGTAGTAAAGTAATCAAATACTGAATGGCTATAGCTGCTGTCGTATAGACGACTCTACTCCCAGCCAGTGAGTGATGTCATCGAAGCGCACTCGATGCCGAGAGAAAAGGATCTGAGGCAGTTGGAGGGTTGATGCAGAGATGGCCTATATGGCGCAAGCTAGTCTTGCAGCGCCACACATGCATGGTCCTATCCCGGTACCGGTCCACCTGAAGATTTTCGGCTTCTGTGGGGTCCTAGCGCCTCCGGCGTAGTCCCAAGTAGTGTGAATAAGTGGTGGAGACTTTTAGTCCAGGAAGATCAGCACTCATATGGTTTCAAAAAAGGTTTGTTAACACAACCAGGGTATAAACCCTCATCAACATAGTAATCCAGCTGTTATGCAGAGGTCAACTGGTTCTGGAAGGGGAGGTAGAGTGGGAGATTTAATCATACTGAATACCTTAGAAGGAACAAGATTACTACAGTGAGTAATTTTTTCTTCTAACCTCAGGAATTCTTCAACATGATTAACTATTGCAGACTATGAAGCAGTACCTTTGGAGGAGGGTACAGAACCTATTTGAAGAACAGACTCTGCAGCACTGCTGTGCCAAACTTGGCATCACTTCTGGACTGAATGTCCAAACAGTAGAGCTTTGTAAAAGTGTGTACTTTTCTCCATGTAGCTGCTTTACAGATTTCCAACGGGAAAATCTCTGGCTGCTGCTACTGTAGCAGCAGTGCCCCTTGTGGAGTGGGCCCTCAGGCCTACTGGGGGCTCCTTACCAGCTTTACTGTAGCAGAACTGGATACTTGCCACTATCCAGCATGAAATGGTCCTTTTAGAAGCTGGTTTTCCTCTTCCCACTTTCTAACAGGTCAGGAACAGTTGCTGTCTATTCTGTCTTTGGGCCTTGGTGTGGTCAAGGTAGTAACTCAGAGCTCTGTTGACATCCAGGCTGTGAAGCCTGCATTCACTTGGACTAGAGTGATCAGTGAAGAGACTACTTTCAGAAGGAATTTCCTGTTAGTCTTGAGGACCACTTTATCTCTGTGGAAGGAGATATAGTTTAGCTCTATACACACATGGCTTGTAGCTCACAAATCCACCTGGCTGAGGTAATAACCACCAGGAAGACAGTTTTCCAAGCCACGAATTTCAGATGTGCTGTAACCATGGGCTTGAATGGGGGTTCCATGAGCTTGGCAATACAGATATTAAGGTCCCATCATGGCACCGGTTTTCTGTGAGGAGGGTGCAAGCGGGCCAACCCCTTGAAAAACATTCTGAAAATGGGGTTAGAGGCCATAGAAACACATTTACCAGCTGAAACACAGGCTGAGACTGATGACAGGTGTACCTTAAGGGTAGAGGGCTGTAGACCCAGTGAATGCAGGTCGGAGTGGTAGTGCAGGACTAATAACCCTGCCTTTGAGGGCACTATACTGTTACTGTCACACCAGATGGAAAACCTTTTCCACTTAGAAGCACTGGTTTTCCTAGTGGAGGGTTTTCTTGAACCCCTGAGAACATTAAGAGATGCAAGTCTGCATACTCTAAGTCTTCAAGAGCCATGTTTCAAGATTGAGGGACCTCAGGTTCTGGTAACGGACCTTCCCCAGTGAGGAGGCTGTGCCTCTGGGGGAGGTGGATAGGCTGGGCCACTGAAAAGGACAGCACATACCTCTCAACCTTTTGTCCCCCAAATGTGGAACATTGCCTGTCAAAATGTGGAACAAATGGGCAAAATGTGGAACACTTAATCAAATCTTTACCCAAGAAGCTCAAAACACTGTTAACATGGTGCATTTATGTTCAGAAAGTCTGTTATAAATTGAATAATGTATTTTTTGCATAATTTACTATGGATTTTTGCTTTAAAATGTTGACTTAGAATGTGGAACAAGTCCTCACAATGTAGAACAGGGAGCTTTTGAGTAGTAAAATGAGGAACGTTCCTCGTAATGTGGTACAGTTGAGAGGTATGGGACAGCAGAAGGGAGTACCATGGCTGCCTGTCCCCTAAGCTTGATCAGGACCCTGAGCAGCAAAGGAAATGGAGGAAACGCATACAGGCTCCTCCCAGACCAATCCAGCTCCAAGGCATCTACAGGCACTGTGCCCCTTTGCTGGTGGCCTGCAGCAGAACTGGGGTAACTGGTGGTTTTTCTGTGAGGCAAAGGCAAGGAAAACTTTATTTTTATGGCTCCCAATCCCGGAGGCTCTGGGCACCTAACAATAAAAACAAAGATGCAAGTTACAGTCAATTGAAATATAACAGTAGAAACATCACAGGCATGACAATATTAAAATACCTCAGCAGAAAATGATCAGTTATCAACAATCAAATCAATCTCTGGGGTGCCCCACTTCCAAAATACCACCTCCAGCACCTCTATGTGCAGACACCGCTTGTGGTGGTTTTGGCTGATTCTTCTGAGTACATCGGCCAGGGTGTTGTCCTTTCCTGGCAGATGGATGGCCAACAAGGACACCTGCAGGGAGTAAGCCAGACTCCATACTTTCATTGCCTCTGTACACAGCAAGCTGGGCATTGCGCCCCCCCTTGTTGATGTAGTACATTGTGGTGGTGGTGGTGGTGTCTGTCCTGACTTGTACCACCTTGTCCCTCACCAGAGATGCGAAAGACTGCAGGGCCAGAAACATTGCCCCGAGTTCTAATAGATTTATGTGAAAAATAGTGACTCTGCAGGGAACCATGTACTGTGTGCTCTTCCAGATGTGCCCCCCACCCTAGGAGGGAAGCATCTGTTGTGAGGACCAGCATGGGGGACTCCTTCTGGAATGAAACCCCTTCTCTGAGGTTGTCCCTGTCCTGCCACCTCTGCAGAGCCTGCAACAGAGTCCTTGTCACTGGCACCAGCTTCGAGAGTGAATCCGTCCTTTGGCACCAATGTGTCCTGAGGTGAAACTGAATGTCCGTCATCTGAAATCTGAAGCCTAACACAGTTCCTGTGGTTGCAGCCATGTGGCCTAGTAATGTACAATTAAGTAAGAACTTACCGTAACAGCAGATCTTAGAGAGGAGCTCTTGCAACAAGCTACACACACAAAAGGACTATGCCGTCAGGTACTAGGACCCCACGGAAAACTTCTAGCCAGCAGTACCCAGTGAGGGCTGCCCCCTGACGTTGAACCACCTCTGATGTCTGTCAGTGGTTTAAAGGGGGTGGTCCCCAGCCACTCCCCAGTTCTCCTGCCAGAGACCCGGCTGACAAATCATAGAGAACCGAGGCTAGTGGAAAACCCCACCAAGGGTTAGTAAGAAAAGGAGAAAAAGGACCGGGGGAAGGAGGGTGGGAAATAACGGCTGCTGCAAGAGCTCCTCTTGAACATCTACTGTTATGGTAAGTTCTTACGTAACTATACTATCTTACTTCGAATGGCGGCTTTTACAGCAGGCTACACCATAAGGACCGAGTGCCAAGCAGTACCAAAATGAACCCAAATAGACTGGGAGATGGAAACTGAAAGGTAAAGGATGCTTCAAGACAAAAGACCTTAAAGCTCTGCTGGACCAAATCCAGCTCTCCATCGGGAAACAATGTCCAAACTATAGTGCTTCACGAAGGTGTAAACTGAACTCCAATTAGCTGCTGTGCAGATATCTGCTGCAGACATATTATGGAATGCCGCGAAGGAGGCTGAAACACCCCTGGTGGAGTGACACTTAACCTAGCCCAGTAAGGGCTTCTTGTACTTACTGTAACAGAAAGTAATGCAATGGAATAGCCATCTGGACTTCTATTTTGCCACTGGTGACCCCAGGGTTCTCTAGGCAAAGGAAACGAAAAGCTGATCAGATTTTCTGAGAGTCTGAGTACGACTGATGTACTGTCTGAGCACTCTGTGAACATCCAGAGTGTGAAGTAGAGCCTACCCATGATTAGAATACTCCGGGTAATAAACTGGATGGTTGATGCCCTGACTGAGGGTAAACTGTGACACCACCTTAGGCAGGAACTTAGGATTAATCCGTAAGGACATCCTGTCCTTGTGGAAAACTAAATATGGCTCTTTTTCCATCAGAGCCTGAAGCTCAGAAATCCTCCGAGCAGACATAATGGCAACTAAAAACAATGCTTTCCATGACAGAAAACATAGCTCACTGTTCGTGGCTGGTTTGAAGAAAGCCAACCTTAGTTTTTCTAACAAAAACAAAAGATGCCAAAGGGGGATAAGGTCCCTAATTGGAGGTTTGAGATTAAGTATTCCCCTCAAAAATGTTCGGGCCAGATCTGTCTGGGCAACATATTTGCCATCCACTGGTACATGATAGGCTGAAATTGCAGAGATGTGTACCTTAATGGATGAATAATGAAGGCCTGAGTCCGACAGGGAGAGGAGACACTCAAGGACAGCGTTTAGAGGGCACAGGACAGGGTCCAGGCCCCAACTGGTGGCCCACAAACAAAAGCGCTTCTACTTCATAGAGTAGGTGTCTCTAGTGGAAGGTTTCCTAGCTGTGACCAGAACCTCGGCCACTCTGGGTAGATACCCCATAGCGTGCTGTGGCTACGTCTGCAGGTGCCATGCATGCAGGTGTAGGGACCGGAGGTCTGGGTGAACCAATTTGCACTGATCTTGTGACAGTAAGTGGGAGGACAAGGGCAGGGGGAGCGGAGGTTCCACTGCCAGCTGCTGCAGTAAAGAGAACCATATTTGATGAGGCCAAAGCAGAGCTACAAGGATCATTTCTGCTCATTCCACTTGGAGTTTGAGCAGAGCCCTCTGCAGAAGAGGAAAGGCATACAGAAACCTCCCTGTCCAGCAGAGGGACAGTGCATCTCGCCAGAAAACACCAAGCTCATGATCTAGCGAGTAGAATCTGGGCAGTTTTGTGTAGCACGGGGATGCAAAGAGGTCCAGTTCTGGACCGCCCCATCTTTGGAAGAGGTCATCTGCCACTGACTGCAGGAGTTTCCATTAGTGCGTCTCTGACAGAGACCGACTTAGGGAGTCAGCCAAGACATTTTGGACCCCTGGAACGTGCACTGTGGTGAGCGAGAGGCCATGCTCCAGGGCCCAGAACCACACTCTCATAGCCTCTCGACAAAGAGGGTAGGTGAGAGTCCCCCCTTGTTTGTTGATGTAGTGGACGACTGACGTGTTGTCCGTTTGCACCAACAGGGGACCTGGATGAAAATACAGGAGAAATGCCTGCAGGGCGTATAGAACTGCTCTCATCTCCAGAATATTGATATGCAGTGTCAATTCTAGAGAGGACCATGCTCCTTGAGTCTGAAGGCTCTGAAAAAGAGCACCCCAACCCATGCCCAAGGCATCAGTTGTGAGAACCTGCATTGGAAGGTCCCTTTGAAAGGAAACTCCCGGTTCCAGATCCTGCGGTGAACGCCACCAGGAAAGAGTCTGTACCACTGCCTCGGGGATCGAGACTGGTCGAGATCGTCCTCCTTTTGATCCCACTGCACTCTGAAGGTCCACCGAGCGACTCTCATGAAGAGACATGCTGAAGGTATGGTCACTATGGCCGTGGCCACGTGGCCTAGGAGTTGGAGCATGGATCGAGCTGAGACCTGGCAAGCAGCTGAAACTTTGTGGGCCAATGAGCGAAGATGTAATGCCCTATCTTTCGGGAGGAAAGCCTTCCCTTGCTCCGTGTCTAGGATTGCCCCTATGTATTGCAGCCTCTGACAGGGTGTCAGGAGTGACTTGGCTATATTCAGGGTGACTCCTAAGGAGCTGAACAGGTTGAAGGTGTCCTCTAGGGTTGCCAGAAGCCAATCCCTGGTTGAGGCAGCCAGAAGCCAATCGTCGAGGTAGGGGTTCACAAAGTGACCCTGCCTCAAGGCTGCTGACACTACTGCTAGGTACGTCATGAACACACGAGATGCCGAGGAAAGGCCAAAAGGCAAAGCCCGAAACTGGTAGTACCTTCCCTGGAAGGAAAACCTCAGGAACCTCCTGTGAGCTGGAAGCACCAGACTATGGAGGTAAGCATCCTACATGTCGAGGGAGCATAGCCAGTCCCCTTGATGCAGCATGGGAAGAATGCCTGGCAGGGTGACCATCCTGAACCTCTTTTACTCTATGTAGTTGTTAAAGAGACTCAAGTCCAGGACTGGGCAGAGATCCCCCGTGTTGTTGGGAACCAGGAAGAAGCGGGAGTAGAACCCTTTCCCACTGCAGGGATGGAACCAGTTCTATTACCTTCTTGTCTAATAGCGACTGTATTTCCTCCCCTATGAGTTTGGCAAGGGAGAGGGAGTAAGACGCTTGGACCAGGGGATTGTCCGGAGGTATCTGATGAAATTCCAGTGCATGATCCCGCTCTATCAACTGGAGGACCCACGCATCATTGGTGATTGAGGTCCATCTGTCGAGGTAAAGCGAGAACTGACCCCCTACCACCTCTGCCCTGGACTCGGCAGGCAGTATGGGGCCAGGCCAGGAGTCAGGCATGGGAGCCCAGGGTGAGCAAGAAGACCTGGGACGGTTTGTTGTTCCTTGATCCCTGTGCTCCACCAGGGTGAGAGGGAGCTTTACGATGAAAACTGTGCCTCTGCTGCTATCCTTCAGGCTTCTGCCCTCCCTGGTGATGAAACTGACGACACTTGCCAGGAGTCTGTTCAGATCTGTACAACTGATATACCAACTGAACAGCCTTACTCGAATCCCGGAGATCCGTGATCATCTGCTCGATGTCCGGGCTAAAAAGCACATACCCATGGAATGGGGCATCAATGATGGCATCCTGGAGGTCCTGCCAAAACCCAGAGACTCAGAGCCAACAGCATCTCCCCATAAAAACCCCCGTGGCCACTGCCTGGCTGCCATGTCGTCAGAATCATATGACGATTTGAGGACGTGTTTTCCTATTTCCAGACCGGACTGTAGTATGTCCAAGAGCTCTGTTTTGAGCTCAGAATCTTGCTGCTTTTTAGCAAGCTCGAACGCTTTGCTCCAGAAAGATTTCTGGTACTGCACCATGTGGGCTAAAAAATTTAGTGAACGAATGGTGCATCTAGCCGAGGAATAAACCTTTCTGTTGAACTGATCCAGGCGTTTGGATTCTTTATCCGGGAGCTCATGTGCCAGGGCTGTTTCAAACCCCAGGAAATCTTACTGTATTCAGACAAATGCATGGTCTCACCATAGGACTGCCCCGGAGCTGAAATGGTTAATAGAACCTATGCTAATGACTGAATGTTAGGCTCAACCTTGGTTTTCAAACCACTGTCCCTGGTTGCACTTCCTGCAGCTGTCAGATTCTTTACTCCGCTTGCCTCAGTAAGACTTCTCCGGACAGCTCTCCTTCACTTCGAATAAAGAAGTTATTTTCTCGGTTTATTTTAAAAGTCTGTTTATTTTATTCAATTTTTGAAGCACTGTCCTTGGTTCACAGGTAGAATTAGTCTAGATGGTGTTAGTTTGGTAAGTTTTGTTGGTTCCTTCTTAGTTTTTCCAACTGGGAGGGAACCAATAGCTCTATCTTGTGTTTACTGAATAAATTTAACAATTTGTACCATCCGGTAAGGCAGTTTTATTTGGTCTAAATTTTTAGCCTTTTTTCCCGGGGTAATTCTCAGTTAATTTTTGGTTCTAACCAACCGATAAATGTCACAGACCAAGAAGAAAAAATTACTCACCTTAGTAATGTTGTTTCTTCTAATGGAGTCTTGCTGTATGCTGACTATTGCAGTTAGGTCCTGCCTTTCAACTGCCTCAGAGAACAAAGAGTTAAACTTTCCATGGCCAGCATGGAATGTTCACCTCGAGCTCGGTTGAAGCCCCTGTCTGCTGCTGTTTAAACTCCAACCGTCAGATCTTTTCGAGCAATACTCACTAGAAGTTCTGTGTGGAAACTGTAAAACTCACACTAGCTAACTGGCAACTAAATTTATTAAACAGTGTGTTTTGTTTTCAAAGCAAAGACTCAAGTCAGGAAACCCAAAAAACACAACACACACCCAAAGTAAAGGAGGGTGAAAAGGGGACACCCCTATGGTGCCAGCACTGCTCCTGCCCACCCACATCCCAAAAACCAGGTTCTGAGAGGGGAGGCGGGGGGGTCAGACTCCATTAGAAGAAACAACATTACTAAGGTGAGTAATTTTTTCTTCAAACAACATGAAGTCTTGCTGCATTCTGACTACTGAAGACTACCAAGCAGTACCTCCATGGAGGAGGGACAGAACCTACTTTGGGAATAGGCTCTGAAGTACTGCTGTGCCAAACCGAGCATCACTCCTAGCCTGGATAGCCAGAGAGTAATGCTTGGTGAATGTATGGACTGTTTTCCAGGTGGCTGCTTGACAAATTTCTAAGATAGGAATATTCCTGGCAGCAGCCAGGGAAGCAGCTGTACCTCTAGTAGAGTGAGCCCTCAGGCCTGAGGGTGGAGTTCTACCCAGTTTTTCATAGCAGAATTGTATACAAGAGACAATCCACCTGGCAATAGATCTCTTAGTAGGCAGGTTTGCCCTTCTGACCTCTCCATATGTGAGGAACAATTGGAGGACTCAAACCTGTGACCCTTAGTGCACTCTATGTAGTAGCTGAGGGCCCTTTTAACATCCAAGCTGTGCAGCCTCCTCTCTCCAGAGGAGGAATGGTCAGTGAAGAAAACAGGGAGAGACAGACTGATTAAGGTGGAAATATGAAACCACCTTAGGCAAAAACTTCCTGTTAGTTCTTAGGACCACTTTATCTCTATGGAAAGAGATGAAATCAGGCTCCACTGACAGGGCTCGCAATTCACTGATATGCCTGGCAGAGGTAATGGCTACCAAAAACAGTTTTCCAAGTCAAGTACTTAAGCTCTGCAGAGGACAAAGGCTCAAAGGGTGGTTGCATAAGCTGAGCAATGCAAACATTAAGGTCCCAAGCAGGAGCAGGGTCCCAAAGGGGGATTGGTGTGCAGCAATCCCTTGAAGAACTTACGAAACACAGGATGGGCTGACAGAGGAGAGGGCTTGCCTACTGACAAGAAGGCAGAAACAGCTGCCAAATACACTTTAAGTGTAGCTGGCCTAAGGCCTAGGCCATTAAGATGGACCATATAGTCCAGAACTGTAGGCAACCCAGCAGATTCTGGAGAAATATCCTTATTATAGTTCCAAAGAGAGAACCTTTTCCATTTGGAGTTGTAAGTCTTTCTGGTGGAAGGCTTCCGAGAAGCCTTAAGGATATCCAGAACCCCTTGAGAAACCTGCAGATCAGCAAACTAACTATTCAAGAGCTATGCCTTGAGATTGAGAGACTTGAGGTTCGGATACCAAATCCTCCCCTGAGAGGATGTCAACAGGTTGTAATTCTTGGGTAGAGACAGGGGAAGGTGGACTGTTAAGGACAGCAACAGGGGGTAACAGGGCTGTCTGGCCTAGTCTGGAGCAATCAGAATCACTTTGTATGGTTGTGACCTTATCTTGACTATCACCTTGAACAGGAGAGGGAAGGGGAAAAGGCAGAAATTTCCCCCAATTCAGAATCAGAGCATCCAGGGATTGAGCCCAAGACTGGGGGTCTGCAACAAAGAGAGGAAGTTGGTGATTGTCTGGGGCTGCAAAAGATCTATCTGTGGAGTGCCCCATCTCGAGAAAATCACTTTCAAAACTAGGGGATCTAGGGTCCATTCGTGATGGCCCTGGGATATCCTGCTGAGAGCATCTGCTAGGACATTGTCTTTCCCTGGGAGGTGAACTGCTATCAGAGAGGTTTGCAGGGAATAGGCCAGGGACCACAACTTCATTGCTTCTGTGCACAAGGCCATAGACCGAGTGCCTCCTTGCTTGTTGATGTACCACATTGTGGTGGTATTGTCTGTTCTGATCTGGACCATCTTGTTCTGTACAGAACTGAAAAAGGCTTGCAGTGCCAGAAACACCGCTCTGAGTTCCAAGAGATTGATGTGAAGCAGAGATTCTTGAGGTGACCACAGCCCTTGGGTGGTAAGATCCCCCAGATGGGCTCCCCAGCCCAGCAGGGAGGCATCTGTGGTGAGTATCACTGAATGAGACTGAGTGACAAAAGGAACTCCTTGTCTCAAATTGTCCTGATCCTGCCACCATTGCAAACTCTGGATCAGGGTTCGAGTCACTGGGACTAGTTTGGTAAGGGAATCCTTTCTTTGGGACCAAAAGGCTCTTAAGTGGAACTGAATGTCCCTCATCTGAAATCTTGCTCCCTGGACCACTGCTGTAGACGCTGCCATGTGGCCCAGAAGCTGCAGGAAATGCCTTGCTGGTCGAGACACCTGAAGGGTGAATGAAGAGGCCAGTTCCATAAGGGTCCTTGCCCTGTCCAGGGGAAGGAAGACTCTTGCCCTTATTATATCCAGCTCCGCCCCTATGAAGGTGAGGAGCTGTACTGGCTCGAGAACTGACTTTGGAAGGTTGAGGAGGAATCTTAAGGAAGTTAGCACTTGCTGAGTTATTTGCAGATGTGACTTGACTTGGTCTGGAGACTGACCCACTATGAGCCAGTCATCCAAGTATGGAAAGATGGAAATCTTTTTTCTCCTTAGGAAAGCAACTACTACTGCTAGGCACTTTGTGAACACCCTTGGGGCTGATGTTAGGCCAAAGGGCATTGCTCTGAATTGATATTGGCCTGAGGGCAACTGGAACCTGAGGTACTTTCTGTGGGAGCACCTGATGGGAATGTGAAAATAGGCATCTTTGAGGTCCAGGGAGGCTAGCCAGTCCCCTGGCCTTAGAGAGGGCAGAATTATTCCCAGAGTCACCATTTTGAACATTGGTTTTAAAAGGTGCTTGTTCAGATATCTTAGGTCCAGGATGGGCCGCCATTCTCCTGTCTTTTGGGGGTTAGGAAGTACCTGGAGTACAATCCTTTGCCCTTGTGTAGGGTAGGAACCCTCTCTATGGCTCTGAGAGCCAGGAGGGAAGAAACCTCTGCCTCTAGGGCAAGGGTCTCTGATGGATTTGCAGGTGGAAAGGATCTGGTTCTCATCCTGGGAAATTTTTTTGAAGCTGAGAACCAGTCCCTGGCTTACTACTTCCAGGACCCACTTGTCTGATGTTAGAGATTTCCAGTCCTGGACAAAGTAAGCCAGCCTGCCCCCTACAGGTATTGGAGAATCAGCCCGGGCAGACCCATCAGGGTGTCTGCTTGGCAAGGGCTTTAGGCTGAGGGGTGGAAACAGGCCTGCTCATTCCTCATCTGCCTCTCCCTCTGAAGAACCCCCTCTGAGCATAAGAAGAACAGGAGGCCTGGGCTTGGTAAAAAGGCCATTGAAAAAGGCCTGCCCCTGGACTTCTGCCTCTGATTAGGTGCTTGCCTTTCTTTGGCCTGAGCACTCCTGTAGGTGGTCCTGTACTCGTCCATCTTTTTCATGTAGTTCTGTGTCTGCTCCCCAAACAGAGAATTACCAATAACAGGGAAATCCATGGCCTTAGCCTGGGTATCCTGTGACAGGCTAGTACATCTGAGCCAAGCCATCCTTCGAAGGGCCACAGATGTAGCCATGACTCTTGATGAAACATCATTGAAGTCCACAGCAGCATGAAATTGCACCTCGGATGCCTCAATCCCATCTGCAGCCACCTGCTCCAGCTCCTTGGCAAGCTGGTCAGGGGCCTGTTTAGCCAGAGCCAGCACAGTGTCCCATCTGGACTTTTGGTATCTAGCTGTGTAGGCCATATAGCTAGCTTGCCTGAGTCCCAAAGATGCTGCCATGTACTGCTTCTTTACCATGGCATCAATCCTCCTGGAGTCCTTATGGGGGGGGTGTGATGCCAAGGGGATATTTGCCTTATCACAAGCAGCAGCCTGCACTGCCCCAACATGGCTGCATTGCTGAGAAAGGAACTCCGTGTCAGAGCCTGAAAAGGTGTACCTCTTGTCCATTCGTCTGTCCACAGGAGGTATGGAGTTAGGAGTCTTAAGAATTTTATTTGTCTGTTTCCCAAAAGATTTATGGAGGGGAACAGACAGTCTCTTGGACTCTGGGATGTCCATCATTTCTACAAAATCAGGCTCCTCTTGATCTTTCATTGCCTCTTACACAGGCAGCCAAGGGAATAGTTGCCTTGTCATAGGCTGCAGCCTGCACAACCCCAACATTGCTGCATTTCTGGTAGAAAAACTCCGTATCTGAGCCTGATAAAGTATACCTTTTGTCCATCCTTCTGTCAACAGGAGGTACAGAGTTAGGAGACTTTAGAATTTTTTGTGTCTACTTCCCAAAGGACTTATTAAGGGGAATAGACAGTCTCAGACTCTGGGATGTCCATCATGTCAACAAAATCAGGCTCCTCCTGATCCTCTACTGCTTCTTCCATTGGAAGCTGGAGGGTTTCAGCCACTTTTTTGTAAAACATAAAGTGGGAAGGGGACTCAGAAAGCCTAGGAGAAGAAACACCTGAAGATCTGTCTGGGGAGATGTCCGGGTCAATAGGCACATCCAGACTTTCATAATCACCATCATCATCCTCATACTCTCCCTCCTCCTCCTCCTCTGGTTTATAAAATTCTTCTGAAGTGTAATCCGGAACCGGGGGAACCAACCAAACCGAGCCCCTGCCAGATGGTGCCGGTTCGGCCGGAGCCGAAGTTAGCGATAGCACTATTCTTATCGCTTTGGCTATCTCATCAGCGGTTGGAGTACGAATTTTTGGATCCGAACCGGACAATTTATCTTTCTCTTCCTTTTAACTGGAACCAACTCCTCAGAATCGCCTCTCCTCTTGCCTGAAGAAGTATCGCCCTAGTCAGAGGGCACTCCTTCTGGTTCGGTCGGAACCGAACCGGGCTGGCCATCCGGGTCAGCGGACTTCTCGGCCTCCCGTTCCCTCAATCTACCTACTCTCTTATCCAGGGTAGCTTTGGGAAAATTCTTACAAATTTGGCGGTCTGAATCGATGTGGTCAAACCCCAGACAATAAACACAGGTGGTGTGGGGATCAGCCTTAGCAAAGGCTTCCCCACACACACTGCGGTGTTGAAACCCAGTGGGTCCGTTTTTTTTCTTGGGTTTCTCAGACATGGCCAATCCTATCCAAAACTTACCCTTTTTTCGGCAATCCGCCAGGCAAGACTACCCTATCGGTTCCTGACCGTGTTATGGGTCTTGGAAAAAAATCGTAATAAAATCCATTTTTTAGAACCGATATGGACCGGTTACCATACTCTAAGTAAATTCACAAACTTTTTTAAACTAAACTGATCGGTTCAGCCGAACCAATCCAAAATTTACAAGTTCCACACAGAAACTAAATGTAAAACCTATCTAGTACTCACAGTACCACAGACAGAGACTTAAACCGACAGATTCGGTAGCAGAAATTCAGTAGAAACCGAGCGAAAAACAACACTTTAACCGACTTTTTTGAACCGAGCAAAGGAGAAATCTTCGGAGCGACTGTTCAGTGAGGTGAAGTAAAGAATCTGACAGTTGGAGTTTAAACAACAGCAGACAGGGGCTTAAACCGAGCTCGCAGTGAACATTCCATGCTGGCCATGGAAAGTTTAACTCTTTGTCCTCTGGGGCAGTTGAAAGGCAGGACCTAACTGCAATAGTCAGAATACAGCAAGACTTCATGTTGTTTGAAATGAACGGGCCCCACAGGTTTCCAGCATTGTACAGAGTGTGGGGAACCATTCGCTAAGGCAGATCCTCATCTCATTTGTGTAATTTTGTCTGGGGTTTGACCACCTCAAGGAGGACGACGAAATTTGTAAGAACTTCCCTCAGTTGATGCTTGACAGACAATTTAAACGATTGCAGGAGAAGATGTCTGAAAAAGCCGCTGAACCGGTAACAGACAGCCATAAAGAACCGGAGGACCAGCCCTCTGACAAGGGTGACTCTCTACTAAGAAAATACCTGCCGAACTGGCCACTAACCTGGCACATACAGGCAAAAGAAAAAAGAAAGAAAAATATTCAGTGGCTGAACGGCAACCGAAGGCATCGCTTCCAACTGCTGAAGAGATAGCGAACGTGATTCACATTATCCAGTCTCTTCAGGCCAGCCCGGTTCCAGTTGAAAAGCAACCGCGTTTGGCTATCACAGGCTCTACTTCGGTTCCCGGTTCATTGGAACTTGAAACAGACACTTTTGGAGAAGAATATGATGAAGATGCTGACAATGATGGAGAAGAGGACAATGGGGAGCTGATTGAACTGGACATTTCCCTAGATCCTCACCGACCTGATTCCCCTGATAAGGGAACTGAAGATTATACACTACCAGTCAAAAGTTTTAGAACACCCCCATTTTCCAGTATTTATTGAAATTTAAGCAATTCAAGTCCAGTGAATAACCTGAAATGGTACAAAGGTAAGCGGTAAACTACTAGAGGTTAAAAAAAAAAAGATTAGGTTAGCAAAAACTGCTTTAGAGAAATTGCAAAGAAAGCCAAGGTGTCAGTGAGTACGGTTTCCTACACCATCAAAAGGCACTTGGAAACTGGAGGAAACTCTGACAGGAAGAGGTCTGGCAGACCCAAAGCCACAACAGAATCAGAAGACAAGTTTCTGAGAGTCAACAGCTTCGTGATAGGCAGCTCACAGGACAACAGCACAGAGTGACTGGCACCCTGAACCAAAAGGGCTACCACAGCATTTTGCAGCGCCATGCAATACCCTCTGGTCTATGCCCAGTTGGTCAGGGGTTCATCCTACAGCAAGATAATGACCCAAAATATACCTCAGGCTATGTAAGAACTACCTTGAGAAAAGAACAAGACGCTAGGCTTCAAATCATGGAATGGCCAGCACAGTCTCCAGACTTAAACCCCATCGAGCTGGTTTGGGATGAACTGGACAGAAAGGTGAAAGCAAAGCAACCTACAAGTGCAACACATTTGTGGGAACTTCTGCAACAGTGTTGGGAAGAACTTCCTGAACAATATTTGATGTCCATTGTAGGAAGAATGCCACGAGTGTGTTCGGCGGTTACAGTATATCTGCAAAAGGTGGCTACTTTGGTGAGTCAAAAATTTAGATTAAATTTTGTTAAACAAAATGATTCTATGATTTCTTTCTTATCTCCAATTGTTTATTTGTTCTATGCTTTAATTTCAGAGTACATTGAGACATTAACCCGTGTAAATTTCAGTAAAAACTGGAAAAATGGGGGTGTTCTAAAACTTTTGACCGGTAGTGTACTTCTCATTTTCAGTTCATTAGGCAGGTGGCCAGTCCCTGGATCTCCTCACTCAGGAATCTACTGATGAGGAGGAACAACAGGACTACAGAGAAATGATGGATGTGCCAACCTCTAAAAGGTTTTTGTTGTCCATCCATATATCTTTGAAGAAACAGATCTTAAAGGTGCTGCATACCCCTACTTCTATTCCACCCCTGGAGAAAAAGGTGGAAAAAAGTATTGGATGGCTAAGGGTGGAGCAGAATTTTTGTTTGGGCACCCTAGCCATGAAGGAGTGGTACAGGCTGCAGCTTGTGATAAGGCTGGCATTCCTCTGGCATCACACCTTCCTGACAAGGACTCCAGGAGAACAGACTCAATTGCTAAAAAGCAATACCTGGGGCCCTCTCTTGCTATCAGACAGGCCTCCTATATGGCCTGTGTTGCTAGATATCAGAAGACTTTATGGAACACTGTGATGGAAATCACAAAGTTAGTTCCAGCCCCTATGGCAGCAGATCTGGAAGAGGCTGCAAAAAGGGGCACATAAGCTTCTAAAGTCCAATTTTGCATGGCAGTGGACGGTAATGACACTGCGGCCAGACAGATGGTCTCTTCCGTATCCTTAAGGAGGTTTGCTTGGCTCAGGACTACTTACCTGACACAAGACAGTCCAAGGCCATGGACTTTCCTTGTGAGCCTCTGTCTCTTTTCGGTGAGCAGACAGAGGCCTACATAAAAAAATGGATGAGTACAAGACAGCATACCAGAGTGCTGCTGCAAAGGACAAGACCTCTACACCCCATAAGCAGCAAGCTAGGGGTCACAGAGGCAGGCCTTTTAGGCCATTCTTCTAGCCCCAAGCTTATCCACAGTACCAGCAGTACCAACAGCAGATGGGCTACTTTAGAGGCAGGGGCAGAAGAGGCCCCAGCACTCAGCCAGCATCCCAACCTAAGCAGACATCCTGAGAGGTCTGCCCGAGTCACCTCCCCAGTGCAGGTAGCAGGCAGGTTGGCCCACTACCTCCAGGAATGGCAATCCATTACCACAGACAAGTGAGTCCTGGAGGTAGATGGCCATGGTCTGGCTCTGTTTCAAACTCTGACCAAAACTGAGGGCAAAAGGTTTTCGACCTTCCTCTCCAGCAGAAACTCTGTTGCTAGAAAAGGAACTATTAAATCTCCTATCCTTAGGGGCAACAGAGCCAGTCCCTCTGCCACAAAGAGGGAAAGGCGTCTATTCAAGATACTTCCTCACTACCAAGAAATGAAAATATTCTACTAACATAATTATGATCTTTCTGTGTATCTTCACCATTCATCACAGATGGGTATCTGCGGAGGTCAGGACCTTGCAGAGACTTTTTTTTTTTTTTTTTTTAAGGTGGTGAAGCCAACACACCATCGGCGCTGCCCCTCGGGCTGACGTGACTGCGTGCGCGCGGGGCTGGCCACAGGCTGGGCCGACTCCACCTGCCTGCCAGTTCTGAGTCGCCGAGAGGTAAGAGAAGGGAGGGAGGGTGGGACAAGGAGTCCAAGAGACAGAAAAAGGAAAAGATGTATGAATTAAAAGGAGAAATAACGACTGAGAGGACAGAAAAGAAAGAAGTTAGAAACTAAAGGGGATTGGGAGGGGCCCCAATCTCTGGAAGAGGAAGGGGAAGGTAGGGCGGGTAAAGAATTTAGGAGAGAGAGGAGAAGGATCCCGGACCCTGGTCCATCTCCAGATTGTATAGGAACTGCAAGGAGTAGCAAAAGCTTTCTGCCAGAATTCAAGGCACGGAATAGCTGGCAAACACTCCAGATAAGCAGAGTCCGCTATTCTGGAAGAAGGACAGGATACAGGGATTAAGCACCCTCTCAAGGAACGATTGTTGGTGAAAAAAAGTTTTTTTCTTTTTTTTTTTAGGAGAAATAGGTTGTATGTAAACAGGGAGGAGGAGAGAAGAAGGGCAACTACCAACTCCCACCCCACAGGGGTGGAGACAAGGTACTGGAGAAGGAGTGCCGCTCGAGCTATCCACTCTTCCTGGAAAAATACTCCCGTGTGTCCCTATTTTACCCCACTCTTAAGGAGAGAGGGGGAAGTCACAGAGAGGAAGGGGGACCCAGAGACTGAGGCCCCAGGGGGATGGAGGGTGGGGTTGTGATGAATGGTGAAGATACACAGAAAGATCATAATTACGGTAGGTACGTAATTTTCATATCTTATCTGTGTCAATCTTCACAGATGGGTGAGTACAGAGCCCCCCCGAAGGGAGTTTCTTTTACACCCTAAGGGACAAAATCCCTTATCCCCCAGTGGGTGACACACTTGGAGACCTTCAGGGCCTGAGAGGCCGAGTGGGGAGAGAGAAGGAGTCCCCGGAGGAAGTAGCGCCGACAAGCGCCCGTCCTCACTCTGCGGGAGAAAAGGTAGGTTCCTGGTGGTGGAGTTAATCACCCTACGCCGGGCCAAGGGTGACAACCAGGAAAGACGTAGCCATGCCGTCCGCCTACTGTAGATCGCTGTCCCTACGACCCTGGTAGCTACCTCGTTGGCATCATAAGATGCCCTCGCTTCGTGCCTTGCTAGCTCCAGGCCATGCGCAGAGAGTGCAATGGCTTGTCTGGTTTGCTCCGTGTCAGGCAATGAGGCTAGGAGCTGACCTAGCCTGGACCACAAGAACCTGTCGTAGGTTGCATAGTGGGCCTGATGTGCAGAGGTAGAGAGAAGTAACCATGCCGAGTAGAAAGTCCTCCTACCCGAGAAATCAAAATCCAAGGAGTCTTGATCTGGGGGCCAGTCATGGTGAAGGGCGCGAAGCCCATCAGGAGTATCCAACTGCATCAATCCACACTGTGGATGAGGCATGGAACCTGGAGACTCCAGGGGTGCTCAATACCTCTGGCTGAGATCCCTTGGGGCAGGAACTCTGGAGAAGGGCCTCTACCAGGAACGCAATGACGCCTCCCGAAAAGGAGCTGGCCAGGGCGGCACCACAAGGGTGGCCTCGCCAAAATCGCCTAGAAAGGCGTGCGCCGAGTGTTCAGGATTGCTAATAGTGGAAGTAGTAAGGTGCAAATCCTCCAACATCCTCACGAGGAATCGCTGATACTCAGAGATCAGCAGCCGGAGGGACGTGGACAGAGGGTTCCTCTCCCCCTGAAGAGGGGGATGAGGAGCTGGAGGACACCATCTGTTCAGTAGGTGACTGCACGGGGGGAGGTTGAAAAACCTGACTGTCCATTGCCCTAACATAAGCAGGGAACCGAGCAGCCACCGCTCTGAACTGCTCCCAGGTGAGAGGCCCGCAAGGACCGAGGATGCCTGGGAGCGCAGGAGAGTGTGGCAGAGTGATAGGGACAGAGCCGAGAAGAGATGTCGGCTGACCTCCGCCTGGGCTAAGGAGTGGACCGTGGGCACCCGTGGAAGAAGGTGCCACGGAAGACCCCACAGCCGACAGCTGAACAACCACATCGGTACTGCCTTGGCTGCGCCCGGAAGAATCCCCCCTGTGAGGCGACTGGGGCCGTATAGGTCCAGAAGGACGGTCTCCTGCCTCAAAAGAACAGGACTCTCTCAAAGAGACAGAGGAGGAAGAGTGGAGATCCACTTCTCCCAGGGCCCGGGTGGACCCCAGAAAAAGGCCGACGTGCCGACCCCACACCCCTCGGAGTCTGAAAGAGCCCTCCTCCTTGAGAGGGCCAGTGCTCCGATCGACCCCAAAGTTGGGAGATCAAGGCACACCACCGGAGGGGGTACCACAACTAAGGGGTCAGTGAAACCGCCAAGACCAGGCTGCAGAGTTATGGTGGCTCGCACCACTGCCTGCTGGTCAGCACCCCTGACCCTAGTCTCGGTAGCCACTGACCTCACCACAGAAGGGGGCTGACTCCGACTGGTCGAAGAGACTACTGTGCTGCCCACCTCAACAGCCAACCCCGAGGGGTCAGACTGCATGTCCAACTCAGAGCTCGACTCCGTCTCCGAGGAGGTAGAGTCCGAGGCCCTGTGCCAAACCGTGGGAGGGCGGGCAGAGCCATCCTTACCACCAGGCCCAGAGACCACAGCTATGCCCGAGTCTGTGCCAGCGCCTTCCGCAACCCCGCGAGTGGAATCCGAGGGAGGTGCGGCCCCAGCCCGAGATCCAGAGCCGGGACCAGTCACGGCACCATCCGGTCCCACAGCACCTCGAGCGGCGCCGAGGATGGAGACAGCACTGATGACAGTCCCGGCGGCACCATTGGCGCCACCCGGCTCCCCGGCACCACGAGCGGCGCCGAGGGCAGGGGCGACGCCGAAGACGGTGCTGACTGAGGGAACCGAAGGCCCCACGGTGCCGAGCCTCGAGGACACGGCATTGTGCTCAACCTCGGCGCTGAGGCGAGATGTGGTAAAGGACGGCGTCGCAGTAGATCTCATGGCGCCGCTAACAGTGTCGGTGCCGTGAATGGCTTTGACAGAGGTCACGGCACCGACAGCCCCATCAGGACCCACGGCGCCGCGAATGGCGCCGAGGACTCCGATGACGCAGGCATTGAGGACAGCGCCGACCAGGGTCTTCCGAACTGCGGGAGCAACACCGGGGGGAGCCTTCACCCCCAAAGGGGCGATTGCCATGATGGTGCCTCCCTCCCCCTTCCGGGAAGGAGCGGGACGGGCCTCCTGCGCCGTGGAAGAAGCCTCGGCAATGGCTAGGCTACAAGTAGCTGAGGCTCCCTCCTCCTCGGTCCATATAGAACCAGGAGGGGACCTGGAGGAAAGGCTGAGAGAGCGTGGCTTGGCCCGACGAGTGCGCACCTGACCCCTGAAAGTCGGCGGAGCTCGCCCCAATTTCCACGCGCGTTGTTCGTGGACCCGGCAGTCCATGGAGAAGCAGGCGTTGCACGAATCCATGTCATGAAGTGGGCCAAGACACGAGAGACACCGGTTGTGTTGGTCGGTGATGGAGAAATTTCAGCCGCATGGGCACAGTCGCATGGGGGGCCCGACCCGTCTTGGAAGATTTCTTGCCCTCCGACCGAGACATGACCTACGGGGGAAAAAACCACCAAAAACAGACTCGATGTCGCAAAAAAGAATAATAATGGAAAGATCTTGCCAGGCGACGTCGAGTAAGCAACACAGAACCGGCAGGATAACCGACGTACTTCGGCACGAGATATGCGTCACGGAGAAACTGCGAAGCAGGCCTCAAATTCTTTCTAGCTTCCACACGAGGTGACCTCTACGGCAGGAGATGAAGAACTGGCAGGCAGGCGGAGTCGACACAGCCTAACGGCCAACCTGCGAGCGCCACGCAGTGCGTCTGCCCCGAGGGCGGCGCCGATGGTGTGTCGGCTCCGCCTACCTTTAAGAAAAAAAAAGGCTCCCGCGGGGTCCTGACCTCCGGCAGATACCCATCTGTGATGAATGGTGAAGACTGACACAGATAAGATCACAGGGGAGTGGCGATCCATATTGGATCTCAGTCACCTAAACAGGCATGTACTGAAACCAAACTTCAAAATGGTCACTCTGTCTACAATTCTGCCCACATTAAAGCAAGGGGACTGGTTGGCATCCCTAGATTTAAAGTATGCCTACTTCCACATCCCAGTGAGACAGTCACACAGAAGGTTTCTCAGGTTCAGACTGCCTTCAGGCCATTATCAGTTCAGAGCAATGCCTTTCGGTCTCACTTCTGCTCCAAAGGTGTTCACAAAATGTTTGGCTGTAGTTGTGGCACACCTAAGGAGACAGGGTTGGCAGTATTTCCCTACCTGGATGACTGGCTAGTCGTAGGGCAGTCTCCTCAACAGGTCAGGCATTCCCTGGTGGTCATACAGGATCTCTTACAGTTTCTGGGGCTTCTGATAGACCAGAAGAAAAAATTACTCACCTTAGTAATGTTGTTTCTTCTAATGGAGTCTTGCTATATTATGACTATTGCAGTTTGCCCCAGCCTTAGAACTGCTCCGGAGGTGAAAGAGTTAACTTCCATGCAGAGCATGGAGCTTAGAGCGCGAGCTCGGTTCAGAAGCTTTGTTTGGCTGGTTTCAAACCGAAACCGCCAGATCTTACGAGCAAAACTCACTAAGGTTCTGTGGAAGCTGTAACCTACACTAGCCAACTGGCTACTAATATATAACACATTTTACTGGTCCCAACACACAGACTCAAGTCAGTGGACCAGAAAAATTAAGATAAAATAACTAAATGAACACAACACCCAAACATGAAGAGGGCATCAATAAATGCCAACAGAGGACTACCACCCATACCCCAAAGTAGGAGTTCTGAGAGGGGCAGGCTGGGGGAGGTCATAACATAGCAAGACTCCATTAGAAGAAACAACATTACTGAGGTGAGTAATTTTTCTTCAAACAACATGAAGTCTTGCTATATTATGACTATTGCAGACTACACAGTAGTACCTCCATGGAGGAGGGACAGAACCTACTTAGGAATAGGCTCTGGAAGCACGGCTGTGTTAAACTGAGCATCCTCCTGGCCTGAATATCCAGGGAGTAATGCTTGGTGAAAGTGTGTACTGTCTTCCAAGTAGCTGCCTGACATATCTCCAAGATAGGGATGTCTCTAGCAGCAGCTAGAGATGCAGCTGAACCTCTGGTAGAGTGAGCCCTCAGGCCTGAGGGGAGACCTACCCAGCTTTTTGATAGCAAAATTGTATACAAGAAATGATCCACCTGGCAATGGATCTTTTAGTGGCAGTCCTTTCCCAACCTCACCATAAGTGAGAAACAGTTGGAGGAGTCAAACCTGTGACCCTTAGTGCAGCTCTATGTAGTAACTTGGGGCCCTCTTAACATCTAAGCTGTGCAGCCTCCTCTCACCAGAGGAGGAATGGTCAGTGAAGAACACTGGAAGTGAAATAGACTGGTTAAGGTGGAAATCTGAAACCACCTTAGGCAAAAACTTCCTGTTAGTCCTGAGGACCACTTTATCCCTGTGAAAGGAAATAAAGTCAGTTTCTACTGATAAAGCCTGTAACTCACTTATACGCCTGGCAGAAGTGATGGCTACCAGAAATACAGTTTTCCAAGTCAAATACTTAAGCTCTGCCGAAGACAGAGGCTCAAAGGGGGGTTGCATTAGCTGAGCAATGCATACATTAAGATCCCAAGCCGGGGCAGGGTCCCTGAATGGGGGATTGGTGTGAAGCAATCCTTTAAAAAACTTGGAAAATACAGGATGAGCAGAGAGAGAAGAGGGCTTCCCTGCTGAAATGAAGGCAGAGACAGCAGCCAAGTGCACTTTCAGGGTGGCTGGTCTCAGTCCCAAAGAATTAAGATGGACCATGTAGTCCAATACAGTAGGTAGATCAGCAGATTCTGGGGAAACATGCTTCCCAGAACACCATATGGAAAACCTTTTCCACTTGGAGTTATAGGTAGCCCTGGTGGAAGGCTTCCTAGCAGCCTTCAGGATTTCGAGAACACTTTGAGAAAGTTGCAAATCAGCAAACTCTAACTGCTCAAGAGCCAAGCCTTGAGGTTGAGGGATTTGAGATTCGGATACCAAACTCTCCCCTGAGCACAGGTTAACAGATTGTGGTTCCAGGGGAGACACAGGGGAAGATGGACTGCTAAGGACAGAAGGAGTGGGTACCAGGGCTGCCTGGCCCAGTCTGGAGCAATCAGGATCATTTTGCAGGGCTGAGACCTGATTTTGACTAGTACTTTGAACAGGAGAGGAAGGGGAAAGGCATAAAGAAACTTCCTTCCTTCCAATCGAGAGAAAGGCATCCAGGGGAACTGAGCCCAACACTGGGGGCCTGAAACAAAACAGTGGAAGTTGATAATGGTCTGGGGCTGCGAAAAGATCTATCTGAGGAGTGCCCCATCTGGCAAACACTATCCCCAGTACTAGGGGATCCAGTGACCATTCGTGATGGCCCTGGGAAATCCTGCTGAGGGCATCTGCCAAGACATTGTCCTTGCCTTGGAGGTGAACTGCTATGAGGGAAGTGTTCAGGGAGTAAGCCAGAGACCACAACTTCACTGCCTCGGTGCACAAGGCCGAAGACCGAGTGCCCCCTTGTTTGTTGATGTACCACATTGTAGTGGTGTTGTCTGTTCTGACCTGTACCACCTTGTTCTGAACAGATGCAGAGAAAACCTGAAGTGCTAGAAAAACAGCTCTGAGTTCCAACAGATTGATGTGGAGCAGAGATTCCTGAGAGGACCATAATCCCTGGGTGGAGAGGTCGCCCATGTGAGCTCCCCATCCCAAGAGGGATGCATCTGTAGTAAGGGTCAAGGAATGGGACAGAGGGATGAAAGGCACCCCCTGTCTCAGATTGCTCTGATCCTGCCACCACTGAAGGGCCTGGATCAGGGTTCGAGTCACTGGGATTAATTTGGATAGAGGATCTCTCTTTGAGACCAGAAAGCTCTCAAATGGAACTGAATGTCCCTCATCTGAAATCTTGCTCCTTGCACCATGGCTGTGGAGGCAGCCATGTGCCCTAGGAGACTGCAGGAAGTGCCTTGCTGGTAGAAACCTGCAGAGTGAAGGAGGCGGCCAGGGCCACTAAGGTCCTTACCCTTTCCAAGGGAAGGAAGGCTCTGGCCTGCTTTGTATCCAGTTCTGCGCCTATAAAGGTGAGTACCGGGACAGGTTCCAAAACTGACTTTGGAAGATTGAGAAGAAACCCCAGAGGTAAGCAGCTGCTGGGTAACTAGCAGGTGTGATTTGACTCTGGTCTGGAGACTGACCACAATGAGCCAGTCGTCCAGGTAGGGAAAATGGCAATCTTTTGCCTTCTTAGGTGAGCAACTGCTACTGCCAGACACTTTGTGAACACCCTGGGGCAGAAGTGAGGCGAAGGGCATTGCTCTGAACTGATAATGGCCTGAGGGCAGTTTGAATCTGATGCACTCGATGGGAGCTTCTGATAAGAACATGGAAGTAGGCATCTTTGAGGTCCAGGGAGGCTAGCCAGTCCCCTGGCCTTAGGGAGGGTAAAATCATTTCCAGTGTCACCATTTTGAACTTTGACTTTAAAAGGTGCTTGTTCAGATATCTTAGATCCAGGATAGGCTGCCACTCTCCTGTCTTTTTTGGGGTAAGGAAGTACCTGGAGTACAGACCCTTGCCCTGGTGAAGGGGAGAAACCTTTTCTACACCTCTGAGAGCCAGGAGGGTTGAGACTTCTGTTTCCAAAGCAAGAGTCTCTAAAGGGTTTGCAGGTGGAAAAGATCTGGCTCTCATCTTTGGAAATTTCTTGAAGCTGAGAACCAGACCCTGGCTCACTACTTCCAGGACCCAACTGTCTGAAGTTAAAGACTGCCAGTCCTGGACGAGTGAGCCAACCTGCCCCTACAGGTAGTGGAGAGCCGACCCTGGGCATCCCATCAGGTGCCTGTTTGGCAGGGCTTTAGGCTGAGGGGTGGGAGCAGGCCTGCTCGGACCCGTCTGCCTCTCCCCTCTGAAGAACCCCCTCTGTACATAGGCTGAAGAGGAGGGCCTGAGTCTGTAAAAGGCCTGTGAAAGGCCTACCCCTACCCTGGGGGCTGCCTCTGAGGAGTGACTTGCCGTTCCTTGGCTTGTGCACTCCTGTAAGTGATTCTATACTCATCCATTTTCTTCATATAATTCTCTGTCTGCTCCCCAAACAGAAATTTCCCACCACAGGAAAATCCATAGCCTTAGACTGGGTATCCTGTGACAAAGTAGTACACCTGAGCCAGGCCAATCTGCGAAAAGCCACAGATGTAGCCATGACTCTAGAGGATACATCATTAGAATCCACTGCAGCATGGAATTGCACCTTAGATGCCTCAATACCATCAAGAGCCACTTGCTCCAGCTCCTTTGCGAGCTGGCCAGGGACCTGTTTGGCTAAGGCCATGACAGTATCCCATCTAGATTTCTGGTATCTTGCAACATAAGCCATATAGTTAGCTTGTCTGAGTCCCAAGGATGCTGCCATGTATTGTTTTGGCCATGGCATCAATCTTCCTGGAATCCTTGTCAGGAGGATGTGAAGCCAGTGGAATATTAGCTTTATCACAGGCTGCAGCCTGAACTACTAACATGACTGCATTGCTGTGAAAGAAAATCTGTATCAGGACCTGAAAAAGTGTACCTCCTGTCCATCTTTTTATCCACAGGAGCAAGAATTAGAGCTTTTAAAATTTTTACTGTTTGTTTTCTAAAGGATTTATGTAAAGGGATGGACAACCTCCTGGACTCTGGGATATCCATCATCTCCACACAGTCAGGCTCCTCTTGCTCATCCAACGCCTCCTCTAAGGGAAGCTGGAGGGTCTCAGCAACTTTTTTATAAAACAAAAAATGAGAAGGGGACTCAGAAAGCCTAGGGGGAGACTCACCTGAAGGTCTGTCTGGGGAGATGTCCGGTTCAGTGGGCACATCCAGACTTTCAAAATCACATTCACACTGATCATAATCCTCATCCCCCTCCTCTGGTTCATAGAACTCTTCTATATCATAATCCTGAACCACTGGAACCGACTGAACCGACCTTTTTCCAGACAGTGGCGGTTCGGAGGGAACCGGGGACAGGGACTGGACAATCTGTATTGCCCTGGCTATCTCAGCAGCAGTTGGAGAAGGAATTTTGGACTCCAAACCTGCTGATTTTTTAGATTTCTTTGCTGGAACTGGCTCCTCAGAGCCAGCTTTTCGTTTGCCCGAGGAAGTCTCGCCCTGGTCAGAGGGCACTCCCTCCGGTTCGGTTGGCACCAAACCGGGCTGGCCATCTGGGTCAGTGGACTTTTTGGCCTCTTGTTCCCTGAGTCTGCCCACTCTCTTGTCCAGGGTGGCTGCAGGGACATTTTTACAAATCTGGCAGTCTGAATTGAGGTGGTCAAACCCCAGACAATAGACACATGTAGTGTGTGGGTCAGCCCTAGGCAAAGGCTTCCCCACAGACACTACAGTGTTGAAACCCAGTGGGCCCGGTTTTTCTTTTGGGTTTCTCAGACATGATGCCAGCCTAACCAACCAACTTGCCCTTTTGATGGCAGTGCCAGGCAAGACACCCTTATCGGTTCCAAACCGTGTCATGGGTCCTGGAAAAAACGTAATGAAATCGGATTTTTTTAGAACCGATAAGAACCGGGAACCGCACTCTAAAAAGCCTTAAAAGGCTTTAAACTTATATTTAAATACAACTCGATCGGTTCAACGAACCGATAACACTTACAAGTTCCACACAGAAAAACCCTATCTATTACTTACGATTACCATAGACAGAGCCTGAACTGATCGGGTTTGCGGTTAAAATACTGAAATAGCGGTTAAATTAAACCGAGAAATAGCGCTTTAAACTGAAGAAATGAACCGAGCAACAGGAGGAATCTCCGGAGCGACTGTTCAGTGAGGTGGAGTAAAGAATCTGACGGTTTCGGTTTGAAACCAGCCAAACAGAGCTTCTGAACCGAGCTCGCGCTCTAAGCTCCATGCTCTGCATGGAAGTTAACTCTTTCACCTCCGGAGCAGTTCTAAGGCTGGGGCAAATTGCAATAGTCATAATATAGCAAAACTTCATGTTGTTTGAAAAGGTCAGTACCACAACCAGTGCAGCTCCTCTAATTCATAGGGGCTCAACTGGATTCAGTAAAAGAAAAAGCCTTTCTTCCACAGGAAAGAGTAAGCACCTTGGTATAGTTGGCAAGCTATTTCAAGCTTCACAGTCTCAGACCTGCTAGGCACTTCCTGCAGTTATTGGGCCACATGGCAGCATCAACAGCTACAGTGCTGGGTGCAAGGTTTCAGATAAGAGATGTTCAATATCACCTAAAGCAATACTGACTCCAGAAGAAAGATTCACTATCAAAGCTGGTCCCAGTAACTCAAACCCTCCTGCAGGCTCTGCAGTGGTGGTCAGAGGAGGAAAACCTCAGACAGGGAGTCCCTTTCTTACAAGATCAACTCTCCCTGGTGCTCACCACATATGCATCCCTTCTAGGGTGGGAAGCACATCTAGGGGAGCATACTGTTCACGGTTCATGGTCTAGACAAGAGTCCCTGTTGCACATCAATCTGCTGGAACTCAGGGCAGTCTTGCTAGTACTGCAGTCATTTGCCAGCATGATTCAAGGGAATGTGGGCCAGGTCAGAACAGACAACACAACCACAATGTACTATATCAACAAGCAGGGAGGCACAAGGTCCACGCCCCTGTGCACAGAGGCCATGAGAATATGGAGTCTGGCTTACTCACTGAATATTCTGTTGTCAGCAGTTCATCTGCCAGGCAAAGACAATGTATTGGCAGATGCACTGAGCAGGATACATCAGAACCATCACGAATGGTCCCTGAACAGTCAGGTACTACAGGTGGTTTTCAAAAGGTGGGGAACTCCAGAGATAGATCTCTTCATCTCACCAGACAACCACCAGCTCCCAAAGTATTGCTGCAGGCCTCCAGTGACAGGTTCAGTGCCACTGGATGCACTAGTTCTAGATTGGACAGGTAAGTTCCTTTATGCTTTCCCTCCATTTCCCTTGTTGAGGGTTCTGATCAAGCTCAGATCCCAGTCAGCTACAATGATCCTAATTGCTCCAGATTGGGCAAGGGAGCCATGGTACTCCCTGACACTGGAACTTTCAGTAGCCAAGCCAGTCAGCCTCCCCAGGAGACACAATTTGCCGCCTTCATCCCAGGGCAGGATTCTGTACCTAAACCTTTGGTCTCTCAGGCTAAAGGCCTGGCTCTTTAGGACCTAGAATATGCCAACCTCCACCTTTCAGAACGTATCATGGAGGTACTTAGGGTTTCTAGAAAACCCTCTACCAGGAAGAGTTATACTTCAAAATGGAAAAGATTTTCTATTTGATGTCAGAATAACAACCTGGACCATAATCAGGCAGGTTTGGATTGCCTCACCCATCTTCATTCTCTGGGTTTAAGGCCCTCCACATTGAAGGTGCATCTGGCTGCAGTCTCCGCTTACCTGTCAGCATGTAAGACATCATCCTTGGCCTCTAATCCTGTGTTTAGGAGGTTCTTTAAGGGACTGCTGCATTTGAACCCACCTCATAGAATTCCCACTCCAGTGTGGGATCTGAACATCTGCATAGCACAGTTTATGCAACCACGGCAACAGCTGATCTCAAATATGCAACTTCGAAGACTGTGTTCCTGGTTGCCATTACCTCTGCCAGAAGGATCAGTGCACTTCAGGCCTTGTCCATGGCGGAGTACATGGCTTTTAATAGGGACAAAGTGGTCCTTAGGACCAATAACAAATTCCTTCCTAAGGTGGTTTCAGATTTTCATATTAATCAGTCCATCACACTTCCAATTTTATTTACTGACTATTCCACTTCAGGTGAGGGTAGACTGCATAGCTTGGATGTTAAAAGAGCTATCAGCTACTACCTGGAGTATAGAAAAAGTAACAGGGGGGATAGGACCCAACTCTTTCTGATTTATGGAGATGTGGGAAAAGGTAAACTTGCCACTAAGAGATCCATAGCAAGATGGATTGTGGCATGTATCCAATTATGTTATGGCAAACAGCCACCTCAAGGGCTCATTCCACAAGGGGGACAGCTGCGTCAACAGCAGCTTAGAGAGATATCCCTTTATTGGAAATCTGTAAGACAGCTACCTTGAAAACAGTTAATACATACACAAAACACTACTGCCTGGATACCCAGGCCAGGAGTGATGCCAGATTTGGCACAGCAGTTTTGCAGAACCTGTTCCCTAAATAGGTCCTCTGCCTGCCTCCAGAGGCACTGCTTGGGTAGTCTGCATTTGTCAGAATACAGTAAGATTTCCTGGGGTTTGAAGAAAACATTACTTACCATAGTAATCTTGCTTCTTCTAAAGGAATCTTACTGTATTCTGAGCTCCCACCCTTCCTCTCCTGCTAGGACCTACAGGGCACTGCACACTGCCTGTATATTGATGTTGGAAACCTGTGGGTACCTATTAGTTTCTTAAGCATCTGTTGACCCGTGTCTTTGAAATACCCTATGTTGTTTAAGAGGTGTTTTTTACCCTAGTTAGAGTAACTGGGATTAGTTAAGTGTAGAATAGTTGATTAGTATTATTAGCTTCTGCATGCTTCGTAGGAATCTGATGGTTGCAGGAAGTGCAACCAGGGACAGTGGTTTGAAAACCAAGCTGGAGCCTAACATGCCATCATTAGCATAGGTTCTATTAACCATTTCGGCTCCAGGGCAGTCCTATGGTGAGACCATACTGTATTTGTCAGAATACAGTAAGATTCCCTTAGAAGAAGAAAGATTATTATGGTAAGTAATCTTTTCTTAGTTCTGCCGTGGGCAGCAGTCAACACGACCGAGTCAGTCTTGGGCTGTACTCTGAGGAACGACTCGTTTGTCGGGGTACGGTACAGCCGGTCCGCTTTCTTGGGAATAGCGGAAGCTGTCACCGGATGCTTCTAGGCCAACCTGGTAGCGTCCTGGAATGGGGCTACCAGAGGTGGAACCACTAAGGGTTTGAGCTCATTCATGCATAAGAAATGGGTCAGTCTCTTCCTTACTGGATCAAGATCCTTGGTTTCCCACTGGTTTAAAAGTTGGATGTGACGCATCACATCCAAGAAGGTGGGATCATCCAGCAGGGAACGAGGGGGTTCCCCAGGAGGGTCCGGATGACGGGGAGGATCTGGAAGAGGCAGAGGACCAGAAGTAATATGACCCCAAGGATGACCTGGAGCGAGAATGAGGGAGCCTTCTCCTAGCCTGGAGGTAGACCTGGAACGGCACCTACTCCGGCCTGGAGAGCTATCGTCCAATGGAACTGGCGATTTCTCTTTGGGTGAAGGTGGGGCCTGCGGGGTATCCACAGGAGCAGGTTGTGGTAGGGGGAGCCTGTGGTTCCTTAGGCAGGATGTCTTTCCTGATACTATCCCAGCAGGAACTAAAAAGGTCTTTTACTTCAGCTAATGAGACCATAGTGGGAACCAGTGGACCCGGTATACTGGCCCTGTCGTCAGGTTCCCCGGGCAGCAGTTCTGACGGTTCATTAGGGGCTGGCGTATGCACTGGTGACTCTGCCTTCTCTGGTGTCAGATCTTTAGGCAGTATCTGATCTGACGGCAGGTCTGTCGGCATCTGATCGTCCGTCGGCGACTGGTCAGGCATTGGGTGTGGCCCTGTCTTGGCCAGTGGTTGTCCTAATGGCCGCTTATGAGGCATCAGCGGCGTAGCAGTCGAGGAGGTAGAGGACGTCGGGGTGGTACATCTGAAGTCTGATGCCCGATGCTTCGGGGAGTTGGTGTCAGGACGTGACCCCGATTCCAGGCTCCACTTCCTTTCATCGGACCAGCGGATATCCGACGATAAAGAAGCCTTCACCGGGGAGTGGGTGGCAGACAGGGTATCGCTCACCTTCTTAATGGCAGAATCCCTGGTTTTAGACCAAGAAGTATGGCTGTAGGGTCGAAGACTAAGGGAGGAGGACGAAGGCCCTTGCCCAGCAGAAACACTACTGGACGTCCGTTCCGATGTCAGGGGTTTCAAGGCCGAAAACCCAGGAGGAGCCTGGGTTGATTGGGGGCAGGATCCGAATTCAGACTGGAGTTGGCTAACTTACGATGCGGAGACCTGGATCGGGAGCGAGAGTGGTCCTTCTCTTGGTGATGGTGTTTTTCTCCTTCTTATGGGAACTCTCCGACCCTGAAGAAGAGGATTCTAGGCCTGATGGAGCCTTTTACATGGTAGCCAGTTGTTGCTCCAGCAGAAAAGACTTCAGACGACGGATGTGTGTTCATCGATTGAAGCTCTTGCAGTGTGGGCAGGATTCAGTATCGTGACTGAGCACCAGGTAGAGGAGGCAGGCCGAAAGAAAAAATTACTCACCTTAGTAATGTTGTTTCTTCTAAAGGAGTCTTGCTATATTCTGACATATGCAGTGAGTCCCAACCTTCGAACTGCTCCGGAGGTGAAAGTGTTAACTTTCCATGCCAGACATGGAACGCTGAGCTCGGTTGAAACTCTGTCTGTTGTTCTTCAAACTCAAACAGTCAGATCTTTACGAGCTAAACTCACTGAGGTCCTGTGTGGAAGCTGTAAACCTACACTAGCCAACTGGCTACTAAACATAAGAACACATTTTGGTCCCAAAACAAAGACTCAAGTCAGGAGACCCAAAAAATGAAAAACACAACACCAAGTCACCCAAAAAGAAGGGGTGAAAACAACAAGGTGGGCATCTACTAAGTGCCAACACTGCACTGCCCACCCACATCCCAAAAACAGAGGTTCTGAGAGGGGCAGGCAGGGGGGGAGGTCATAATATAGCAAGACTCCATTAGAAGAAACAACATTACTAAGGTAATTTTTTCTTCAAACAACATGAAGTCTCGCTATAGTATGACATATGCAGACTACACAGCAGTACCTCCATGGTGGAGGGACAGAACCTACTTAGGAAATAAGCTCTGAAGCACTGCTGTGCCAAACCGAGCATCACTCCTAGCCTGGATTTCCAGGGAGTAATGCTTGGTAAAAGTGTGAACCTGTTTTCCAGGTAGCTGCTTGACATATCTCTAGAATAGGGATGTCCCTGGCAGCAGCCAGGGAAGCAGCTGTACCTCTGGTAGAGTGAGCCCTCAGGCCTGAGGGAGGAACCTTACCCAGCTTTTCATAACAGAATTGGATACAAGAGACAATCCACCTGGCAATGGATCTTTTAGTGGCAGGTTTCCCTTTACCAACCTCACCATAAGTGAGGAACAGTTGGAGGGGAGTCAAACCTGTGACCCTTGGTACGCTCTATGTAGTAACTAAGGGCTCTCTTCACATCTAAGCTGTGCAGCCTCCTCTCGCCAGAGGAGGAATGGTCAGTGAAGTACACTGGAAGAGATATAGATTGATTAAGGTGGAAATCTGAAACCACCTTAGACAAGAACTTCCTGTTAGTCCTGAGGACCACCTTATCTCTACGAAAGGAGATAAAATCGGGCTCCACTGACAAAGCTTGTAATTCACTTATGCGTCTGGCAGAAGTGATGGCTACCAGAAACACAGTTTTCCAAGTCAAGTACTTAAGCTCTGCCAAAGACAAAGGCTCAAAGGGGGGTTGCATAAGCTGAGCAATGCAAACATTAAGATCCCAGGCAGGGGCAGGGGCCCTGAATGGAGGGTTGGTATGAAGCAATCCCTTGAAAAACTTGGAGAATACAGGATGAGCTGAAAGAGAAGAGGGCTTACCTGCTGAAATAAAAGCAGACACAGCTGCCAGATGCACTTTTAGGGTAGCTGGTCTCAGCCCCAAGGTATTTAAGTGGACCATATAATCCAGGACTGTGGGTAAATCAGCAGATTCTGGGAAATATGCTTTCAGAGCACCATATGGAAAACCTCTTCCATTTGGAATTATAAGAGTCCTGGTGGAAGGTTTCTAGAAGCCTTCAGGATATCCATTACACCTTGGGAGAGGTGTAGATCAGCAAACTCTAACTCTTCAAGAGCCAGGCCTTGAGATTAAGAGATTTGAGGTCTGGTACCAAACCCTCCCCTGAGCACAGGTTAACAGGTTGTGATTCCTGGGAAGACACAGGAGAAGATGGACTGCTAAGGACAGTAGGAGTGGATACCGGGGTTGTCTGGCTCAATCTGGAGCAATCAAGATCATCTTGCAGGGTTGAGATCTGATTTTGACCAGCACTTTGAACAGGAGAGGGAAGGGGGAAAAGCATAGAGAAACTTCCCTTCCCAATTGAGAACTAAGGCATCCAGAGGGACTGAGCCCAACACTGGGGGCCTGCAGCAAAAAAGGGGAAGTTAGTGATTGTCTGGGGCTGCAAAAAGATCTATCTGCGGGGTGCCCCATCTGGCAAATATCACCTCCAAGACCAGGGGGTCCAGTGACCATTCGTGATGGCCCTGGGAAATCCTGATGAGAGCATCTGCCAGGACATTGTCCTTGCCTGGGAGATGAACTGCTGTAAGGGAGGTGTTCAGGGAGTAAGCCAGAGACCACAACTTCATTGCTTCGGTGCACAAGGCCGTAGACCGAGTGCCCCCTTGCTTGTTGATGTACCACATTGTGATGTTGTCTGTTCTGACCTGTACAACTTTGTTCTGAACAGACTTGGAAAAAGCTTGAAGTGCTACAAAAACTGCTCTGAGTTCCAACAGATTGATGTGGAGCAGAGATTCCTGAGGGGACCACAATCCCTGGGTAGTGAGGTCGCCCATGTGAGCTCCCCACCCCAAGAGGGATGCATCTGTAGTAAGGATTAAGGAGTGAGACTGAGTGACAAAAGGAACCCCTTGTCTCAGATTGCTCTGATCCTGCCACCACTGTAGGGCCTAGATCAGGGTTCGAGTCACTGGGATCAATTTGGTTAGAGGGTCTTTCCTTTGAGACCAAAAGGCTCTCAAATGGAACTGGATGTCCCTCATCTGAAATCTTGCTCCCTGCACTACTGCTGTAGAAGCAGCCACGTGCCCCAGGAGCTGTAGAAAATGCCTTGCTGGTCAAGAGACCTGCAGGGTGAATGAGGAGGCCAGAGAGACCAGGGTCCTTGCCCTGTCCAAAGGAAGGAAGGCTCTGGCTTTCTCTGTGTTCAGCTCTGCGCCTATGAAGGTGAGGAACTGGACAGGCTCTAGAACTGACTTTGAAAGATTCAGAAGGAAACCTAGAGAGGTGAGCAGTTGCTGAATTATTTGTAGATGTAACTTGACTTGGTCTGGAGACTGGCCTACTATGAGCCAGTCATCCAGGTAAGGGAGGATGGCAATTTTTTGCCTTCTTAGGGAAGCAACTGCTACTGCCAGGCATTTTGTGAATACCCTTGGAGCAGAGGTGAGGCCAAAGGGCATTGCTCTGAACTGGTAATGGCCTGAGGGCAGCTCGAACCTGAGGTACTTTCGATGGGAGCTTCTGATGAGAATATGGAAGTAGGCATCCTTGAGGTCCAGGGACGCCAACCAGTCCCCTGGCCTTAGAGAGGGTAGAATAATTCCCAGAGTCACCATTTTGAATTTTGGTTTTAAAAGGTGCTTGTTTAAATATCTGAGATCCAGGATGGGCCGCCATTCTCCTGTCTTTTTTGGGGTTAAGGAAGTACCTGGAGTACAACCCTTTGCCCTGGTGTAGGGGTGGAACCCTTTCCACAGCTCTGAGAGCCAGGAGGGAAGAGACCTCTGCCTCTAGGGCAAGTGCCTCTGGAGGATTTGCAGGTGGAAAGGATCTGGTTCTCAGCTTTGGAAATTTTTTGAAGCTGAGAACCAGTCCCTGGCTTACTACTTCCAGGACCCACTTGTCTGATGTCAGAGACTTCCAGTCCTGGACAAAGTAAGCCAGCCTGCCCCCTACAGGTAGCTGAGAATCGGCCCTGGCAACCCCATCAGGGTGCCTGCTTGGCAGGGGCTTTGGGATGAGGGGTGGAAGCAGACCTGCTTGTACCCTGTCTGCCTCTCCCTCTGAAGAACCCCCTCTGGGCATAAGCAGAAGAGGAGGCCTGGGCTTGGTAAAAAGGCCTATGAAAAGGCCTGCCCCTGCCCCTGGAAAGCTGCCTTTGAGGAGTGGCCTGCCTTTCCTTGGCCTGTGCACTCCTATAGGTGGTCCTATACTCATCCATTTTCTTCATGTAATTCTCTGTCTGCTCCCCAAACAGAGAATTACCCACAACAGGAAAATCCATGGCCTTAGTCTGGGTATCCTGTGACAGGCTAGTACATCTGAGCCAAAGCCATTCTGCGAAGTGCCACAGATGTAGCCATGACTCTTGACGACACATCATTAGAGTCCACTGCAGCACGGAATTGCACCTTGGATGCCTCAATACCATCAGCAGCCTCCTGCTCCAGCTCCTTGGCAAGCTGGCCAGGGACCTGTTTTGCTAGAGCCATAACAGTATCCCATCTGGATTTCTGATATCTAGCAACACAAGCCATATAATTTGCCTGTCTGAGTCCCAAGGATGCTGCCATGTACTGTTTCTTTGCCATGGCAACAATCCTCCTGGAGTCCTTGTCAGGGGGGTGTGAAGCCAAGGGAATATTTGCCTTGTCAGAGGCTGCAGCCTGCACTACCCCAACATGGCTGCATTGTTGTGTAAGGAACTCTGTATCAGAGCCTGACAATGTGTATCTCTTGTCCATTCTCTTATCCACAGGAGGTATAGTGTGAGGAGTTTTTAGAATTTTAACTGTCCTTTTCCCAAAAGATTTATGCAAAGGAATAGACAGTCTCCTAGACTCTGGGATATCCATCATTTCCACATAGTCAGGCTCCTCTTGATCATCCACAGCTTCCTCCATAGGGAGCTGGAGGGTTTCAGCCACTTTCTTATAAAACATAAAATGAGAAGGGGACTCAGAAAGCCTAGGAGGAGACACTCCTGAAGGTCTGTCTGGGGAGATGTCCAGGTCAATGGGCACATCCAGACTTTCAAATCCACATTCACTCTCCTCATACTCCTCCTCCCCTCCTCTGGTTCATAATATTCCTCTAAATCATACTCTTGAACCGGTGGAACCAGCCGAACCGGATGCTTTCCTGATGGTGCCGGTTCGGTCAGAACCGGGGAAAGCGACTGGACAATTTTAATCGCTTTGGCTATTTCTTCAGCGGTTGGAGAGGAAAGTTTTGGCTCCACACCAGCTGATTTCCTAGTCCTTTTTGCTGGAACCGACTCCTCAGAGTCGGATCTCCTTTTGCCGGAGGAAGTCTCGCCCTGGTCAGAGGGCACTCCCTCTGGTTCGGTTTGAACCGAACTGGGCTGGCCATCCGGTTCAGCAGATTTTGGCCTCCCTTTCCCTGAGCCTACCAACTCTCTTTTCCAGGGTAGCTGCAGGAAAATATTTACAAATCTGGCAGTCTGCATTGAGGTGGTCAAACCCCAGACAATAAACACAGGTGGTGTGGGGGTCAGCCTTGGCAAAGACTTCCCCACAGACACTGCAGTGTTGAAACCCAGTGGGCCCGGTTTTTCTTTTGGGTTTCTCAGACATAGTGCCAGTCCTAACCAAACTTACCCATTTATGGCAATCCACCAGGTAAGACCCTCTTATCGGTTCCCAACTGTGTCATGGGTCATGGAAAAAAACATAATAAAATCCGTTTTTTTTAGAACCGATAAGAACCAGTAACCACACTCTAAATGACAGATTAATATATTTTAAACAACCTGATCGGTTCAAACCGAACCGATAAACCGTTTACAAGTTCCACACAGAATAGAAATTAATGTCAAACCTATCTAGTACCCGGTTGCGGTTTAAATTCGGTAAAAACCGAGAAAAACAATACTTTAACCGACAAAATGAACCGAGCAGAAGGAGAAATCTCCGGAGCGACTGTTCAGTGAGGCGGAGTAAAGAATCTGACGGTTTGAGTTTGAAGAACAACAGACAGAGTTTCAACCGAGCTCAAGCTCAGCATTCCATGCCTGGCATGGAAAGTTAACTCTTTCACCTCCGGAGCAGTTCGAAGGTTGGGACTCACTGCATATGTCATAATATAGCAAGACTTCATGTTGTTTGAAGGCCACCGTGGACCGGTATCTGCTTCCCTCACGTGCACTTAGACTTAGGGTGGTGAGTAAACTATGATGGTGAAGATATCCACCGACGAAATACTGAACGATTACACTTGAAACTATGTAAGATATTTTTTTCAAAAATGGCAATCGACTGATAGCATGCAGGCGTCCATGGAGCCGATGTGAATGGGCCAACGGAGGGAAAAGAACTACGCAGTGGCTGGGGACCACATCCTTTATACCACTGGTGGACGTCGGAGGCGGTCCCCACTGGGTACTGCTAGCTAGAAAGTTTTCTGTGGGATCCTAGTGCCTGGCGGTACAGTCCTTATGGTGTAGCCTGCTGCAAGAGCTACCACTCGAAGTAAGAGCTGTAGAAAGTGCCTTGCTGGCCTTGGTGTGTTGAGACAGAATGGCCCTGCAATCTGTAGAATGTGGTATACCCTGTCCTGGGGGAGGAAGGCCCTCCCTTTCAGAGTATCCAGCTCTGCTTCTATGAAATTCAGTACTTGAACAGGCTCAAGTACTGACTTCTGGGCATTGATCAGGAACCACAGGGACTCTAGGGTGTCCTAGGTGAACAAGAGAGCATCTTTTACCTGCTGTGGTGACTGACCTTGTTACGTAAACAATCTCAGATAGTAGAGTAAATAATAACAATAATACTAATAATACAGATTGTGTCTTCAGAGTCTGCCAAGAAACATTCGTAAACAAGCAAGAGTACTAATAAATGTTTATTAGACTACTTACACCAAGCATGTGACAAAGAAAATCACAATGGAGATGGGTTTCTCACCACTCTCCTGAAGAATGTGCATAATCTCCAGGATAGTAGGATCTCAGGTTCTCGGTCTCTCTCCCTGTGGAACTGGGTTGCAGAAGGCTACATACTACAGATATCAGCATTGCAACACAGATTACCTCATAGTTACACACATGAGAAACAATATGTATTGGTCCTAAGTCATTCTCCATTGAATGATGACTTAGGAGACAGAATTACTAATGAGTATCATACGAGACAAATAAAATGCTTCAGTTTGCTTTATAGCTTGGACAAAAGAAATGCAGACTGGATTCTATTACAAGTGGCATTTCTTGCTTATGTATAATATAAGACATAAATGATTTATCTCTAATGAGACAAAGAGAAGTGCTAACAGGGCTCTATTACATGTGGCATATCTGCCTGAGTGTAAAACACACACTACATATAATTATATGAGAATATTAGTATACAATAATCACAGATGATCCCTCAGAGTCATCTTATTTATTTATTTAAAATTGGTGACCGGGAAAGTCACACTGAGCCGAGGCTCCTTTCCAATACAATAATCACTGATGATCCCTCACAGTCCTCTTATCAGTGATTAGGTAGATTATATATGGAATATATGTAAAAGACAAACATAATGCATTATAGTGAGGTATAATAGTCATGCATGTTCTAATCCTATGAAAGGATGTAAACATTAGCAAATATTAGCAGCAAAGCACATTCCTGGCACTCATGCTTATATGATGGATGCCTAAATCTATATGTTAGTGCAAAATTGCAGTATCACAGTACACTAGACCAGGAATACAGTGTGAGGTGTATGTGGGACAATAGGGGGCATAACCCAGGCGTAACAGTCCCCTCTTTGTTGCCCTAATTGCAAAAGTGGTAACACAACAAAAAGACGACAGTTAGGCACCATTCATCTACAGGCCCGAGCCTGAGAGAGGAATATTAACTGGTCACAGTGGTGTATCGGGGTTTTCCTTAAACAACAAAATGTAATTATAAGGGTAATGTCAGTAAACCTTGTATTACTATAAACATTTGGAATAAAACTTCACAATGGGGTTTTCCAATATCATTAATTACCGATATGTATCAGGTGTGTATCTGTCCTATTGGGAAGAAAGTGAAGGGACAAACTTAAGTTGCCTGTATGGATATTAAAAATAAGCACAAATCGAGACAAAGCATCAAGATAGTTAGGACTAGACTTAATGGTATCTGGTTCTGGGATGGGAACAGGTGTGATTACCGTATAACCTATCATCTGTTTAGGAAGTAAAAATAAGAAGTTAGAAAAGTTCACGTTACATAATTTTTAGTCCATATCAGGAGAATGTATAGTTACTTACCACACAATGTTCCACATCAGCAGAATATACCACCTTGGAGGATGGCATTTTTCAGTTGGTAAGTCAGACAGGACATGAAATGTCAATGTCCACGAGTCATAAACTACGAACAGTTCCAGGGATAAATCCAGGGTTTCTTCAAGTGTTAGATGAAGATTCATAGTTCAAATTTGATGCATTCAGATTTTCCAAAGGTAGATCAAAATGTCCAGGAGGCAGCAGTATTTCCAGAGGCCTCAGCAGGGGGTGCAATAGATTGCACATTGAGTTTTATAATAGAATAGCAAGTGTTCAGTTGAAGATGATCACATGGCTGCACAAAGTGTAAATGTTTATGACAGTACTCAGTTTGCATGAGGTGTCAGACAAGCTTGGAAAACAAGCAGTGAAGAAAATGGATTTCTTGATTGTAGATCAAATGAAGAAGAGACTTCTTGCTTAAGTTAGGGGATTGCCCCACCCCAGACTTGCTTCATAGTATGCATAACAGTGAGATTGACTGTAGAATCTTACTTGGCTGGACCAAATACAGTTTATTTGAAAGTTCACAAGAGGAAGCCTAATTTCAGTTATTAGGCCTGTATTCATAAGTTGGTTAGACAAGTTGGAAGATGTCACATCTGCATAAAAGGTGATGTCCTTTCAGGTTCAACATTCAATGTTCCGAGTCAGTCATGATTCCAAGACCTCATGGTAAACAAAGGTGGCAGTTTCAACCTTTTCATGATAAAAGTTCTTATCAAGATGACCAATAGAATGGACAGTTGCCAGACAATCAGAGATGGATGTTGCCGGATGAAGATGCAGCAATGACACAGAGTCACAAACATGGCTTCCTGGATTATGCAGGAATAAGTTTCGAAACATGGAGCAATACTGGTGTGTGTGGTGACATACACAAGGTTCATTTCATGATAAAAGAACAGTGCTAGATTCAAATAAACATTTGTTAACACATGCAACAGAAGTGCAAAATATAATGCACTGAGGCATACATCTGTCATGTATGGGATCAAGGATATGTCCTAATTCCAGATCCCGGAAGAGATAACCATACAGTTATAAGAACATAAAAGCTGTAGCCAGTGCAAAGGACTTTCCTACCTATGTGATGCTCATCTGCTTCCTTAATGTGAGCAGAAATTAATTCATTAACATGAACATTTGTCAGGTCAAACCTCTTCACAATATCCCTAATACTGTAAATGTAAATCACGCTTATAATGAGCAAAATCACGACATCATGCAACTGGAAGAGTATGATATTTCATACTATCATGACCCTGCTAACATACTATATGTGCTGACTAATGGCTATGTCAGCCCTATTTCAAATAGATATGTCAGAGGCAAGTAGGCTCCAGTCTAAACCTGTTTTTTTTGTTGTTGTTTTATAAATAAAAACAAAGCCTAGTGAGTTTGGGTAGGTTTAAAGTAATAGGATGTACTACTAGCAGTCAGGATGTGAAAAATTCTGTGTGGGGTGCATGTGTGCTACGAGCCCCTGTATAGGGCGTCATTAATGAGTACCTGGTATGCTGTCAGGGTATCCAATCACATCATCAAAAACAAAAGTGGGAAATGTTTGTTGTGAAACATAAAACAAATTATTTCAATTTTAAAGGGTGAGCTTTAAAATTACTGGGATGTGCATGAGCTGCACATTATTAACTAGGGTACCTGGTTTAGAAGTGGCTAGTAGACCACTGGGTGGGCCAGGGTTCTGTTTTGGGCGCTCAGTATTAAGTGTCACAAATTATGGGGCATTGTAGGGTAAAACCTTTAAGGTCTAATGGCTTTTATTACCATTTAATTTTGGATGCAAAATTCTCGATTATCAATAAAATGTAAACAGGAGTCCAGATCAAGTCTAGTTGCTAGATTTGATCAAAAGCAATAATCAGAACATTCAGTAGTGCTTCACTACCCTTCTGGACAATGAACATGTCTTTTAGGACTTTATTGTGAATTCCACAGGATGCAACTAAATCATGTGGGCTTGTGAGGTATTCTGCCTCAACAAGCTGTGTAGGTTTAAATCACTGGTTATCTGCAATAAGATGTGAAGTTTGGACTTGTAAGAAGACTCGTACTTGCATATAAACAAGCATCTCTCTCTCTCTCTGGAACCTAAAAGGAAAGAGAAAAGAAAAGTATAGTTAGTTTAGTACTATTCCACCCATTGGGGTATGGAAAAGTAATTTAATCTCCTTTAAACAGGTTCATTTGATTGGCATGTAGTCATTTATCAATGACTGTTATTGTGAGGCACTCTAACTTGGTAGACTGCTGGACCGAGTTTGTTCACAATGGGATAGGGTCTGTTGGGCATTGCCCATACATTGTGAAGCAAACAAGTGTACCTTTTGGATGTCTTGTTTGAGATATTTAACATTTATCTACTGATGCTCCATCAGCAGTGCAGTACACAGGACCAGAAGTAAATGTTCTGGGAGTCTCATGAATCGTCCGGTCACGATTTCAAAAATGGGGTACACTGTGTACATGCAGAGGGTGTCCCTCTTATTGCCATAATGAATAAAGGCAATAATGAATCCCAGTCGTTTGGGGTTTTCTGAACAAGTTTGGATAACATAACTTTGATCTGCCTGTTAGCCCATTCCGTCTGTCCTGATGACTGGGGGTTGCAAGGGATATGAAACTTTTGTTTTACCCATAACAAATCCAGAGTTTCCTGCATTACTTGGGCTATAAAGCCGGCTCCCTGTAATCAGAATTTACCTTTAGGGGTAAAGCCCACCTGGTAATTAGCTGGTTTACCAAGACATTTACAGTCACTTTGGCTGTGTTGTTCCAGGGGCCTTATTGCCTCTGGGGTAACAATGCATTTTTCCTAGCTGGTATAGGATTGTTCTGTTCACAGATCAAACAGTTACTAATGTAGTGTTCTACATCATTTCTCATATGTGGTCAACAGACAGAGGATGTCAGTCTGTCTAGGTTTTTTACTGACTCCCTGGTGTCTACCAGTTGGAGTATCATGTACTTGGTACTACAGATAAAATCTACTCTCAGGTGTTCAGGGATTACCCGTAACTTTTCATGAGTGTTACAGTAGTGATGTTCCAAATGAGTAGGCCATCACTGGATAGGTGAATTTCATTTTTCATGTTCTTATAAGAGCTATTTCTGGAAGTTATTGCTCAGTTCCTTTATTAAGGAACCTATACACTGCCTTCAAATGAGGGTCCTTCTTTTGGAGCACAAGGTTCGCATTTTAGAATATGCTCTGAACCTTATGAATGTACGTTTGTATTTAAAATGGTTAGGTAGTGTGATGTACATAAACAAGTCTCTGTATTTCACTGAGGTAATATTAGGAGTGTTGGAACAGAAATGTGTTTTCTTCCCAAAGAAATTCAGTTTATAGAGAAACAGACCCAATTAGAAACTGTAATAAAAACAGTATCTACAGTGCTTTCTGTAATTATCACAAGGCCATTTCTTAAAGCGTGCAGAACTTAACCCTCTCATGGAATGCTGGTATCATTTTACATAAGGAAAAATCTCTAACACAAGCTATTTCTCTCTCTCTAGGACTTTCCAGCTCTCTAAACCATCCACAAATATTTGTGGTAATAAGAAGACTCCTTGCCTCCCTGCTTTTCATTTTATTTGCCAGGTGTGTTTTAACAATGCCTGTGAATTGTACATATATGATGATGCAATTACTAGCCATGCACACTGTCATCACTAGGATGTACAATAATTCCAAACCCTATCTGACCCTTGTTGGTATGTGTGGCTGAGTCAACAGTCAAAACATGACACACAGTGGTATCTTTTAATACTTCCTGCGGTTCTGTCAGAAAGGTCCCTGGGACAGGTAGGTCAGGGGGTTGGAGTGAACAATTATGGGTCTCTCCTGTAAATTGTAGGCCTTGAGCCAACAAGGATGGAGTTTTGATAGGAAGGACAGTGATGTCATAATCCTGTAAAATGAGAGACCAGTGTGCAAGTCTGGCATTGGTTACAGAGTCATCTTTTACTCTGTCCGACAACAGAAAGTTAGTTGGCAAACGATTGGAATGCAGCACAATAAGTGCATTTCCAATGATGTACATAAAGTATCTCATTGCCCAGTATGTAGCCAAAAGATTCCTTTCACAAAGGTTGTATTTTAGCTCCACTGGGGTAAGCATCTGGGACGCATAAGCAATGGGTCTGATGTGTCGATTGTATGTCTGGGCTAAAACTGCTGAGATTGCTATATCTGATGTAGCAGTTTCAATGTACCTTAAAACTGTGTTAGGATTAACCAATGCTGGGACCATGGTCAGTGATTCCAAAAGAAAAGACAGTATCATCAATATTAGGATACCTTGTACCTTCTTAGCAGAAGTGCCTGCTAAAGTTTGTGCTGGGAATAACCCAGAATGTTTCTGACTTGTGCCTGCTATTGCACGTGCTGGGAATAACCCAGACTGTTCCTGGCTTGTGCCAGCTATAGCAGCCACAGTATGGGATGATCCAGGTGTCACTGGTGAAGGGGGTTCTACATCATGTGCTGGCACTATCAGGGGTGCCTGCACAGTGGAGAAGAAAAAATTACTCACCTCAGTAATTATGTTTCTTCTATTCGAGTCTTGCTGTATTCTGACAAGTGCAGTTAGCCCCAGCCTTTAAACTGCCCCGGAGAACAAAGGGTTAATCTTTCGATGCAGAGCATTGAATGCTGAGCTCGAGCTTGGTTGATGTCTCTGCTTCCCTTTGAAAACTAACCATCAGATTCTTACGAGCAAAACTCTAATAGCTATTCTGTGTGAAAATTGTAAAAAAAATTTTAATAGCCAACTGGCAACAAAAAGTTTTGGATTACCTAAAGAAGACTCAAGTCAGGAAACCCAAAACTCAAACCATACAGGATTATAATAAAATAAACACCTAAACAAAAGATGAGGGTGTAAAAGGAGCACCCCTGAGGTGCAGCACTGCACCTGCCCACCCACTTCCCAAAACCAGGTTCTGAGAGGGGAGGCAGGGAGGGAGGTCAGAATACAGCAAGACTCCAATAGAAGAAACATAATTACTAAGGTGAGTAATTTTTTTCTTCAAACAACTTGAAGTCTTGCTGTATTCTGATAGTCTGAACTACCAAACAGTACCTCCATGGAGGAGGGACAGAACCTACTTGAGGAATAGGCTCTGAAGTACTGCTGCCATGAGCAGGCATCACTCCTAGCCTGGATACCAGAGAATAATGTTTGGTAAAAGGTATGGATTGTTTTCCAGGTGGCTGCTTGACAAATTTCTAAGAGAGGGATATCCCTGGCAGCAGCCAGGGAAGCATCTGTACCTCTTCTAGAGTGAGCCCTCAGGCCTGAGGGTGGAATCTTTCCCAGTTTTTCATAGCAGAATTGTATACAAGACACAATCCACCTGGCAATAGTTCTCTTGTGGCAGGTTTGCCCTTTCCCACTTCTCCATAAGTGAGGAACAACTGGAGAGAGTCAAACCTGTGACCCTTGGTACGCTCTATGTAGTAACTAAGGGCTCTTTTAACATCTAAACTGTGTAGCCTCTTCTCCTGAGGAAGAATGATCAGTGAAAACAGGAAGAGAGACAGACTGGTTTAAATGGAAGTCTGAAACCACTTTGAGGCAAGAACCTTCTATTGGTTCTAGGGCCACTTTATCCCTGTAAAGGAAATAAAATCAGGTTCCACTGACAGGGCTTGCAATTCACTGACACGCCTGGCAGAGGTAATGGCTACCAAGAACACAGTTTTCCAAGTCAAGTACTTAAGCTCTGCTGAGGACAAAGGCTCAAAAGGAGGTTGCATAAGTTGAGCAATGCAAACATTCAAATCCCAGGCAGGGGCAGGGTCTCTAAAGGGAGGATTGGTGTGAAGCAATCCTTTAAAATATTTACAAAACACAGGATGAGAAGCTAGTGAGGAAGACTTCCCCACTGACAGAAACAGCTGACAAGTGTACCTTGAGAGTAGATGGTCTGAGGCCTAGGCCATTAAGATGGACCATATAATCCAGAACCGTAGGCAATTCAGCAGTATCTGGGGAAATATGCTTCTTAGAACACCAAATGCTGAATCTCTTCCATTTGGAGTTATATGTCTTTCTGGTGGAGGGCTTTCGAGAAGCTTTGAGAATATCCAGAACCCCCTGAGAAAGATGAAAATCTGCAAACTCTAACTCTTCAAGAGCCATGCCTTGAGATTGAGAGACTGAAGATTGGGGTACCAAATCCTCCCCTGAGAGGATGTTAACAGGCTGTAATTCCTGGGGAGAAACAGGGGAAGACGGACTACTAGGGACAACAACAGGGGGTACCAAGGCTGTCTGGCCCAATCTGGAGCAATCAGAATCACTTTGCAAGGTTGAGACCTTATTTTGACTAAAACTTTGAACAGGAGTGGGAAGGGAGGAAAGGCATACAGAAATTCCTTCCACTTCAGAATCAAACATCCCGGGGACTGAGCCCAAGACTGAGGGTCTGCAACAAAAGAGAGGAAGTTGGTGATTGTCTGGGGCTGCAAAGATCTATCTCTGGGCGCCCACCTTGAAAAATTGCTTTAACACCTGAGGTCCAGGGACCATTTGTGATGGCCTAGAGAGATCCTGCTCAGTGCATCTGCTAACACTGTCCTTCCTGGAAGGTGAACTGCTATCAGAGATTTGCAGGAATAAGCCAGGGACCACAATTTCATGGCTTCCGTGCACAAGGCCGTGGACTGAGTGCCTCCTTGCTTGTTGTGGTGGTGGTGTCTGTTCTGACCTGAACCACCTTATTCTGCACTGACTGAGAGAAAGCTTTCCGGGCCGGAAAAACTGCCCTGAGTTCTAGGAGATTGATATGGAGAAGGGATTCTTGGGGGGACCACAGTCCCTGGGCAGTGAGGGCCCCCAGATGGGCTCCCCAGCCCAGAAGAGAAGCGTCTGTGGTAAGGACCACTGAATGAGACTGAGTGGCAAATGGGACCACTTGTCTTAAATTGTCCTGATCCTGCCACCATTGAAGGGCTTGGATCAGAGTCACTGCGATCAGTTTGGTAAGGGAATCCTTCCTCTGAGACCAAAAAGCCCTCAGATGGAACTGAATATCCCTTATGTGGAATCTTGACCCTTGGACCACTGCTGTTGAAGTTGCCATGTGACCCAAGAGCTGGAGGAAATGCCTTGCTGGTTGAGATACCTGAAGGCTGAAGGAAGAGGCTAGTTCTATAAGAACCCTTGCCCTTTCCAGGGGAAGAAAGGCTCCTGCTCTGACTGTGTCCCAGTTCTGCCCCTATAAGGTAAAGCAGGACTGGTTCAAGAACTGACTTGGGAAGGTTGAGAAGAAATCTAGAGAAGTGAGCACTTGCTGGGTCACTTGCAGGTGAGACATGCTTGGTCAGGAGACTGACCCACTATTAATGTCGTCGAATATGGAAAAATGAAATCTTTTGCCTTCTTAGAAGGCAAGTACTACTACCAGGCACTTCTTGAAAACCCTTGGGGCTGAGAGTTAGGCCAAGAGCATTGCTCTGAACTGATAGTGGCCTGAGGGCAACTTGAACCTGATGTACTTTCTGTGGGAGCACTTGATGGGAATGTGAAAGTAGGCATCTTTGAGGTCCTGGGGCTAGCCAGTCCCTCGCCTTAGAGAGGGCAGTTATTCAAGTTACCATCTTGAACTTTGGTTTAAAAGATATTTGTTTAGGTATCTTAGGTCTAGGATGGGTGCGCCACTCCCTGTCTTTTTGGGGAAAGTACCTGGGTACAGTCCTTTGCCCAGTGTAGAATAGAGTACTCTCTCTAGCGCTCTTAAGGCCAGCAGAGATGAAACCTCTGCCTCTAGGGCAAGGGTTTCTGAGAGATTTGCAGGTGGAAAAGATCTGGCTCTCATCTTGGGAAATTTTCTGAAGCTGAGAACCAGTCTCTGGCTTACTACTTCCAGGACCCACTTGTCTGATGTACTAGACATCCAGTCCTGGACAAAGTAAGCCAGCCTGCCCCCTAATGGAATAGAAGAGTCGACCCGGGTAGGCCCCTTAGGCTGAGGAGTGGATGCAGCCCTGCTCATCCCCTTGCCTCTCCCTCCTGAAAAGAAACCCCTCTATGAAGAGAGAAGAGGCCTGTGCTTGGTAAAGGCCTATGAAAAAGCCTGCCCCTGCCCTAGACTGCTGCCTTTGAGGAGTTGCCTGCCTCTCCTTGGCCTGAGCACTCCAGTAGGTGGTCCTGTACTCATCCATTTTCTTCATGTAAATTCTCTGTTGCTACCCAAACAGAGAATTACCCACTACAGGAAAATCCATGGCCTTAGCCTGGGTATCATCACAGAGGCTAGAACATCTGAGCCAAAGCCATTCTCCGAAGAGCCACAGATGTAGCCATGACTCTTGATGACACATCATTGGAGTCCACAGCAGCATGAAACTGAACTTTAGATGCCTCAATCCCATCTGCAGCCACCGTCTCCAGCTCCTTGGCTAGCTGGGGGGAGGCCTGTTTAGCTAGTGCCAGTAGTGTCCCACCTGGACGTCTGGTACCTGGCTGTATAGGCCATATAATTCGCCTGTCTGAGTCCCAAGGAAGATGCCATGTACAGCTTTTTTGCCATGGCACAAATCTTTCTGGAGTCTTTGTCTGGGGAGTGTGAAGCCAAGGGAATGCTTGCCTCATCACAGGCAGCAGCCTGCACAACACAAACATGGCTGCATTGGTGATATAAAAACTCCGTATCTGAGCCTGAGAGTGTATTCCTCTTGTCCATTCTTCTGTACACAGGAGGTATAGAATTGGGAGACTTCAGAATTTTTTGTGTCTGTTTCCCAAAAGATTTGTGGAGGGTAATAGACAGTCTCCTGGACTCTGGGATGTCCATCATTTCTACAAAATCAGGCTCCTCTTGATCTTCCATTGCCTCTTCCATAGGAAGCTGGAGGGTCTCAGCCACCTTTTTGAAGAACATAAAGTGGGAAGGGGACTCAGAAAGCCTAGGAGGGGATACACCTGAAGGTCTGTCTGGGGAGATGTCCGGTTCCACAGGCACATCTAGACTTTTACCATCATCATCTTCAAACTCCCCTTCCTCCTCAAACTCCGGTTCATAAAATTCTTCAGGAGTACAGTCGTGAATTGGGGCAACTGACCGAACCGATTCCACAATCCAAATCGCTCTGGCTATTTCTTCGGCGGTTGGAACATGGACTTCTGGATCCGAACTGGACGATTTTTCTTTGTGCTTTCTTTTAGTCGGAACCGACCCTCGGGATGGCTCTCCTGTAAAGCTTAAAAGTAGCCTGGTCAGAGGCACTCCTTCTGGTTCGGTTGGAACTTGAACCGGGCTGGACAGCTGGGTCAGCGGACTTCTCGGTCTCCTTTTCCCCTCAGTCTACCTAATCTCTTTTCAAGGGTAGATTTGGGAAAATTTTTTGCAAATTCGGCAGTCTGAATCGAGGTGTTCAAACCCCAGACAATTAACACAAGGTGGTGTGGGGATCGGCCTTATCAAAGACCTCCCCACACTCCCTGCAGTGTTGAAACCAGTGGGCCCGGTTTTTTTCTTGGGTTTCTCAGACATGGCCAACCTAACCAAACTTACCCTTTTTTTGGCAACCGCCAGGCAAGACTCCCTTATCGGTTCCTAATGTGTCACGGGTCATGGGAAAAAACGTATCAAAACACGTTTTTTTTTAGAACCGATAAGGACTGGTAACCACACACTAAAGTTAACACAAGAATTAAACAAATGATCAGTTAAGTTGAACCGATCCACACTTTTTACAAGTCCCACACAGCAAACACAGTACAAAACCTATCTAGTACTCATGGTACCACAGACAGAGACTGAACCGACTATGTGGAAAACTTTTTCAGTTAGTAACTGACGAAAAACCGACACTTCGACTGACTTTTGAACCGAGCTGCAGGAGAAATCTCTGGAGCGATTGTTCAGTGAGGCGGAGTAAAGATCTGACGGTTAGTTTTCAAAGGGAAACAGAGACATCAACCAAGCTCAAGCTCAGCATTCTATGCTCTGCATAGACAGATTAACCCTTTGTTCTCCGGGGCAGTTTAAAGGCTGGGGCTAACTGCACTTGTCAGAATACAGCAAGACTTCAAGTTGTTTGAAAAGTAGTGTGCAAGTTGCACGTAGTTCTCCAGCTATGGATTGTGGTTCAATAGCCATCAGGGGTGGAGATAGTAGTACTGAAGCAGCTGTCAGCCCAGGTTCAGAAATCAAACATGTAACCCTTCCCCCCAATGTGGCCTGTGATGCTGAAAATATCACAGCCACGGGGCTATCAGAATCAGGGTTGACCCCTCTCCCATCAAATGTAAAGTGGGTTTCCCCACCGGAAGGTTGCTGGATGGTAGCAACATTATTTTTAATGTTGCAGCTTAAGGTATTAATGCACTGCATAAGAAAAGCAGTACAATCAGTCTTCTCAGGGAAAGCTGATGTTATTTCACATCATAATTAGCAGCAATGTGTTCCTTAACCAAGGCTGTTCTAGTATAGTAAACACTGCTAGCAGCAGCTTCTTCTGCAGCGTCAGACACTGACTTCATGACAGATTGCGTTATCAACCTCATTCAAAAGTACATCAGCATCATTTTTAATGAGAATCTTCTGTCCCTCAGAAACACTAGCATTACTTATAACATTATTAATCATGCCAAAAAACTCTGGTTTGTTTTATTTTGTTATGGCAGCAATCACAGGTCCCTGTGACTGCATGATCGAACCTCAGTGATGTGGTGGTCGGCCATTTTGGATTACCTCATGGGCATCATGGGTTACTGTGTTATGACCATGAGCAGCCATCTTGGGGATGGTATGGAGATGCAACCTGATGACATGTGTGTCCACCATTTTGAGACTAACAATTCTCCATTTTGTGAATCACAGAAAAACAAGTGGCTAGCCTTTGTTCTAGTCCACCCCACAGCATACTGTGAGTGTTCAAAATCAAACTCTTCAACATCAGAAGAGACAAGGTCTATGGGCATTAAGGTAGTATGCCCTGCCAATACCTCTGGCTGATGGCACAAGTTCGCCATATCTGACTTTTTACTCCTACATTCTAACTGCTCAGATACAGGAGTCTGCATGCTGTAAAGTGCATTGTTTTCAGATTGCAAGACTTTCTCATCTTGTAAAACATGCCTGTTATCAACAGAAGCTGTGTCACAGTTTATATTAAAAACATATATTTCAAGTCTGCTGTACTGAAAACATACTGAATCATGCTGTTCAGTCAAGGTTTGGTATTGAAATACCAGCATGTTAACTCTTTCAGTAATTACTTGAGTTATCATCCCTATGTTCCTTGTTTTCAAAACGTAAGGAATCAGTGTTATTAGCTAGAACACCATTTGTTTGAAAAAAAAAAATTTCTAACAAGTTTTGCCTTTTCAGCGTCATCCTTAAGGCATGCAGGTCTTGGCTGCTTCTCTCATTAAAGAAAGAATAATTTTCTGGACGGAAAGACTGCAGTCCATCTAATCCTTTCTTTATGAGAAGCCTTTTTCAGACCAATATCCTGCTTGCAGGCAGCATTCTCCATTTTGCAAGCAACATACTCAGATTCTAAAACAGATAGTTTTCTTAGAACAGCATCAAAACATTTAAACAATGTTGCAATTAATAATCCTTCAGGATCAACTCTTGGTACCATTTTTCAATTCCCCATAATGGGCAATGATTTCCCTCAAAGGGCTACCAGCGGATTCTGCTACCTCAGAAAAATCCGGCCAATGACGTTAAGCAGTTTGGTATGTTAAGGCATCTAGCCTCAACTCAGTACTGATATTTTTAGACATGTCCTTTAAGATAAGAAACCCTTAGCTGTCTGTGGATCAAAAACTTTGTTTGCAACCAAAGTTCATGAAAGGACACACATCATTTGACGTATGTGGACACCTAGATGAGTAAATACACATTAGGACTTGAAACCACAAATTAAAGCAGTCTGTCTGTTCGGATCCCTTTACAGCTGTATGTTCCCACAGAGAAAAAAAGAGGGAAATAAAATAAAACAACTCATTACACAGATTGAATATTCTGCCAAGAGATTGTTTTGTCTGCACTGTGGAACACATAACAGACCGAAAAGTTAAACAGAAGACACACCCAGCTGCTTGTTACTGGAGATTTCTCAACCAGTGTTTTAATTTACAAAGGAAATTAAAATGCAACTAGGCAAACACCCAGACTCCACTCGCGGTCACCATTTATGTTACGTAAACAATCTCAGATAATAAATAATAATAATACAGATTATTGTGTCTTCGGAGTCTGACAAGAAACAGTTGTAAACAAGCAGGAGTACTAATAAATGTTTATTAGACTACTTACGCCAAGCATGTGACAAAGAAAATCACAAGGGAGATGGGTTTCTCATCACTCTCCTGAAGAATGTACATCATCTCCAGGATTGTAGGATCTCAGGTTCTCCAAGATCTCAGTCTCTCTCTCCCTGTGGAACTGGGTTGCAGAAGGCTAAATACTACAGATAACAGCATAGCAAAAGAGATTACCTCATAGTTACAGATATGAGAAACAATATGCATTGGTTCTAAGTCATTCTCCATTGGATGACGACTTGGGAGACAGAATTACTAATGAGTATCATATGAGACACATAATATGCTTCCGTTTGCATTATAGCTTGGACAAAAGAAATGCTGACTGTGCTCTATAACGTGGCATTTCTTGCTTATATATAATATAAGACATAAGAAAAAATTACTCACCTTAGTAATGTTGTTTCTTCTAATGGAGTCTTGCTGTATTCTGACTATTGCAGTGATATCCAACCTTTGAACTGCCCTGGAGAGGAAAGAGTTAACTTTCCATGCAAGGCATGGAACGCTGAGCTCGAGCTCGGTTAAGACTCTTGTCTGTTGTTGTTTGAACCCAAACCGCCAGATCTTCTCGAGCTATACTCACTGGGTGTCCTGTGGAAACTGTAAACTCACACTAGCCAATTGGCTACTAAATATAATAAAAAGATTTTTTTGTTCCAAGGCAAAGACTCAAGTCAGGAAACCAAAAAACAAAGCAAACACAACACACACACCCAAAATAAGAGGGTGAAAAGAGGGGCACCTCTAGGGTGCCAACACTGTTCCTGCCCACCCACATCCCAAAACCCAGGTTCTGAGAGGGGAGGGAGGAGGTCAGAATAGCAAGACTCCATTAGAAGAAACAACATTACTAAGGTGAGTATTGTTTCTTCAAACAACATGAATCTTGCTGTATTCTGTAATATGAACTACCAAGCAGTACCTCCATGGAGGAGGACAGAACCTACTTTGAAACAGGCTCTGAAGCACTGCTGTGCCAAACCGAGCATCACTCCTAGCCTGGATATCCAGAGAGTAATGCTTGGTGAAAGTATGTACTGTTTTCAGGTGGCTGCCTGACAAATCTCTAAGATAGGAATATTCCTGGCAGCAGCCAGGGAAGCAGCTGTACCTTTAGTAGAGTGAGCCCTCAGGCCTGAGGGTGGGATTCTACCTAATTTTTCATAGCAGAATTGTATACAAGAGACAATCCACCTGGCATTAGATCTCTTAGTGGCAGGTTTTCCCTTGCCAACCTCACCATAAGTGAGGAACAATTGGAGGGAGTCAAACCTGTGACCCTTGGTGCGCTCTATGTTGTAGCTAAGGGCCCTTTTCACATCCAGGCTGTGTAGCCTCCTCTCCCCAGAGGAGGACTGGTCAGTGAAGAAAACAGGAAGAGACATAGACTGATTAAGGTGGAAATCTGAAACCCCCTTAGGCAAAAACTTCCTATTAGTCCTGAGGACCACCTTATCTCTATGGAAAGAAATAAAATCAGGCTCCACTGACAGGGCCTGTAACTCACTTATGCGTCTGGCAGAAGTAATGGCTACCAAGAACACAGTTTTCCAAGTCAAGTACTTAAGCTCTGCTGAGGACACAGGCTCAAAAGGGGGTTGCATAAGCTGGGCAATGCAAACATTAAGGTCCCAAGCAGGGGCAGGGTCCCTGAAGGGAGGATTAGTATGCAGCAAACCCTTGAAGAATTTACAGAATACAGGGTGAGCTGAAAGGGAAGAGGGCTTGCCTGCTGACAAGAAGGCAGAGACAGCTGCCAGATGCACTCTAAGTGTAGCTGGTCTGAGTCCCAAGCTACTGAGATGAACCATATAGTCCAGGACTGTAGGCAACCCAGCAGACTCTGGAGAAATATGCTTACCGGAGCACCAAATAGTAAACCTTTTCCATTTGGAGTTGCAAGTCTTTCTGGTGGAAGGCTTTCGAGAAGCCTTTAGAGTATCCAGAACACCTTGAGAAAGATGTAAATCAGCAAACTCTAACTCTTCAAGAGCCAGGCCTTGAGATTGAGAGATTTGATTCGGATACCAAACCCTCCTGAGAACATGTTAACAGGTTGTAATTCCTGGGAAGAGACAGGGAAGGTGGACTGCTAAGGACAGCAAGAGAGGGTACCAGGGCTGTCTGGCCCAGTCTGGAGCAATCAGAATCATTTTGCAGGGCTGAGATCTGATTTTGACTAGTACTTTGAAAAGGAGAGGGAAGGGGGGAAAAGCATACAGGAATTTCCCTTCCTAATTGAGGACTAGAGCATCCAGGGGGACTGAGCCCAACACTGGGGGTCTGCAGCAAAAAAGAGGAAGTTGGTCTCTCAGGCACAGAGGTAAAGTTGGGGGCATTGGAGAATGCCTGAGAAAGTTCCACGAGATGGGGTATAAACAGAGTAAAAAAAAAAAAATAGTGCAAAATAGCAGTATCACAGTACAATAGACCAGGAATACAGTGTGTGGTGTATGTGGGATGATAGGGGGCATAACCCAGGCGTAACAACCTACTGTACGACTAGCCAGTCATCCAGGTGGGGAAAGTACAGTTACGTAAGAACTTACCGTAACAGTAGATCTTCGAGAACAGCTCTTGCAGCAGGTAACACCATTAGGACTGAAGCCGGCAGGCATCAGGACCCCACAGAAAACTTCTAGCTAGCTATCTTCAGCGGGGACCGCCCCCGACAGTCCGCCTCCGGCAGGCATAGTACATGAGGGGGCGGTCATGAGATTCCCAGTTCCCCTGCGGAGACTTCCGAGCCGCAGGATGACATTGAAAGGGAGACCGAGGATCCACTGTCAGAAGACAAAAGGGTATAAGTCCTGTTAAAAGGCTTGAGAAGCCATGCCTCCTCCAAGGGGAAGGTGGGCGGGAAGGTACCTGCTGCAGAGCTGTTCTCGAAGATCTACTGTTACGTAAGTTCTTACGTAACTGTACTATCTTACTTGAGACACAGCTCTTGCAACAAACTATCCATTAGACGGATTCCCAAGCAGTAGCGCTTGCAAACACTCTGGGAGGAGGAAACTAGAAAGTTCATTCCAAGTCCTGATTCTAGGACAGGAGACCCTGTAGCACAGCCAGGCCGAAGCCGGCTCTTCGCCGTGAAGCAATGTCCAGGCTATAATGACTGATAAAGGTATGTACAGAGCTCCAAGTGGCTGCAGCACAAATGGCAGAGGTGGAGACGTTACGAAGTGCTGCAAAGGAGGTGGCCACTCCCCTAGTGGAATGGCCCCGGACTGATCCCGGGAGGGGCTTTTGTTTGATATCATAGCAGTATGATATGCACTGGACAAGCCAGTGAGAAAGGGACTGTTTCGATACTGGCTGGCCCATCATCCTTTCAGTAAAGGAAACGAAAAGTTGCTCCGACTTACGAAGCTGCTTAGTTCTGCTCAGGTAGTACCTTAAGCTGCGGTGAACATCCAGGGTGTGGAGCAGCGCCTCTCCTCTATTAGAATAATTAGGGAAGTAGACAGGTCAATGTCCTGATTGAGAGTGAGTGTGGAGACCACCTTAGGCAAGAATTTAGGATTTGTCCTCAGGGATACTCTGTCCCGGTGGAAAATCAAATAAGGCTCCTTACACATGAGAGCATGAAGCTCGGAAACTCTTCTCGCTGACGTAACAGCAACTAAAACAACGTTTTCTCGACAGAAAATGCAGCTCCAATCATGGCAGGTTCAAAGGGGGCGTGGATGCTCCAGGACAAAGTAAGTCCCATGGAGGCACTGGGTCTTTAATGGGCGACTACGATGTAACACCCCTCTCAGGAATTCTCGACAGGCATCTAATTGTGCCACTGTCGCTGTCCACGGAAGGTGATAAGCTGAAATGGCACAGAGGTGCACCTTAATAGAGGGTAGGCGAGACCGAGCGGAAGGAGAGCAGGTACTCTAACACGCTTTCACGGACAACCCTAAAGGGGAAGGCGTGCTTTACAACCATAGACAAAAGCAGGCGCCATTTCATGGCGCACGTCACATGCATTGCCGGCTTTCTGGCTGCAGAAAGGACTTCCGCAACCTCCTCGCGAGACCCGTGTCGCAAAATGGCTATGTCTCTAGGAGCCATGCATGCAGGTTCAGTGAGCGTAAGTCCGGTGGACAAGTGAACCTCCTCCTGAGACAAGAGATGGGAGCTGAATGGCAACGGGAGTGGAAGTTCCCGGGATAGCTGTATTAGCAAAGGGAACCAGATCTGTCTGTGCCAGAAAGGGGCCACCAGGATCATTGCTGCATGCTCCCTGCGCAGTTTGAGAAGAACTCTCTGGATCAACGGGAAGGGAGGGAAAGCGTAAAGGAATCTGTCCGCCCAGGAGAGGGACAACCAGTCTCGCCAGAAAACACCAGGCCCTGGATCTAGCGAGCAAAAATTGGGCAGTTTTGCGTTGGATGGGGAAGCGAACAAGTCCAATTCTGGAGTTCCCCATCGAAGAAACAGATCCTCTGCTACCTCCTGAAGAAGTTCCCACTCGTGGACTCTGGCCTGGGAACGACTCAGGCCATCTGCAATTGTGTTGTCCACCCCAGGAACATGTACTGTGATCAGGTTCGCGCCGTGTCGGATTACCCAATCCCACACCCTCATAGCCTCCCTGCAAAGGGGGTAAGAGTGTGCACCTCCTTGTTTGTTCAGGTAATACATCACCGCCGTGTTGTCTGTCTGGAGCAGGAGAGTACTCGGCGGGATCTCTGACTGAAATGCCTGCAGGGCATAAAGGACCGCCCTCATCTCTAGAACGTTGATATGAAGGTGAGCCTCCTGAGGGGTCCACGTTCCCTGGGACTTCACCCCGTCCAGGTGTGCTCCCCACCCTAGTCCTGAGGCGTCTGTGGTGAGGATTACCTCCGAGGACGGCGCTATAAACGGGACACCTGTAGAGTGTCTCCCTGGGTCTAGCCACCATTGCCAGCCTCGAATCACGGCGTTCGTGATTCTGACCAGATGCTGCATATGGTCTTGCCTTTGGTCCCATTGCACCTTGAGCATCCACTGAGTTACCCGCATGTGGAGCCTTGCGAAAGGGACGGTCAGAATGGCCGCAGCCATGTGTCCGAGCAAGCGAAGGACCGACCTGGCTGGGACGGTCTTCTTCGACGAAAGATCCCTGATCGTCTGGAAGAAATGCTCTTCCCTGAACGGTGTCCAGGACTGCGCCTATGAACTGCAGTTTCTGCGACGGTACCAGGAGAGACTTCTCGTAATTGATTAAGATGCCCAGAGACTGAAAGAGATCCTGGGTACTCTGGATAGCCATTAACAACGCCTCTCTGAAGGCGGCCATGAGAAGCCAATCGTCCAAGTACGGGAACACATAATGGCCCTGTCTCCTTAGAGACGCGGCCACGACTGCCATGCATTTGGTAAAGACCCTGGGGGACGATGACAGTCCAAATGGAAGTGCTCGGAACTGAAAGTGGTGGCCGAGAAACTCGAAGCGCAGGAACCTCCTGTGCGCTTGAGCTAGAGGGATGTGCAGGTATGCATCCTGCATGTCTAGGGACGCTAAAAATGCATCCCTCTTTAGCATGGGAAAAAGACCCGGAAGAGTCACCATGCGGAATCTTTTGTAGGCGACCGACATATTGAGGTCGCTGAGGTCCAGAATCGGACAGAGGTCCCCTGTTTTCTTTGGAACCAGGAAGAAGTGGGAGTAATACCTGTACCCTCTCTGGTTCTCTGAGACATACTCTGTCGCCCCCTTTTGCAGGAGCGCGAGTATTTCTTGCCTGATCAGAGGCTTGTGCCGACCCGAGTAATGGGAGAGCAGAGGAGGCCTCGAGGGTGGCTTTTCTGCGAATTCTATAAAGTGGCCTCCTTCGGCCAACTGAAGAACCCACCGGTCAGTGGTTATGGACTGCCATCCTGGCAGGTAATTTGCAATGCGACCCCCAACCTTGATGTCCAGTTGATCCTGAGGGGCGGGGGCCGGAAAGGAGTCAGGCTGTGGCGGCAGAGGGGCCTGTGGGCTGGGCAGGTTTAGCTGGGCGTTGACCTCGGCCCACGGGCTGTCTACCCTGGGCTCTGCGGGGACCGGAGCCCCTCTGTTGTGGACCGGTTCGGGACTGTTGTCTCTGTGCCCGTCCACGAAAACGGCTTTGGTTCCTATGAAAGGAACTAAGCCTCGTCGATACATCGCCTGGACTGACCTCACCGCCTTCCCGGCCTCTTGAAGCTTGGTGATGACCCTCTCAGAGGGCTTACCAAAGAGAACTTCTCCCTCGAATGGGGCGTCCATGATGTTTTTGTGGACGTCCGGGGTAAGGCCGGAGACACGGAGCCAAGAGTGCCTCCGGAGGCATACACCTGAAGCTGCTGCTCGAGCCGAGGAGTCGTACGCAGCTCGTAGCACTTGGATCCCCACGTCCGAACCCGTCCGGAGGAGCTGCAACATCTCCTCCTTCTGCTCACCTTCTGGCAACTTCTCAGCCAGATCCAGACCCTGCTCCCACAAGGCATTTTGGAACTGCACCATGTGGGTCAAGTAATTCAGGGATCTGATGGCACAAGTAGCGGAAGCATACGTGCGCCTACCCATAGCGTCCAGCTGTTTGGACTCCGGGTCCGGTGGCACAGTGCTCAAATGTTGCGGTCTCTGGGACCAGTCATGAGAGGCTGTTATGACCAGAGAGTCAGCCTGAGGATGCTGAGCCAAGTACTGGTCTTCCCTTGGAGCCTTGTACAGGCGGTCAGCTTTCTTCGGCATCGCCGGGAGTGAATGTGGACGCTTCCACGCTGCCTTGGTGACGTCCACGAAAGTGTCTACCAAGGGTGGCACCACCACAGGCTTGGGGTCCTTCTGCCGAAGATATTTCGCAAGGCGTAGCCTTCCGGGGTCTAACTCTTCCGCATCCCATTCCATGTTCTCTTGGATGTGTCTCATGATGTCCGAGAACGAAGGGTCATCCGGAGGAGACCTTGGAAGCTCACGCGGGTCGGGAGAAGGGATGTGGAGGGGAGATGGGGATCTAGATCCTGTTGAAAACTCTGATCCCGTGTCCTCCGTCGAAGGCGAACGGCGGCGTCTTCTGAGTCTCTTAGGGCTGGGTGACCCAGAAGAGGGTCTGGACAGAGGTCTCCTTTTATCTGGTCTCCCCCTTGGAGGGATCCTGGGCTCCTGGGGAGGAGGTAACTGGCCTGCAGACCCGGATGGAGAAGGGGGCGCAGGAACCGGAGGAGTAACCGGTCTAGGAGGAGGAGGAGGAGGAGGTGGGAGAGGAGATGGGGTGGGGACCATGTCATTTTTGATGGTATCCCACCAGTAAGCTCCTTAACCTCTGAGAAAGAAAGACCCGACGACGGACGGGCGCCGGTGGACGGTCGTCTGGTTCCGGTGTCGGCTCCGTAGGGGCCTCGGGTTGCGGGGAGTGTTCCCTGGCAGGCTCGACAGGACCGGGGTCGCCCGTCTGGTCCTCGGGCTATGTCAACTCCTCCTCTGTAATGGTCTCCTGACCGACGTCGGTCGGAGGCGTCGGGGTCCTCTTCTCAATCCGGACAGGCACGGACGTCGGCCCCCCTACCGGCATCTGGGGTGCATGTGCGCACGGGCGACGTCGCCTGGCGGTCGGACGGCTCTGGGACCTGTGGCGAGAGGCCACGTCGGGCGGGTCGACGGTCTCTTAAGAGGGGTAAGCTCCTTGGTCTTTCGCTGGGGAGGAGGAGGCAAGGAGGCAGACCTGACGGGTTCAGAATGGTGGGAACCCGACTTGTGGTGATGGTGGCAGTCCCCCGACTTGACCAGGGCCTTGGAAGACGAAGGAGGCCTGGAAGTCTTGGCCTGAGAAGAGGAGCCGAAGATTTTCTCACGCAGCAGGGGAGGCTGAGAACTGGCCGGGAAGGCGGCGGTCGGACCTGGGCAGACTCACGAGAATCAGAGGCCCTAGGCAGGGGACCTGGAAGGGCCTTCTCCCTATGCTTCTCCGAATGTTTGCGGGCCTTCTCCGAAGAATCCCCCTTGGAGGCCATGGTCTTGAGTTGTTCCTCGAGCAGGAACGCCTGTAGGGCCTTCTGGCAATGGATCCGGGTTCTGCTGTTGAAACCTAGGCAAAAGGAGCAGGACCGGGTGTCGTGGTCTGGGCCTAAGCACTGGATGCAGGCCGAATGCGGATCCTTAAAAGGGATCCACTTCCCATAGGTGCACTTCGAAGAATGACCGGAGGTTGGAGAGGACATCAGACAATAAACTGACCGAAGAAAAAACGAATTTTCCGAAGGAAAAGCTTTACCACGCGTCGCGCGCTAGAATTGGAACGAAGGGTTGAGACTTGCAAAGTCGGCGGGGAAAAGAACTGGGGAATCTAGGGACCGCCCTTTATGTACTACCGACGCCGGAGGCGGACCACAAGGCGCGGTCGCCGCTGAAGATAGCTAGCTAGAAGTTTTCTGTGGGGTCCTGACGCCTGCCGGCTTCAGTCCTAATGGTGTTACCTGCTGCAAGAGCTGTGTCTCGAAGTAAGATCACCGATTCCTTGCCATCTCAGGTATGCCACCACCGCCAAGCACTTTGTGAATGTCCTGGGAGCGGAGGTTATGCTGAATAGCAGAGCTACAAACTGATAGTGACCTGAAGGTAGTCTAAACCTGGGGTACTTTCTGTGGGATTCCCTGATGGGAATGTGGAAATATGCATCTTTGAGATCAAATGATGACAGTCAATCTCGTTGCTGAAGAGTGGGAAGAATTATTGCCACAGTTACCATTCTGAACCTTGGCTTTGCTAAGTGCTTGTTCAGAACTCTTAGGTCTAAAATGAGTCGCCATTCCATTTTTCTTCAAGGTTAGGAAGTATCTGGAGTTGAACCCTTTCACCTTTTGGAGGAGAGGCACAGGTTCCACCGCCTTTGACTGCAAGAGGTTGATAAGTTCTGCTCCCAAAAGTGCCCTCTCTGTTGGGGAAGCTGGTCTGAAAAGTCTTGACCTTAGTTTGGGGAATGACGAAGCTGAGGGCCAGGCCCTGACTCACTACCTAAAGGACCCACTTGTCTGTGGTAATGTTTTCCCAAGCCTGGAAGTAGTGAACCAGCCTGCCCCCCACTGGTAGAGGGGAGGTGCCCCTGGCAAGCATGTCAGGGGTTCTGTTTGGCTTGGGCCTTAGCCTGGGAGGCCTGATCTCCATACCTAGAGCCCCTTCTGCCCTGAAGTATCCTCTCTGCTATTGATAGTCAGGGGTAGCCTGAGCCTGGAAAAGTGGTCTGCTGTAGACTGACCTCCCCTCCCTTGAGGCCTATATGAGGCTGAGGGTTTCTCCTTTGCATTACTTTTGTACTCATCCATCTTTTTCATGTCAGTCTCTGTTTTGTCACCAGAGAATTGTCGCATGGGAAGTCCATGGCTTTGGTCCGAGTATCCAAAAGGACTCAGGACTCAATACCACAAATGTCTCCAGATGCATGTCATTCCATCATCCTTATTTTTATTGTGTGAAAAGCAAACAGTGTCCAGTATAGCCGGTGTAGCCCTGGGAGACCACCACAAACCAATGTTTCACACTACTGTAGAGTGCTTTGTCAAGGTATAGTGCACCCCCTGGTGTATAATTATATATCCTACAGCTTCAATATTTTAACTGTTACAAACTTGAGTAGTGCCTACAAAAACAATTAGTCCTATCCACATCTGTACTGGTGCTTGTTCTGCCTTCTAATTACTCTCGGTACATTAAGTTTATAAAGCCAACATTTAACACTAGTATTTTATTGGTTTACTTATGTACATTCTATTACCCAGTCGAGGCAAGTTAAGCAACATCCTACAATTAATTCTATACACAAAGATCTTTACTTTAAATATCGTATAGAAAAACTTGCTTTCAGCCTGCTAAAGTACAGTTCACAAAGAACTTACCGTAAGAGTAGATCTTCGAGTGGAACTCTTGCAGCAGGTAACACCTTTAGGACTGAAGCCAGCAGGCACCAGGACCCCACAGAAACTTTCTAGCTAGCAATACCCAGTGGGGAACGGCCCCCTATGTCGGCCTGCCCTCGATGTCATGTATGTTGGTCCCCCGTTGAACCACTCTCATCGGTCAGTCAGGCTTCACCCATCATTTCCCTCAAATCTGGGACTCCCTCCCCCCAAATACATCACCCCTCCTCCTCCCTTGCCTCACACAACTTTCTCTCATCTAACTACTCTTGCTTTAATCCTCCTTAATTGTCCTCCTATACTTCTGCTCCTCTCCATGACTTGCAACCTCTGTTAAACATCCCCCCCCGAGCCAGCTTCTCAGCACGCTCTCCTCTCCCTTCACCGCTAACCCCCTCACTCCCATCCCTTACATTCTTCCATTACCAAGTTGCCCCTGCTTAATTTTTCACCTCTGGCAGGGTTCTCAGCATCCTGGAGGGGTCTAGCACTGGGCAAGCCTCCTCCTTTCTCCTTTCTACCCAACTTTTCCTCGCCTAAATCTGCCCACTGTAGGGATTCTTAGAACCCTGAAAATATCTACTCTCAGGTAAATTTATTCCCTCCCTCCTTTTTTTCCTTTCCTCTTCTATCCCACCTATTCCCTCTGCCCAATTTGTCCTCGCCTAATACTATCCCCTGCATCCTGGAGAGGCCCAGCACTGGGCAATTACTCTTCCTTCACTCCCCTTCCCCCTCTATCCTTTCTACCCAACCAGTCCTCGCCTGATTCTGCGCTCTGGCAGGGTTCTCAGCATCCTGGAGTGGCCTAGTCTTAGGCAAGCTTCTTCTTGCCCTCCTCTTCCTTCTTCCTTTCTTTTCTCTCTTCCCGTGTCCTCATCTAATTCTGCCCCCTGGCAGGGCTCTTAGCATCCTGGATGGGGTCCAGCACTGGGAAATGACTTCCTACCCTCCCCTTTCTCCTCCATCCTTTCTACCAAACTCCTTTCCTGACTCTGCTCTCTGGCAGGGTTCTCAGCATCCTGAAGAGACCTAGTCTTAGGCAAGTTTCTCCCACCCCTCCTCCTCCCTTTTACTATCCCTTCAACTATCTCTACCCAACTTGTCTTTGCCTACTCCTGCCCCTTATTCAAAGTCCTCTCCTCATTCCATCACTGGCAGCGACCTCCACACTCTGAAGGGGCCAGTTCCAGGTATGACTTGCCCTTTCCTACCCTATTCCTTACCCCCCACCTCCCTCCTGCACTTAAAGGAATTAGTTTACTGGCACTAAAAACTTGCACTTTTTGTTCTGTCTAAGGTGCTCCCAGATTGCACTAGCCCTGTGTTAACTTGCCCCTCACAACTGATTTTTTTTGCTCACTTTGCTCGGGTAATGTTCCCCCCTTCATTATCCTCTCCTTCCCCAGCTGGTTTCCCCTGTCTACCCTCCTTGATGTCCCTTCACTGCACCTCATTCATTCAACAATTGCTAAATGATCTGCCTCTTAACTGTGAGCCATTCCTGCAAGGAGTTGGCTCCAAGGCTAAATTAAATTTCTGTACTATGTTTCTCAGAATGCCACATGTAATTAAATGCATATTCCATAGTTATGATACATTTAACTGTATGTTACATCACAAATGCGATTATATGATATTTTTTAACTGTATGTCTTGTTACAAATTGAATGCTTAATTTCTCGTATGTGTTAAATGGTAAACTGCATGTCTAATTCTTCATCCACTTGCACTCCCCCCCCCAGGTTGCACTGGGAGACAAGCAACTTGTTTTTCAGTGTGCCTTCCTGGTGAAACGTTTCAATCAATCAATCAATAAATAAAAATGTATAAAACGGGAGGTTACCCAGCCCATCACCAGTTCTATCACCGGAAACTGGCTACTGAGAAAAAACAGAAAGGAGAACTGAGGAACCAAATTATCTGAGAAGGAGAAGAAATCACCAGGGGGAAGGAGGGTGGGAAAAATAGTTTCTGCTGCAAGAGCTCCTCTCGAAGATAGTACAGTTACACAAGAACTTATGTCAACAGTAGATCTTCGAGAAGCGCTCTTACAGCAGGTAATAACAAACAGGACTATGCTGCCAGGCACTAGGACCCCACGGAAAACCTCTAGCTAGCAATCCAAGAAGGGGGACCACCCCTGTCGTCAGCCACTGTATAAAGAGGGCAGTCCCCCAGCGCCACCTCAGTTTGCCTGCCGGAGACCTGGCTAGCTTAAAGAATTGGACAAACCGAGGAGGTTTAGTCATCCCTGAAGAGATAACCACAGAAAAAGCACTGGGTGAAGGAGGGAGGGAAAGTATACCTGCTGCAAGAGGTCTTCGCGAAGATCTACTGTTACGGTAAGTTCTTAAGTAACTGTACAATCTTACTTCGAGATAGAGCTCTTGCAGCAGGTAATAACAGATAGGACTGAGTTCCAAGCACTATTGGGACACCACCAAGTCAGACAGGCAGTGGAACAGAAGTAAGAAGCCTTTGGAAGACAGCAAGGCCACAACCTGCCCTCCGTCTGGAAGCAATGTCCAAACCGTAATGCCGGATCAAGGTGTGCACCGAACTCCAGGTGGCTGCGGCACAGCGGTCTGCTGCAGACACGTTTTTGAGTGAAACAAAAGAGGCAGAGATACCTCTCACTGAATGGCCTCTCACAGGCTCTGGCAGTGGTTTCCCATGCTTCTCATGGCAGAAAACAGTGCAGTTGACCAGCCACTTTGACAAAGTCTGCTTAGTGACTGGTGAACCCATCCTTTGGGCGAAAGAAACAAACTGGTCAGATTTCCTGATGGACCGAGTGCAGTCAATATAATACCAAAGGATTCTATGCACTTCTAATCTAAGGTATGCAACAATGCCTCCCCTTTATTGGAGTACTCTGGGTAATAAACCAGTAGGTTGATGTCTTGATTGAGCGTCATCTCAGACACCACCTTTGGAAGAAACGTAGGATTCGTATCAAAGGACACCCTGTCCCTGTGAAAAACCAAGTACGACTCTTTACACGTAAGAATCTGAAGCTTGGAGATCCTCCAGGCTGAGGTAACAGAAACTAAAAATAATGCTTTCCAAGACAGAAAGCGGAGCTCAACTCACGGCTGGTTCAAGGGGGCAACGTCAACTTTTCTAACATGAACAACAAATCCCATGGAGGAGAGGGATCCCATATGGGAGGCTTAATATGCAGGATTCCTCGCAGGAAGGTAAGTGACAGGTCAAACTGGGCCAAGTTCTTGCCATCCACCGGTACATGATAGGTTGAAATAGCTGAAAGATGTCCTTTATGGAGGAATAGCCAAAGCCCAAGTCAGACAGAGAGAACAGGTACTCCAGAACCCAATTTACCTTACACAGGAATGGGTCCAGGTCGCGGGCAGCAGCCCACAGGCTGAACAGCTTCCACTTCATGGCGTAAGTGGCCCTAGTAGACAAGTAGACTGTTTCTTAGCTGCCATCAATACTTCCTCAACTCCCTCGGACACCCCAAACCTGCTCCTGACTAATTCTGTGGGAGTCATGCATGGAGATGCAGAGACTTGAGGTTGGGGTGCAGTAGAGAGCCTTGCTCCTGGGACAGCAAGTGAGAGGAAAGCAGAAGAGGAACTGGTGACTCCACCGCCAACGATTGCAGAAGTGGGAACCAGATCTTTCTGGGCCAGAACGGTGCTACCAAAATCAAGGTTGCTGGCTCAGACTATAACTTGAGCAGAACTCAATACAGAAGGGGAAAGGGAGGGATGGCATAGAGGAAATTGCAGTTACGTAAGAACTTACCGTAACAGTAGATCTTCGAGAGAGGTTCCTGCAGTAGGTCTTCACATATAGGACTGCGCCCCCGGCATCAGGTCCGCACGGCAAACTTGTAGATAGCAATCCCCAGCGGGGACCACCCCCGACATCGGGGCGGCGTGACATCAGCCAGACTATAAAAGAGGTGGTCCCGTGCCCACTCTCCAGGTCTTTTCCAACACAGACCTATAGATAGGTAAGGAGAAAAACTGAGTGAAAACTCCTCAGACACTGCTTCCGCTCTAGTCCCGAAGAGCTAGATAGGATGGAAAATAAGGATAAAACATCCAAAAACTGGGGGAAGGGGGGTGGGTGGGAAACTAGACCTACTGCAGGAACCTCTCCCGAAGATCTACTGTCATGATAAGTTCTTACGTAACTGCAATATCTTACTTCGAGAGGGTTCCTGCAATAGGACTGAATACCAAGCAGTCTCAGAAATCAGCAAGAAGAATCACGACAGGAGACCTTGCAAGACTACAAGACCAAAGCCAGTTCTGCGCCGAGAGGCAATGTCCAGACTGTAATGCTTAGTGAAGGTGTGAACAGACAACCATGTGGCCGCAGCACAGATCTCTGCCGTGGACACACTCCTAAAAAAGGCAGTGGAGGTCGTATGCTACGGGTGGAGTGGCCTTCTACTGCCCCCAGAAGGGACTTCCCATATTTCGTATATGAAAAATGGATGCAGTTAGCTAGCCATCTAGAGATAGTCTGCTTGGAAATAGCCTTGCCCTGGCACTGAGGGGCAAAGGGTACGAACAGTTGGCTAGACTTTTCTAACCTCTTTAGTCCTGTTCGTAAAGTACCTCAGGATCCGGTGCACATCAAGAGTGTGCAGAAGGTGTTCCCCCTGTTGGAATACTGTGGATAGTACACTGGTAATTCCATGCTCTAGTTCAAAGTGGTCTCCGAAACTACTTTGGGCAAAAAGAAAAAATTACTCACCTTAGTAATGTTGTTTCTTCTAATGGAGTCTTACTATATTATGACAGATGCAGTTTGTCCCACCATTAGACCTGCTCCGGAGGTGAAAGAGTTAACTTCCATGTAGTGCATGGAACTTAGAGCGCGGGCTCGGTTAGAGAAGCTCTGTTAGGGTGGTTTCAAACCGAAACCGTCAGATCTTTTCGAGCAAAACTCACTAAGGCTCTGTGTGGAAGCTGTAACCTACACTAGCCAACTGGCTACTAAAATATTCACACATTTTCCTGGTCCCAACACCAAGACTCAAGTCAGGGGACCAGAAACAATAAGATAAAATAAATAAATAAAACACAACACCCAAACATAAAAGGGGGCATCAATGAGTGCCAACAGTGAACTGCCCACCCCACACCCGAAGTAGAAGTTCTGAGAGAGGCAGGCTGGGGGGGGAGGTCATAATATAGCAAGACTCCATTAGAAGAAACAACATTACTAAGGTGAGTAATTTTTTCTTCAAACAACATGAAGTCTTGCTATATTATGACAGATGCAGACTACACAGCAGTACCTCCATGGAGGAGGGACAGAACCTACTTAGGGAATAGGCTCTGAAGCACGGCTGTGCCAAACCGAGCATCCCTCCTGGCCTGGATATCCAGGGAGTAATGCTTGGTGAAAGTGTGTACTGTTTTCCAAGTAGCTGCTTGACATATCTCCAAGATAGGGATGTCTCTAGCAGCAGCTAGAGATGCAGCTGTGCCTCTGGTAGAGTGAGCCCTCAGGCCTGAGGGGGGAACCTTACCCAGTTTTTGATAGCAAAATTGGATACAAGAGACAATCCACCTGGCAATGGATCTCTTAGTGGCAGGTCTCCCTTTCCCAACCTCACCATAAGTGAGAAATAGTTGGAGGGAGTCAAACCTGTGACCCTTGTACGCTCTGTAGTAACTTGGGGCCCTCTTAACATCAAGCTGTGCAGCCTCCTCTCACCAGAGGAGGAATGGTCAGTGAAGAACACTGGAAGTGAAATAGATTGGTTAAGGTGGAATCCGAAACCACCTTAGGCAAAACTTCCTGTTAGTCCTGAGGACTACCTTATCCTGTGAAAGGCAATAAAGTCAGTCACCACTGATAAAGCCTGTAACTCACTTATCGCCTGGCAGAAGTGATGGCTACTAGAATACGGTTTTCCAAGTCAATACTTAAGCTCTGCCGAAGACAGAGGCTCAAGGGGGTTGTATCAGCTGAGCAATGCAACATTAAGATCCCAAGCAGGGCAGGGTCCCTGAATGGAGGATTGGTATGAAGCAATCCTTAAAAACTTGGAAAATACAGGGTGAGCAGAAAAGAGGGCTTACCTGCTGAAATGAAAGCGGAGACAGCTGCCAAATGCACTTTTAGGGTAGCTGGTCTCAGTCCCAAAGAATTAAGATGGACCATATAATCCAATACAGTGGGTAAATCAGCAGATTCCGGGGAAATATGCTTCCCAGAACACCATATGGAAAACCTTTTCCACTTGGAGTTATAGGTAGCCCTGGTAGAAGACTTCCTAGAAGCTTTCAAGATTTCGAGAACACTTTGAGAAAGTTGTAGATCAACAAACTAACTGCTCAAGAGCCAGGCCTTGAGGTTGAGGGATTTGAGATTCGGATACCAAACTCTCCCTGAGCACAGGTTGAGATTGTGGTTCCTGGGGAGACACAGGGAAGATGGACTGCTAATGACAGAAGGAGGGTACCAGGCTGTTCTGGCCCAGTCTGGAGCAATCAGGATCATCTTGCAGTGGCTGAGACCTGATTTTGACTAGCACCTTGAACAGGAGAGGAAGGGGAAAGGCATAGAGAAACTTCCCTTCCCAATCGAGAAGAAAGGCATCCAGGGGACTGGAGCCCCACTGAGGGCCTGCAACAAAAAGTGGAGTTGATGATTGTCTGGAGCTGCAAAAAGATCTGAGGTGGCCCATCTGGCAAAAACTATCCCAGTACTAGGGGATCCAGTGACCATTCTTGATGGCCCTGGGAAATCCTGCTGAGAGCATCTGCCAGGACATTGTCCTTGCCTGGGAGGTGAACTGTTATGAGGGAAGTGTTCAGGAAAAAGCCAGAGACCACAACTTCATCGCCTCGGTGCACAAGGCCGTAGACCGAGTGCCCCTTGTTTGTTGATGTACCACATTGTAGTGGTGTTGTCGTTCTGACCTGTACCACCTTGTTCTGAACAGATGCAGAAAAACCTGAAGTGCTAGAAAGTCAGCTCTGAGTTCCAACAGATTGATGTGGAGCAGAGATTCCTGAGGGGACCATAACCCCTGGGTGGAGAGTGTCGCCCATGTGCTCCCATCCCAAGAGGGACGATCTGTAGTAAGGGTCAAGGAGTGGGACAGAGAATGAAAGGCACCCTTGTCTCAGATTGCTCTGATCCTGCCACCACTGAAGGCCTGGATCAGGTTCGAGTCATTGGGATTACCTTGATAGGGGATCTCTTCTTTGAGACCAGGTAAAGCTCAAATGGAACTGAATGTCCCTCATTCGAATCTTGCTCCTTGCACTACAGCTGTGGAAGCAGCCATGTGTCCTCGAGCTGCAGGGAATGCCTTGCTGGGTCGAGAGACCTGCAGAGTGAAGGACTGAAATAGGGCCACCATGTCCTTACCTTTTCCAGGGAAGGAAGGCTCTGGTTTTCGCTGAGTGTTCAGTTCTGTGCCTATAAAGGTGAGTACCTGGACCAGGTTCCAGAACTGACTTTGGAAGATTGAGAAGAAACCCAGAGAGGTAAGCAGCTGCTGGGTAAACTAGCAGGTGTGATTGATCTGGTCTGAGACTGGACCACAATGAGCCAGTCGTCCAGGTAGGAAAAATGGCAAATCTTTTTGCCTTTCAGATGAGCAACTGACTGCCAGACATTTTGTGAACACCCTTGGGGCAGAGGTAAGGCCAAGGGCATTGTTCTGAACTGACTAATGGCCTAGGCAGTTGGAATCTGAGGTACTTTCGATGGGAGCTTCTGATAAGAACATGGAAGTAGGCATCCTTGAGGTCCAGGAAGCTAGCCAGTCCCCTGGCTCAGGGGAGGGTAAAATCATTCCCAGAGTCACCATTTTGAATTTTGGTTTTAAAAGGTGCTTGTTCAGATATCTTAGATCCAGGATAGGCCGCCACCTCGTCCTGTCTTTTGGGGTAAGGAAGCGCTGGAGCACAGACTCCTTGCCCTGGTGTAGGGAGAAACCCTTTCACAGCTCTGGAGAGCCAGGAGGTTGAGACTTCTGTTTCCAGCAAGAGTCTCTAAAGGTTTGCAGGTGGAAAAGATCTGGCTCTCATCTTGGGAATTTTTTAAGTTGAGAATTAGACCCTGGCTCACTACTTCCAGGGACCCACTTGTCTGATGTTAAAGACTCCCAGTCCTGGACGGAAGTAAGCCAGCCTGCCCCTCTACAGGTAATGGAGAGCCGACCCTGGCATCCCATCAGGGTGCCTGTTTGGCAGGGGCTTTAGGCTGAGGGGTGGAGCAGGCCTGCTGCGTTCCCGCCTGCCTCTCCTCTGAAGAACCCTCTGAGCACAGGCTCAAGAGGGAGGCCTGGGTCTGGTAAAAGGCCTGCCCCTACCCCTGGGGCTGCCTCTGAGGAGTGGCTTGCCGCTCTTGGCTTGTGCACCCTATAAGTGGTTCATATTCAGCCATTTTCTTCATATCATTCTCTGTCTGCTCCCAAACAGAGAATTTCCCACAGGAAAATCCATAGCCTTAGACTGGGTATCCTGTGACAAAGTAGTACACCTGAGCCAGTCAACTCGGAAATGCCACAGATGTAGCCATGACTCTAGAGGATACATCATGAATCCACTGCAGCATGGAATTGCACCCAGATGCCTCAATACCATCAACAGCCACCTGCTCCAGCTCCTTTGCAAGCTGGCCAGGGACCTGTTTGGCTAAGGCCATGACAGTATCCCATCTAGATTTCTGGTATCTCGCAACATAAGCCATATAGTTTGTTTGTCTGAGTTCCAAAGATGCTGCCATGTATTGTTTTTTGGCCATGGCATCAATCTTCCTGGAGTCCTTGTCAGAGGATGTGAAGCCAGGGAATATTAAGCTTTATCACAGGCTGCAGCCTGAACTACCCCAACATGACTGCATTGCTATGAAAGAAATTCTGTATCAGGACCTGACAAAGTGTACCTCCTGTCCATCTTTTTATCTATAGGAGGCACAGAATTAGGAGCTTTTAAAATATTTATTGTTTGTTTCCTAAAAGATTTATGTAAAGGGATGGACAATCTCCTGGACTCTGGGATATCCATCATCTCTACAAAGTCAGGCTCCTCTTGCTCATCCAAAGCCTCCTCTAAAGAAAGCTGGAGGGTCTCAGCAACTTTTTTATAAAACAAAAAATGAGAAGGGGACTCAGCAAGCCTAGGGGAGATTCACCTAAAGGTCTGTCTGGGGAGATGTCCGGTTCAATGGGCACATCCAGACTTTCAAAGTCACATTCACACTGATCATACCTTCCTCCCTCCTCTGGTTCATAAAACTCTTCTATATCATATTCTTGAACTGGTGGAACCGATCCGAACCGACCTTTGCCAGATAGTGGCGGTTCGAGGGAACGGGACAGTGACTGGACAATCTGTATTGCCTGGCTATCTCTGCAGCAGTTGGAGAAGGGATTTGGACTCCACCTGCTGACTTTCTAGTTTTCTTTATTGGAACTGGCCCTCAGAGTCAGCTTTACGCTTGCCCGAGGAAGTCTGGCCCTGGTCAGGAGGCACTCCTCCGCTTGGCTTGACACTCGAACTGGGCTGGCCATCCGGTCAGCTGGACTTTTGGCTCCCTCGCTCCTGAGCCTACTAACTCTTTATCTAGGTAGCTGCACGAAATTCTGCAAATCTGGCAGTCTGCATTTGAGGTGGTCAAACCCTGACACAAACACAGGTGTGTGGGTCAGCCTTGGCAAAGGCTTCCCACAGACACTACAGTGTTGAAACCCAATTAGACCAGTTTTCTTGCAGGTTTCTCAGACATAATGCCAGCCTAACCAAAACTTGCCTTTGATGGCAGTGCCAGGCAAGACACCCTTATCGGTTCCCAACCGTGTCACGGGTCGTGGAAAAAACCGTAATGAAATCCGTTTTTTTTTTTTTAGAACCAATAAGAACTGGGAACTGCACTCTAACAAGCCCTAAAAGGCTTCAAAATAAAGTTTAAATACAATTTGATCGGTTCAAACCGAACCGATAAACATTTACAAGTTCCACACAGAGAACCTATCTATTACTTACAATACCATAGACAGAGCTTGAACCGATCGGTTTGCGGTTAAAATAAATAATATCGCAGTTAAATTTAACCGAGAAAAGACGTTTTAAACCGAGGAAATGAACCGAGCAGCAGGAGGAATTTCCGGAGCAACTGTTCAGTGAGCGGAGTAAGAATCTGACGGTTTCGGTTTGAAACCACCTAACAGAGCTTTCTAACCGAAGCCAAGGCTTAAGTTCCATGCACTGCATGGAAGTTAACCTTTCCACCTGGAGCAGTTCTAATGGTGGGACAAACTGCATCTGTCATAATGTAGCAAGACTTCATGTTGTTTGAAAGAAGGATTGGTATCAAGAACTACCCGGTCCTTATGAAAAATCAAATAAGGCTCTTTACAGACGAAGCCCTGCAATTCGGAAACCCTTCTGGCCGAAGTAACTGCGACTAAAAATAAGGTCTTCCAAGAGAGGAAGTATAGTTCGCAGGAAGATGCTGGTTCAAATGGGGTTGGGGGTGTAAGTTCAGCTTCTCGAGCATGAAATTCAAGTCCCGGGGGGACAAGGATTCCGGATCGGAGGTTTCAAATGAAGGATGCCTTTCAGAAAGGTTTTGGCAACCTCCAGCTGAGCCAAGGTTTTGTCCTCCACCGGGAGGTGGTAGGCAGACGCTGCAGAATGGTGGGCCTTAATAGAGGAATGGCTAAGGCCCGCCTCAGACAGATGTGCGATGTACTCTAGGACCTGGGAAGCTGAGCACGAAAATGGATCCCAGCTCCTTGCTTGGGCCCATATCGTGAATCTCTTCCACTTCATAGCGTAAGTAGATCTGGTGGAGGATTTTCTGGCCTCCACTAGAATATGCTCAACCTGCGAAGATACTCCATAACGATAAATCGCTATGTCCACAGGTGCCATGCATGAAGGTGGAGAGACTGAAGGCTCATATGTACCAGGGTGCCCTGCACCTGAGTCAGAAGGTTGTGGGAAATGGGCAGAGGAACCGGAGGTTCCAGTGCCAATTGTTGCAGAAGAGAGTACCAAATTTGACGTGGCCAAAGAGGGGCAATCAAGACTGCATGAGCCCCCTCCTGTTGAAGTTTCACCAGAACCTTCTGAATGAGAGGAAAGACGTACAGAAACCTCCCTGTCCATGAAAGAGACAGCGCATCTCGCCAAAAAGCACCACGCCCGGGAACGAGCAAGTAGAAGCCTGGTAGTTTTGAGTTGTACGGAGATGCGAACAGATCCATCTCTGGCCGACCCCATCGAAGAAAGAGTTCCTAGACTACCTCTGACTTTAGCTCCCACTCGTGGGCCCTGGCCAGTGATCGACTGAGACTGTCCGCAAGGACGTTGGTGACGCCCGGAACGTGGACTCCTGTCAAGTAAAGGCTGTGCTGAATCGCCCAGAACCACACCCTCATAGCTTCTCTGCAAGGAGGATATGAACAGGTTCCTCCCTGTTTGTTTAGGTACCAGACCGTGGACATGTTGTCCGTCTGAACTAAAAGAGATCCCGGAACCAGAAATGACTGGAATGCCTGGAGCGCGTAAAGAACCACCCTAGTCTCCAGAACATTGATGTGGAGCATCAGCTCCTGGTCTGACCAAGACCCTTGTGTCTTATGAGTCCCCAGATGGGCTACCCATCCCACATCTGAGGTGTCCGTGGTGAGAATTTGAGTTGGAACTGCAGGATGGAAAGGAATTCCCTTTAATAGGTTGGAAAGATCTTGCCACCAGCGAAAATCTCTCTGAAGGCTGTTGGAGATCATGACTTTTTGGTTCATGTTGTCCATCCTCTGATCCCACTGGGTGACCCTCATGTGAAGCCTGGCCATGAAACTGTTGAAATGGCAGCTGCCATCAGTCCCAATAAACGAAGCACAGAGTGTGCTGGGATCCATTGGGCCTGTGCCACGAGAGTGGCCTGAGAAGCTAAGATCTTGACCCGATCCGATGGTAGGAAAGCTTTGCCCCGAACTGTGTCTAGTACAGCTCCAATGAACTGGAGCCTCTGGGATGGTACTAGCTGGGACTTGGGAATATTGATCGTTATGCCCAGGAAAGCGAAGAAGCTCAGAGTGAGAGTGACTCTTTCAGGCTGGTAGGAGAGGGTGCAGCGAGGAGCCAGTCGTCCAGGTACAGAAAAACATAAATGCCCCGACGGCGTAAAAACGCCGCCACCACTGCTAGGCATTTGGTGAACACTCCGGGGGCCGAAGAAAGGCCAAAAGGGAGTGCTCTGAATTGAAAATGCTTCTCCATGAAGATGAAACGGAGAAAATGGCGCTGGGCTGGGAGGGTAGGACTATGCAGGTAAGCATCCTGCATGTCCAGGGAGCACAACCACGAATTGGGGTGGAGCAGAGGAAGCAGCCCCTGAAGGGTCAACATATGAAACTTCTTGTACTCGATTAAGACGCTTAGTGCTGAGGTCCGAATCGTGGCTCCAGGTAGCCCGTTCTTGAACCAGGAAGAAGTGGGAGTAAAATCCCCTTCCTATTTAGTTTGATGGGATGGGTTGTATGGCCTTCTTTAGGAGGAACGCCTGGATTTCCTGAGATACTATGGGGACCTGATCCCAAGGATAGAATGACCGTCCCAGCGGTTGAGGGGATGGAATTTCACTGAATTCTATCGAGTGACTTCACTGGATGAGCTGAAGCACCCGAGTTTCTGCAGTGACGAACCTCCAACCGTCCAGATGGAGGTCGAACCTCCCTCTGACCGGTTCCTTCTGTGTTACTGGAGGGAGGGGAAAGGAGTCAGGACACCGAGGGGAGGGGAGCTTTTGCTTGCGAGGCCTGTTTGGGAAATTTGGCCTGTGGGGTTTGAGCTCCAGATCCAGGTGCGCGCTTCTTTGCTTGGCACTTGGCCTGGGATTTGTTCCACCTTTTTTGGTGGCGAAAATGCTGCTTTTTCTGGCCCGTCTTGTATAATGAGTGGACATCCCGCAGGGAGCGTCCGCTCTCCTGCAGCCCAGTAAAGTACAGTTATGTAAGAACTTACCGTAACAGTAGATCTTCGAGAACAGCTCTTGCAGCAGTTACACCATTAGAACTGAAGCCGTCAGGCGTCAGGACCCCACGGAAATTTTCTAGCTAGCAGTCTCAGCGGGACTGCTCCGACATCGGGTCCCTACCACCGCCAGGCGTAGTACATAAGGAGGTGGTCCCCCCACAATCCTCAGTTCTCCCACCCGCTGGATGACATCAGAAGAGGAGACCAAGGATCCGCCAGCAGATGGCCAAGACTGTAAAATTGGAGCGTCCCATCCCTTAAGATGGGTGTTTGACTACGACCTAACTCCAAAAGAAGGGGGATGGTGGTGGGTAGTCTGCTGCAAGAGCTGTTTGGCGATCTACTGTTACGTAAGTTCTCTAAACTGTACTATCTTACTGAGATACAGCTCTTGCAGCAGGTTACACCATTAGGACTGATTTCACAAGCAACAGTGGCAATCATGCACCACTGGGAGGAAGAAAGGTGAGAGACCTCTATATTACTCGAGCCTGAGACAGAAGTCCTCTGAAGGACTGGCTAGGCCGAACCCGCTCTTCGCCTCGAGCACAATGTCCAGACTGTAATGCCTGATGAAGGTGTATGCTGCACAGAGCTCCAAGTAGCCAGACAAATAGCTGAGTGTGAGACGTCTTTAATCACCAAGAAAAGAAGTGTGCCACCCCTCAGGGAATGGCCCTTGACCGCACCTGTCAGGCTTATTGCGCTTGCCATAATAGAAAGTGATGCACTGGATGAGCCATCTCGAGAGACACTGTTTGGAGACAGAAGCTCCTTTCATTCTGAGAGCAAAGGAGACAAAAAGTTGGTCTGCCTTCCGAAACTGTTTGGTTCTGGTGAGGTAATACCTGAGACACCGATGCACATCAAGGGTGTGCAGAAGGGCTTCTCCTCAATTAGTGTATCTTGGGAAATATGCTGGTAGATAGATGTCCTGGTTAAGCGTGAGGGCTGAAACCACCTTAGGCAAACACTTTGGGTTTGTCCTCAGGGATACCCTGTCCTGGTGAAAAACTAAATAGGGCTCCTTGCACATTAGAGCATGCAATTCCGAGATCCTTCTCGCCGAAGTAACAGCAACTAAATATAACATTTTCCATGAGAGAAAACGTAGCTCGCAATCCGCGGCTGGTTCAAATGGTGGGAGCGTAAGCTGCTCCAGGGCGAAGGGTAAATCCCAAGGAGGAATCGGATCCTTGATGGGCGGCCTAAGGTGAAGGACTCCCCTTAGAAAGGCATGAGTAGTGTCCAACTGGGCCACCGTTCAATGGCCTACGGGGGCATGGTGAGCAGAAATTGCACAAAGGTGCACTTTGATCGAGAAGTAAGCCAATCCAGAATGAAAAAGGGAAAGCAGGTAGTCCAGAACCAGCTTTTCGGGACAGTCTAATGGCGAAAAACCGCGCACTTGAGCCCATAAACAGAATCTACGCCATTTCATGTATGTATACGTGCGGTTGCCAGAATTTTCTGGAGGCAGAGAGTACGTCTGCCACTTCTTGCGAGACCCCGTATCGCATCATGGCTATGTCTCTAGGAGCCAAGCGTGCAGGTTCAATGAACGCAAGTCTGGATGAAACAATGAACCCTCCTCCTGAGACAATAGATGGGAGCTGACTGGCAAAGGAACTGGAGGTTCCCGGGATAGCTGATGCAGAAGAAGGAACCAAATTTGTCTGGGCCAGAAAGGCGCAATCAAATGAGCATCTCTGCTCCCTCGCGGATTTTAAGAGAACCTCTGGATCAACACGGAAAGAGGGAAGGCATTAGAACTGCCCGCCCAGGAGAAGAACAACGCCTCGCCACAGAAAACAACAGGCCTTGGATCTAGCGGCAAAATTGGGCAGTTTTATGCTGGATGGGGACGTGAAAAGGTCTAACTCTGAGTGCCCCATCTGTGAAACAGATCCTCTGTCACCTCTTGTAGAAGTTCCCACTGTGGACTCTGGCCTGAGAGCGACTCAGACTGTCTCATGACGGAAAGTTGTCCACTCCCGGACGGTACTGCAATTAGGTTTGCGCCGTGTTGCAATACCCACTCCCACACTCTCATGGCCTCCCTGCAAAGCGGGTATGAGTGAGTGCCTCCTTGTTTGTTGAGGTAATACATCACCGCGGTATAGTCTGTTTGCAACAGGAGTGTACCCGGTGGAATCTCCGACTGGAAGGCCTGCAGAGCATAAAGGACTGCCCTCATTTCCAAAATGTTCATGTGGAGATGAGATTCCTGGGCTGTCCAAAGGCCCTGAGACCGAACACCATCCAGGTGTGCTCCCCACCCGAGCTCTGAGGCATCTGTGGAGAGAGTCACAGTCGGAGATGGCGCTGTGAAGGGAACCCCCGCGTAGAGGTTCCCCAGATCTAGCCACCATTGCCAATCCCGAATCACGGCCTTCGTGATTCGAATTGGCTGCTGCAGATGTTCTTGCCTTTGCTCCCATTATACCCTTAGCATCCACTGGGTTACCCGCATGTAGATCTGTGCCATCGGGACTGTTGCAATGGCCGCAGCCATGTGTCCGAGCAGGCGGAGGACCAGTCTGGCCAGGACGGTCTTCTTCGCTGACAGGTCCCTGATGAGGGATCTGATGTGTTCCGCTCTGTTCGAGGGAAGAAAAGCTTTCCCTCTGACGGTGTCCAGAACTACTCCTATAAACTGCAGTTTCTGGGACGGCACCAGGAGTGACTTCTCGTAGTTGATGAGGATACCCAGTGATTGAAAGAGGGAGTGGGTGTCGTGAATGGCAGTCATCAGTGCCTCCCTGGAGGGTGCCATGAGAAGCCAGTCGTCCAGGTAAGGGAACACGTAGTAGTGGCCCTGTCTCCTCAAAGACGCCGCTACGACCGCCATGCACTTCGTAAAAACACGAGGTGCCGATGACAGCCCGAAGGGAAGAGCTCGGAACTGATAATGGCGGCTCAAACTCGAAGCGCAGGAACCTCCTGTGCGCTTGAGCAATTGGAATGTGCAGGTAAGCGTCCTGCATGTCCAAAGACGACAGAAAAGCATCTCACTTCAACATGGGAATTAGGCCCGGAAGGGTCACCATGCAGAAGCGTTTGTAAGTGACCGACAGGTTGAGGTCGCTGAGGTCCAGTATTGGACGGAGGTCCCCTGTTTTCTTTGGAACCAGGAAGAAGTGAGAATAATATCCTAGTCCTTTCTGGTTCTCTGGAACGGGCTCTAAGGCTTCTTTCTCCAGAAGCGCGAGCACTTCCTGCTGTATGAGCAGGGCGTGCAGACCCGAGTAGTGGGAAAGCAAGGGAGGTCTTGTAGGTGGGCTGCCTACAAATTCAATATAGTGGCCTTTTTTGAGCAGTTGTAGTACCCACCTGTCGGTGATGATCGACAGCCACCCTGGTAGGTGGCGTGCGATGCGACCCTCGACCTTCATTCCCGTTGATTCTGAGGAGGGGCGGTGGCCGGGAAGGAGTCATGCTGTGGTAGCATTCGATCCAGCAGGCTAGGCCAACCTTGTAATTCGTTGGCCTTTGCCTGGGGATGGCTTGGCCTGGGCTTTTCAGGTGAAAGTGCCCCTCTGTTGTTGGCCGGAACGTGGCTGTTGCTGCTGTATCCGGCCGCGAAAGCGGCTCTGGTTCCTACGAAAGGAACTGGGACGAGACCTGTACATGGCCTGTACAGATTTGACTGCCTTCCCTGCGTCCTGCAATTTGGTGATCACCTTCTCGGAGGCTTCATCAAATAGGACTTCGCCGTTGTAAGGGACGTCTAAGATGTTCTTCTGGACGTCCGGGGTAAAGCCGGAGACACGGAGCCAAGAGTGCCTCCAGAGACACACGTCTGAGGCTGCAGCTCTGGCTGAAGAATCTGCAGAATCATATGCGGCTCTGAGCACCTGGGTCCCCACATCCGAACCAGTGTGGAGGAGGTTCAAGAGCTCCTCCTTTTGGTCACCATCAGGCAATTTCTCGACCAGGTCCTGTCCCTGTTCCTACAACGCGTTCTGGAACTGAACCATGTGGGTGAGGTAATTCAGTGACCTGATGGCTCAAGTTGCAGCCGCGTACGTGCGCCTACCCAGGACATCCAATTGCTTGGATTCCGGGTCCGGTGGCTGTGTGCTCAAATGCTGAGGTCTCTGAGACTGGTCATGCGAGGCAGTGATGACCAGGGAGTCAGCCAGAGGATGGTTCACCAGATACTGGTCCTCCCTAGGGGCCTTGTATAGGCGGTCAGCCTTCGCACTGCTGGAGTAGAATGCGGACGCTTCCAGGCAGCCTTGGTGACGTCCGCAAAAGTGTCCACCAAGGGTGGCACTACCACAGGCTTTGGGTCTTTCTGCCGAAGGTAGCGGGCAAGGAGTTGTCTCTCGGGGTCAAGCTCTTCAGCATCCCACCCCATATTCTCCTGGATGTGTCTCATGATCTCCACGAAAGAGGGATCATCCGGAGGAGACCTAGGTAGGCCGTGTGGGTCCGGAGAGGGAATGCTGACGGGAGAAGGAGATCTGGAGCACCCTGAGGTGTCAGATCTAGAATCCTCCCCAGACGGGATGTACAGGCGTCGTCTGGGTCTCTTAGGACAGGGTGATCCTGAAGTGGATCTAGAGGGAGGTCTTCTCCTGTCTGAAGATCTGCCCTGAGGAGGTGGTGTTCGCTCCTTGGGGGTTGGTGACCTTCCTATGGGCACCTTGGGCGGAGGAGGGGGCGTAGGCGGTGAAGGAGTGGGTGGAGGCGGAGCCAGAGTAGGAGGAGGGTGTGTGGCGACCACATCTTTTCTGATGGTGTCCCACCAGAAGGTAAAGAGCTCCTTTACCTCTGTCAAATTCAAGCCCGACGACGGGCCGGGCGCCAGTGGCCTGTCGCCAGGGTTGGGCGTTGGGTCCTTGGGGGTCTCCCACTCCGGGGAAGGTTCCCGTGGGAGCCCAACATCTCCGGTGTTGCCTGCCTGGTCCTTGGGCTGAGTGGTATCCTCCTTCGATGAGTCCTTCCGACCGACGTCAGCCGGCGACGGTGGTGCGGTCCATCTCTCTGGGGTAGCCGACGTCGGTCCCCTGGCCGACGTCCTCAGAGGCCAACGCCTGGCCGGCGACGGATGTTTCGCTGTCGCTGGCTCCTGGGAGCACCGGTGATGCTTGGCCGACGTCGGGTCTGGCGTCCGTTTGAGGGACGTCAGGTCCTTGGTCTTACGAGGAACCGGGTCCGACCCTGGCGGAGGCTGGGAAACCGACCTGGCGTCGGAGTCCCGATGACGGGAGGAAAATTTGTGGTGCTCCCCCGACTTAGACGAGGCCTTAGATGGAGTGGACAATGCCGACGACCTGGAAGTCTTGATGGGCTGCAGAGAGGAGGAGCCGCTGGAGGATCTGACCTGAACCGGGGGAGGCTGCGATTGAGCCCTGGAGGGAGAGTGGTCTGACCGCGAGCCGGAGCTTCAGGAGTCAGAGGCCCTGGGCCTTTCCTTCTCCCGGTGTCTGTGGGTTTTCCCCGACGACTCCCCCCCCCCCCCTGTGGAGGAAGGTTCCTTATCCATGGTCTTCAGTTTCTCCTCTAAGAGAAACGCTTGAAGGGCCTTCTGGCGGCAGATCCTGGTGCGACTATTGAAGCCCTGGCAGAAGGAGCAGGCCTTGGTGTCGCGTTCCGGGCCTAGGCAGCGCATGCAGGTCGAGTGAGGATCCTTGAAGAGGATCTGTTTGCCGCAGGCACACTTCGATTGGTGACCTTCCAGAGAAGTGTTTGGAGAGGACATCAGATGAATCCGAATCTGTGAAGAAAGACGAGAACGTCGTAGTTCTAAGTTCTTCGCACGCTAGAAAAGTACCGAGAGGTCGATGCTTGCAATGTTGACGGCGGGAAAAGAACTGGGGATTGTGGGGGGACCGCCTCCTTATGTACTACGCCTGACGTCGGGAGCGGGACCGACGGAGGCGATCCCCGCTGAAGACTGCTAGCTAGAAAATTTCCGTGGGGTCCTGACGCCTGACGGCGTCAGTCCTAATGGTGTAACCTGCTGCAAGAGCTGTATCTCGAAGTAAGATTAATATCTTTAGAGTCACCGCCAAAGAGGACGGAACCCCTGAAAGGGGAGTCTAGAAGAGAGGACTGCACATCCTGCGCCAGTCCGGCTATACAAAGCCAGGAGAGGTGACGGAGGCAGATCCCCGTGGCTGCCGCTCTAGCCACCGAGTCGTAAGTTGCCCGAAGGGCGTGTCGACACGAGGATTTCCCCATCCTAACCTTTTCCAACAACTTCTTTCACAGGGTTTCGTCCTGAACCTCTTGGAGGTCCCTTTCCAAATCCAAAAGAGAAGCTTGCTGAAAAGCGACCATGTGCGAGACGAATTAAGGGAACGACGCACAAGAGGAATAAGAGTATATTTTACGCCCAAATTGGTCGAGTTGGCGCAAGTCCTTATCAGGAGGCGAAGAGTTCAAATGTTTGGGCTGGGATGAATGGTCCTGATGACCATGGAGTCAGCCTTAGGATGGGAGTTAAGGTGAGATATCCCTTCCGGGGGGTAATAGGTACGGTCAGATTTGCGTGAGACCGCTGGTATGGAGGACAGTTGTTGCCAGACTGTGGTCACAAGGTCCTCATTGGGCCCCATCCACGGAGGAATGGGGATAGGATCCGAGGTGGCTAGATCCAGGTACTCCGCAAGGCGTTTGCTTTGCAGATCGACCTCTTTGGATGGCCATCCGCCTGAATAGAGCGCACTAAATCTCCGAAAGAGGGATCCTCTGAAGGAGACTTTGGAGAGTCTTTCGGAGGGACCTCTATGAGAGACCTAGCTCCAACGCATCCGTGTCAGAGGGCTAGGAGCCACTAGGAACGGAAGGGTCTGGTTCCGTGGTGCCAACAGTGACAGAAGTTGATGCTCTGGCCAGAGGAGGTGGTGGAGAGGCGACACTGGGGGTGGGTGCTTCCGCACCGGTTGTCTTAACTCTGGTGGAGAGAGGCTAGAGCTCAACTTTTGTCAAAGAGGTACGGACTTGTGGTCCGGTACTGGAGGAGGAGAGGGAGGCTGGAAACTCGAATACTCCAGGTACTGAGGATACTGCCAGGATGGGTAATAAGCAGAGTACCTGGGATAACCCGGTGTGGGGTGTCCTGGAATAGGATATCCCAGCATCGGGAAGGACGACGTCGGATAACCCAGCATCTGGTAACCCGGCATCGGGAGACCTGGCGACAGAGGCACCTGGCCCGGTGTTGGGTACTGAGTGACCGACAGAGGGCCACCCACAGGCGGTAGAGAGGGTTCAGGGACTTGGAACCCAGTCAAAGGACCCGCAGGGGGTGGTGCCAAAGCGCCAGAAGGTGGCGTCGAATCCTGGAGCGCGCCCAAAGAGCCCGAGGGTGAAGACTCTATAACAGGATCCCCAGTCGGCAGCGGAACCTTGTCCGGTGACAGCAGAAGGCCTGGCGGTGGGGGGCGCCCCCAACGGCAGGTCCGATTGCGACTTTGCTAAAGTAAAAAACAAAGGATCAGGTGGCGAGTCTCTGGGGTGAAGAACCCGGGGAGACGACAGGTCGACCTGTCCCTCACTCTGTCTGACGTCGGGGGGCCAAACTGGAGCCCGACGGGAGAGTGGATGGATACTGACTGGAGTCGGAGGAGCCTGCGTCCGAAACAGCAGATCCGGCTGGGCTAGAGATGACTGGAATGCCACCGCTAGTCTGAACGGCCGAGGCTGCGCACCCTTCGCTGGAGGCGTGGGGTGACTTATCGGCAGGACAAGGCGATGAAATTACCATCTCTAAAGAGGCTACTCCCGGCTGCCTGCTCACCTCGGCAGGAGGGGGCCCGGCCCAAAGAGGCAGACGGGGCGCCCAAAAAAGTACTCACAGTTGCAGGCCTCTCGTGTGGTGACTGACTCCGGTCCCAGCTCTTCTCTTTACTTTTCTTTTTTTTCAGGGCAGGCAACGGCGACCTTTCCCTGAGTTTTTTGAGCTCCTTTTTCATAGATGCCAAGCGTTGGGTCAGAAGATACGCCTCGAGGGACCGCCTGTGCTTGGTTCTGGTCGCCTGGTTGAAGGCCTGGCAGATGGAACACTCCTGGATGTCGTGCTCTGAACCTAGGCAAAGGAGGCAGCGGGAATGGTCATCCCCGTGAGAGATTTGAGCGCTGCACTTAGAGCCCTTTTTCTTCTGTCTAGAAGACATCAATTTGAAGAAAACTTTGAGAGAACTTTAAATAAGAGGCGAAGGAAAACTTCGACAAAATACAACGCGGACATTGGATTGCTGTTCTAACAAGAGACGAACGTTACTGAGGTGACAGTGGGAAAGAACTGTAGAGCGGGCGCAGGACCGCTCCTTTTATAGTCGGGCTGACATCATGCCGCCACGACGTCGGGTGTGGTCCGCGCTGGGCATTGCTATCTACAAATTTGCCGTACGGACCCGACACCAGGAGGTGCAGTCCTATATGTAAAGACCTACTGCAGGAACCCTCTCGAAGTAAGATCTTGCCGGTCCAGGAGAGGGACAACGCATCTCGCCAAAAAAACACCATGCCCTGGCTATAGCGAGCAAAAATTTGTCAGTTTGGCGTTGAGAGGGGACACAAAGAGGTCCAACTCTGAGGTGCCCCATCTGTCGAAAAGCTCATCTGCTACGTCCTGTAGCAACTACCATTCATGGGCTTGGGATTGCGAGCAACTGAGGCGGTCCATGAGCATGTTTTGAAGGCCTGGAATGTGCACTGCCAGAAGCTCCAGTTCATGCTCTGTCGCCCAGGACCAGACCTTCATGGCCTCTCTGCAAAGGGGGTAAGAATGTGTCCTCCCTTGCTTGTTGATGTAGAACACCACTGATGTATTATCCGTGTGGATTAAAGTGGGACCTGGAAGGAGTTTGCTCTGAAACGCCTGCAAGGTATAAAGCACCGCTCTCATCTCCAATACATTTATGTAGAGAGAGCATCCTGCCTCAGTCCAGGACCCCCTGGTCTAGTGGCTCCTGAAGTGTGGCACCCCATCCCAAGCCAGACACATCTGTGGTGACAACTTGCTGAGGAGAAGGGTTGCTGAATGGAGCCCCCATTGATAACTGGGAGGGGGTCAGCCACCATGATAGGGTTTGGTGCACAGCCTTTGAAACCCTAACTCCCTGGTCAAGACTGTCGCTGCACTGATCCCACTGCACACCAAGGTTCCATTGGAGGGTCCTCATGTGGAGAAGAGCAAGAGGTACAGTCACTATAGGAATGGCCATGTGCTCCAGAAGCTATAGGACCGTCCTGGCTGGAACCTGGTTGATGGAGATTAACCTCTGAGCCAGTGTCTAAAGTCGGCCTGCCCTGTCTGGCAGGAGAAAGGCACTCCCCTGAACAGTGTGCAAGATGGCTCCTATAAACTGGAGCCTATGGAATGGCCATGGTGTGGATTTCAGGAGATTCAATGTGATCCCGAGGTTCCGAAACATGCCAAAGGTGCACCTCAGTGTTCGGCAGAGTTGTTCTCTGGATGAGGCTGACAGTAACCAGTTGTCTAGGTAGAGGTAGATGTAATCCCCATACCTCCGGAGTGCTGCCGCCACCACCGCTAGGCACTTGGTGAACACCCGAGGTGCTGAGACAGGCCAAAAGGCAGGGCCATGAACTGGTAGTGCTGGCCTTCGAACGTGAAATGAAAATTACATACCTACTGTAATTGTTGACCTTTCTGTGTATCTTCACCATTCATCACTACTTGGGTACTACACCAGAGCTAGGACCCTGTGGGAGACTTTTTCATGGGTGGAGCCGACGTAGGGCCGGTGCCGCCCTCGAGGCCGACGTTTCACGTGGTGTTCGAGGGTTGGCAGTTAGCCATTGTCGACTCCGCCCCAGCCCCAGTTCTGAGACACCGGAGAGTGTAAGGAAGGGAGCGTGGGTTGAGGCAAGAGAGCCCAAGGAATAGAGAAAAGAATACACCAAAAGGAGATATAAGCGACTGAGAGGAGACTTAAGACGAAATTGGGGACGGGGGCCCAATCTCTGGAAGGAGAAGAAATAAGCGAAGGAAAACAGGGGCAGGAGGGAGGGGTGGGAAATAGAGCAGCACACCCTCAGAAGCGGATCGCACAAGCCTTTAAGGGAAGAGTCCAGATGGACTAATAGTTCAGCTGCAGGGTAAAAAAGTTTTAAGCAGCGTAGGTCTGAAGACCAAACCCCTAGGAAGTGCTGACAGAGGGTGTGTCTCAATTCCCCCCTCCCCCCAAAATAAGGGCGGGGAAAAACAAATGCAAGTTAATCAGAGATGGGGTCAAAATCAAGCCCACAAACAATAAAATTATGAAGGGGGGGGAGAAGAGAGTGTCCCCCCCCACTCCACAACTCCCAAAAAAGGCAGAAGAGAAGGGGAGATTCCTCCAATCTCTGTAAGATACAGAAAATCACCCTGTATCCCCACGCCCTCACCGCCATACTCAAGGGACAGGAGACGAGGAAAAGGAGACACACCCGGGGGGAGGGGAGAGAGTCCAGAGACTGAGGCCCCAGGGGGAAGGAGGGTGGGATTTAGTGATGAATGATGAAGATACACAGAAAGATCAACAATTATGGTAGGTATGTAATTTTCATGTCTTATCTGTGTCAATTTGAGTACTGAACCCCCCCCCAAAAAAAGGGGGGCCCTGAGCACCATAAAAGACTAAGTCCCTTAGCCTCTAGTGGGTGAGACACTGCAGGAGAGAACCCTTACAGGCCTGGAGAGGCCTGAGACTGGTATGGATAAGACGGGGATCCCTCAGTGGGGAAGGAAGGCGCCCCGAAAGCCACCGCCTCACCCTACGGGAGAAGAGGTGGGTTCTCCGGTAGGTGGAGCAAATCACCCTACGCTGGGCCAGGGGTCGAAGCCATGCCGTCCGCCGAAGGCAGATTGCTGTCCCAACTACTCTGGAAGCTACCTCACTGGCATTATAAGATGCCCTTGCTTGGTGCCCTGTTAGCTCCAGGCCCTGCGCAGAGAGGGCAATGGCTTGCCTGGTTTCCTCCGAATCAGGCATCGGGGATAGAAGCTGTCCTAGCCTGGACCACAAGAACCTGTCATAGGCTGCAAAGTGGGCCTGATGTGCTACAATTGACAGAGATCCGTACACAGTAGAATACTTGTCTCCCTTAGAAGTCGAAATCCGCAGAGTCCGGATCCGGGGGTGGAGTTCACGGTAAGGGGCGTAATGCCCTGAGGGGGTGTCCAGTGAGGTCGATCCCGAAGGGGGATGAGGCAGAGAACCTGGAGACCCAAGGGAGAGCGCAATACCGCAGGTGTTGGTCCCTTGGGGCTGGTACTGTAGAAAAGGGATGTAGCCAGAGCCGATGTGATGCTTCCTGAAAGGGAATGGGCCAGGCGGGAGCCACCAGGTGGGCCGCACTGAATTCGCCTAAGAAGGTGCATGTCACATGCTCGGGATTGCTGATTGGAATCGGGGTAAGATGAAGCTCATCTAGCATCCTCACCAAGAAGCTCTGATAGGAAGACAGATCAGATGCTGGGGAGATGTGGACTGAAGGTTTCTCCCCCTCTGAAGAGGGAGAAGAGGATGTAGTGGAGCTTCCAGGTTCAGGGTCCGGCTGCACGGGAGCGTGGTGAAAACTGCTGGTCCAGGGCATGGAGGTAGGTGGGAAAATGTGCAGCAGACCCTCTGAACTGCTCCCAGGTGAGAGGTCCTCGCGGACCGGAAATACTTGGGACAACCAGTGATGGAGACAGAGGCTCGGGGGACAGGCTCCTGGCAACAGGAGAACGGTCTCTTTCAGTGCAGGGGGGTCAACAGGAAACCCTTCGTAAGGAGGGGGACTCAAGGCACTGCAGCTAACAACCCGTTCAACGGGTCAAAGCAGTGAGAGCTGTGCCCAAAGGAAGAAATTCCCCCGTGAGGTAACCGGGATGGTGCGGGTCCAGAAGGACGGCCCCTGACCTCAGAAGTAAAAGTCCCTCCCCAAGGGGACTCCTTCAGGGAAAGGCTAGGGCCTGCGCTTCGGCTCCTATCAGAACCCGGCTGGGCTCTAGGAAGGGCTCGTTGCACCACACCTCTACCTCTCAACCCTTTGGAGTCAGAGAGGGGCCTCGTCCTCTTAGCCACCAGCCTAGGCAACTGGCACCTCTGAGCAGCCTCCGAGGAGTTCAACCATGGAACCGTGCCTTCCCCCTCCTGGTGCGCCCTGGGCTGCCCCAAACTTGGGCTGTCCAAACACACCAAAGGGGTGTGTGTGTGTGTGTGTGTGTGTGTGCCCCAGCTGGGAAAACAGTCACACTAGCGACCTCAAGCTGCACAGCAGTAGCCACAGGGACCACTGTTGGCTGGTCAGACCCCCTGACCCTGAGGTCCACCGGCGAAAGCAGAGTCCCAGAGGGAGGCTGAGTGGGGGCCGAGATATTGGAAACAGAGGGGTCCGAAGATTCAGAGGAACCCTTCACCCTAAATGCCTTCAAGACGCTTTATTTCCGTACAATCAGAGAAGTATGTAACTGCTTCACCCACTCAGACCCAGTACCAGTGTCTGCACTGGTATATAGCCACGCCTAGACCCAATTTTAAGTACTGACCCCCTTCCCCAGCTTGCTCCTCAGAAGCCTAATTGTTCTCTCTCTTATCCCCCTGTCTTATCAACACTAGGCCCATCCATCCCCTTATCCTTCCTTTCCCAACCTCGGATAGGAGCTCACTACCCCCGGGTTGTGACATCCTACCATGCCCCGTACTTTATAGCATTCAATCCCGGGGCTCACAGATACTCCTTTTCTCCACCCACCTTCTCTACATCCCGTTTTACCAACTCCTCTCTGTGCACCGTGCCCTCCTAGCCTTTCTCCCCCTACCTCCCTCCCTTCCCCCTCCCACCTTAGCCTCTACCTGGTGTATATATTTTTTTTTTCCGTTACTTCCTCCTGCAACCTTAGATAACCTGTTTTATCTTCCTATAGACACTTCTATGTACAGTATGTAAATACCCTATAATCTGTACAATATCTGTATAATTCTATGTTCATATGAACTTCTTTTTCTTACTCTCTGAAAACAGTATTATCTGTATTGCCTTGTAAATACCTGTGTTGACCTGTACATACAATTGTTCATACTCCACCCAGGTCCATCTTGAAAATGAGCTTCTGCTCAACGATGAACGCCTGGTTAAATAAAGACTTGATTGACTGAACCTGGGAGCCATTCTGGATCAGACCCAGAATCCGTCTCTGAAGAGGCAGTTTCCGAGGTCCAATGCCAGACAACCCTGGGGTTCGATATTGCCAACGTCACCAGAAGGAAGCACAGCCACGGGCAGACACCCAGCCTGATGCCACACACGGCCCCAGAGTCGGGCGTGACCCCTAGCGCGGCTCCGCGCCACCCCTGGAGCCATGGTGCACCAAACCCACTGCAGCATCATGCCCAGCCCCGACACCCACCCCGGCGCCACGAGCAGCACAGAGGACAGGCACGGCTCCGAGCGCAGTGCCACACAAACCCTGGCGTCACTGAAAGGCAGAAGCAACCGTGGCGCCGACCTCATCCACGGTACCGGGACCAGAACCAGGCCCAGAAACATCCGAAGTATCCAACTCGACGCTGCCAACAACCCTGATGCTGCGCACGCATCAGAGATGACAATGGCGTTGAGCGCAGGTCCGGCGCCGCACTCAAAGCCCACAGCGCCGGCTCAGTCCTGGAGGACACGGGACACGACACCGAGGGAGCCTTCGCTACCGAAGCAGCGACTGCTGAAGCGGTGCCTCCCGACTGATTCCCCAAGGGGACCAGCCTGGGCCTCCTGCACCACGGAAGAAACCCCCACTGCAGCAAGGCTAGAAGAGGCGGAGGTTCCCTCCTCCATGGGCCGTATAGGACAAGGAGGGGACCCGGAGGAAGGGCCGAGAATCCTGGCCTTGGCCCGGCGACTGTGACCTCGACCTCCGAGAGTTGGCAGCGCATGTCCAACTTTCAACATGCGGTTTTCAACGACACGGCGGTCCATGGAGAAACAAATATCGCAGTTATCTATATCATGTTTGGGGCCGAGGCAGTGGTCATGCTGGTCTGTTACGGAGTAGAGACAGCCACAGGGGGACCGACTCAAAGGAGGCCGCCCCGCCTTCGACGTGTTCTTGCTCCCTGGACGAGACATAACCAGACAGAAAAGTAAATAAAACACAGTACTTGAAGTCGCTTAATAAAAAGGAAAGATCTTACCGGAGATTTGAAGCGACATCGAGTAGGCGAGCAGAACTGAGGCAAAGAGTACAATAAACACGGCAGACTAGGCCGCAGTCTCGCATGCAGGATCCACACTTGAAAGTGTGAGAGAAAGAACTGGGACTGGGAGGGAGTCGACAACGGCTAACTGCCAACCTTCGAGCGTCACACTGGCCTCAACGGCGGCGCTGGCCCCACGTCGGCTCCGCCCATTAAAAAAAAAGAGTCTCCCGCAGGGTCCTAGCTCCGGCGTAGTACCCAAGTAGTGATGAATGGTGAAGATTAACACAGATAAGATCCTGAGATATCTCCTGTGAGACAGCATGATTTTTATGTGCATGTAAGCATCCTGCATGTCCAGGCAGCAGAGCCGGTCTCCGTGGTGTAGCAAGGGAATGAACCCTTGGAGTGTCACCATCCTGAACCTTTCATACTCTATAAAGAGGTTCAGCTGACTGCGGTCTAGGATGGGACTAAGGTCCCCGGTCTTCTTTGGAACCAGGAAGAATGAGAGTAGTACCCCTTGCCCCTTTGGGGTTCTGGCACTACCTGGATGGCTCACCTGGACAGGAGGGCCTGGATTTCTGCCCGGATGAGACCTGCGTGGGAGGTGAAGCAGGTTGGCAGGACCAGTGGGTTGTCTCCCGGAATTTCACAGATCTTGAGGTTTGGGTAGGTGTCTACAAGCCTGACATACTCTGTCTGAAATGTGGCTAAAGCCAACTATCCCTGACTCGGTATGCTCCCCGACTGCCTACTCCCTTAGCTGTAGGGAGAGGCTTACCTCGCAGAGTGGCGGAAGGGTTGCCATGTTCAATAAAGATCATCTAAACATCACGGCTGCCCCATCCTCAACATCCTCTGCCTGTGAGTCCCTTCACGCTACTCTCACTCTGGGAACCAAGAAATTCCACATTGTCTGTGCCTAAAATCCCCCAAATAGGGGCACTGTAGGACTGCAGGAATTATTTGATCAGACCTCTTTGTACTCCAAACATAATGAGATCATTATATTGGGTGACCTTAACCAAAACTGGCTAGGGACTGCCCACAGCACGCTGCTCTCTCTGGTACAAAATTATAACCTTCACCAGCTGTTAACTGAGCCTACCAGAGTTACTTTTTCACTAAAATCCTCTACCCTTATTGAATGGGTACTGGTAAACCATCTGGATCATGTACACCAAGTAGGCATCTTGGCAGATTCGCTTACTGATCATTCCCCCTGTCTTCATATGGAGTCCTGAGGCTGCTCCATCCACTCCACCATGCTATGTCACCTTTACAAATTTTGCCAACCTGGATATTAAGGCTTTTTGTCATGATGTCTTGAGGATAAACTGGTCTGATATTCGCCTTTCCCATAATATTGAGTCTGCACTACTGTATCTTCCTTAATGAATTCCTGGCCAGCCAGAAAAAGCATGCCCTCAAGGTGACACCTAGGGTGAGGGTAAACAAACGAGATGGCTTCACAAAGACTTGCTGAAAAATCTACGCTCTAGGGACAAATGCTGGAAAAAGTACAAAGCCTTGGGGCTACAATCTGACTATGCTACCTACAGAACCTTACATAACTTCTGTAAAAAAACAGGTCAGAACGGCTAAGAGTGCCTACTGTAAAGAATTGCTGCTATGCTCTGCTGGGGACCCTAGGAAATTCTTAGCCCATATCAAGACCTTTCTCGGTGCATCCCAGTCAACTAACCCCAGTGACATGGTACAAAATGGAGTACACTGCAATGACTCCAACACCATTGCTAATTCCTTCAAATGTTCTCGGACCTGTCTCAGTATACCTCTGCCTTCCCATCTCCTCAGGCAGCCTCCCTGCTTTCAACATCAACACAGTCCACTACCCCCAGCTATCCTTACCAACAAATGTCTAAAATTCCCCTTCTACTTCAAGGCAATCTCAAGGACTGAGGTCTTAAAACTATTACAGACTGTCTCCGACAACACTAGCTCTGGATCAGATACACTTGAGCCTCGGCTCCTGAAATTAGCAGCACCATACATAGCCTCCCCTCTGGCTATAATTTTCACTTTGTCTCTCTCTCTCTCTAATAGCCAAGTTCCTTACCTCTGGAAGATTGCTCGTGTAACGCTTGTCTTTAAAAAAGGTGATCCCAAGGAGATTACTAACTACAGGCCTATAGCCATCCTATCGGTCCTAAGTAAAATTCTGGAAAAACCTGTTGCAAATCAAACCACTGACTACCTCACAAAGTACAGCCTTCTCTCCGACGCCCAACACGGCTTCCGTAAAGGTCACAGTACCTCTACAGCGCTTCTCAAATTCACTACCGCTGTGCTTACCAATATGGACGCTGGCCAGCTGACAGGGGCAGTTTTTATAGACCTTACAGAGGCCTTTGATCTTGTTGATCACCCCCTGCTCCTCTCCACTCTTTGCAGTCTGAACTTTTCACCCCCAGTTGTCACCTGGTATGGAAGCTATCTATCAAATATAACTCAAATTGTGAAATTCAATTCCTCTTTATCTGATGGTGCTACCACCAATATTGGGGTTCCCCAGGGCTCTATTCTGGGACCTCTTTTCTCACTTTTTATCAACAACATAGATGAGATTTTTCTTTCATGCTCATCTATTCTCTATGCAGATGATCCTGTACTCTATTCAAGCTCTGATGAGGTTGCCAGCATAAATGCATCCCTTTCTTCAGATTTCACAAATGTCCAGAATTGGCTTTCTGTGCATAAGCTTGTACTTAATGCTAAGAAAACCCAAGCAATGTACTTGGATCTGCCCCTAAACTTAAGGCATGTCAAACTCCCCTGTTGGTGCAAGTCCACAGTGGCACACAAGAAAAAAATTACTCACCTTCGTAATGTTGTTTCTTCTAATGGAGTCTTGCTGTATTCTGACATATGCAGTCAGGTCCTGCCTTTCAACTGCCCTGGAGAACAAAGAGTTAAACTTTCCATGGCCAGCATGGAATGTTCACCTCGAGCTCGGTTGAAGCCCTTGTCTGCTGCTGTTTAAACTCCAACAGTCAGATCTTTACAAGCAATACTCACTAGAAGTTCTGTGTGAAAACTGTAAAACTCAAAACTAGCCAACTGGCAACTATATCTATATAAAAGGGTTTTTTGGTTTCAAAGCAAAGACTCAAGTCAGAACCCCCAAAACACAACACTCACCCAAAATAAAGGAGGGTGAAAAGGGACCCCTAGGTTGCCAACACTGCTCCTGCCCACCCACCCACATCCCAAAAACTGTGGGAGATCGAGATCAGAATACAGCAAGACTCCATTAGAAGAAACAACATTACTAAGGTAAGTACTTTTTTCTTCAAAAAACATGAAGTCTTGCTGTCTTCTGACATATGCACACTACCAAGCAGTACCTCCATGGATGAGGGACAGAACCTTCTTTGGAAACAGGCTCTGAAGTACTGCTGTGCCAAACTGAGCATCACTCCTAGGCTGGATATCCAGAGAGTAATGCTTGGTGAATGTATGGACTGTTTTCCAGATGGCTGCTTGCCAGATTTCTAAGATAGGAATATCCCTGGCAGCAGCCAGGGAAGCAGCTGTACCTCTAGTAGAGTGAGCCCTCAGGCCTGAGGGTGGAGTTCTACCCAGTTTCTCATAGCAGAATTGTATACAAGAAACAATCCACCTGGCAATAGATCTCTTAGTGGCAGGTTTGCCCTTACCAACCTCTCCTTACTTGAGGAACAACTGGAGGGACTCAAACCTGTGACCCTTGGTGCGCTCTATGTGGTAGCTGAGGGCCCCTTTTACATCTAAGCTGTACAGCCTCCTTTCTCCAGAGGAGGAATGGTCAGTGAAGAAAACAGGGAGACAGAGACTGGTTGAGGTGGAAATCTGAAACCACTTTAGGCAAAAACTTACTGTTAGTTCTTAGGACCACTTTATCTCTATGGAAAGAGATGAAATCAGGTTCCACTGACAGGGCTTGTAATTCACTGATACGCCTGGCAGAGGTAATGGCTACCAAAAACACAGTTTTCCAAGTCAAATACTTAAGCTCTGCAGAGAACAAAGGCTCAAAGGGGGGTAGCATAAGCTGAGCAATGCAAACATTAAGGTCCCAAGCAGGATCAGGGTCCCTAAAGTGGGGATTGTTGTGCAACAATCTCTTGAAGAACTTACAAAACACAGCATGGGCTGACAGAGGGGAAGGCTTGCCTACTGACAGGAAAGCAGAGACAGCTGCCAAATGCACTTTAAGTGCAGCTGGCCTAAGGTCTAGGCCATTGAGATGGACCATATAGTCCAGAACCGTAGGCAACCCAGCAGAATCTGGAGAAATATTCTTCTTAGAACACCAAATAGTGAACCTTTTCCATTTGGAATTGTAAGTCCTTCTGGTGGAAGGCTTTCGAGAAGCCTTAAGGATATCCAGAACCCCTTGGGAAAGATGCAGGTCAGCAAACTCCAACTCTTCAAGAGCCATGCCTTGAGACAGAGACCGAAGGTTCGGGTACCAAATCCTCCCGAGAGGATGTCAACAGGTTGTAATTCCTGGGAAGAGACAGGGGAAGGTGGACTGCTAGGGACAGCAACAGGGGGTACCAGGGCTGTCTGGCCCAATCTGGAGCAATCAGAATCACTTTGCATGGTTGTGACCTTATGTTGACTAACACTTTGAACAGGAGAGGGAAGGGGGGAAAAGCATACAGAAATTTCCCTTCTCAATTCAGGATCAGAGCATCCATCCAGGGGGACTGAGCCCAAGACTAGGGGTCTGCAACAAAAGAGAGGAAGTTGGTGATTGTCTGGGGCTGCAGAAAGATCCATCTGTGGAGTGCCCCATCTCGAGAAAATCACTTTCAAAACTAGGGGATCTAGGGTTCATTCGTGATGGCCCTGGGATATTCTGCTGAGAGCATCTGCTAGGACATTGTCCTTCCCTGGGAGGTGAATTGCTATCAGAGGGGTTTGCAGGGAATAGGCCGGGGACCACAACTTCATTGATTCTGTGCACAAGACCGTAGACTGAGTGCCTCCCTGCTTATTAATGTACCACATGGTGGTGGTGTTGTCTGTTCTGATCTGGACCACCTTGTTCTGCACAGATTTGGAAAAGGCTTGCAGTGCCAGAAACACTGCTCTGAGTTCCAAGAAATTGATGTGAGGCAGAGATTCCTGAGGTGACCACAGCCCTTGGGTGGTAAGATCCCCCAGATGAGCTCCCCAGCCCAGCAGGGAAGCATCTGTGGTATCACTGAATGAGACTGAGTGACAAAAGGAACTCCTTGTCTCAAATTGTCCTGATCCTGCCACCATTGCAAGGCTTGGATCAGGGTTCGAGTCACTGGGATTAGTTTGGTAAGGGAATCCTTTCTTTGGGACCAAAAGGCTCTTAAGTGGAACTGAATGTCCCTCATTTGGAATCTTGCTCCCTGGACCACTGCTGTGGAGGCTGCCATGTGGTCCAGTAGCTGAAGGAAATGCCTTGCTGGTCGAGACACCTGAAGGGTGAATGAAGAGTTCAGTTCCATAAGGGTCCTTGCCCTGTCCAGGGGAAGGAAGGCTCTTGCCCTTACTGTATCCAGCTCTGCTCCTATGAAGGTGAGGAGCTATATAGGTTCGAGAACTGACTTTGGAAGGTTGAGAAGGAATCCTAAGGAAGTGAGCACTTGCTGAGTTATTTGCAAATGTGACTTGACTTGGTCTGGAGACTGACCTACTATGAGACAGTCGTCCAAGTATGGTAAGATGGAGATCTTTTTTTTCCTTAGGAAAGCAACCACTACTGCCAGGCACTTTGTGAAAACCCTTGGGGCTGATGTTAGGCCAAAGGGCATTGCTCTGAATTGATAGTGGCCTGAGGACAACTCGAACCTGAGGTACTTTCTGTGGGAGCACCTGAAAGGAATGTGAAAATAGGCATCTTTGAGGTCCAGGGAGGCTAGCCAGTCCTCTGGCCTTAGAGAGGGAAGGATTATTCCCAGAGTCACCATTTTGAACTTTAGTTTTAAAGGGTGTTTGTTCAGATATCTTAGGTCCAGGATGGGCCGCCATTCTCCTGTCTTTTTGGGGGTTAGGAAGTACCTGGAGTACAATCCTTTGCCTTGTGTAGGGTGGGAACCCTCTCTATAGCTCTGAGAGCTAGGAGGGAAGAAACCTCTGCCTCTAAGGCAAGGGTCTCTGATGGATTTGCAGGTGGAAAGGATCTGGTTCTCATCTTGGGAAATTTTTGAAGCTGAGAACCAGTCCCTGGCTTACTACTTCCAGGACCCATTTGTCTGATGTCAGAGACTTCCAGTCCTGGACAAAGTAAGCCAGCTTGCCCCCTACTGGTATAGGAGAATCGGCCCAGGCAGACCCATCAGGGTGTCTGCTTGGCAGGGGCTTTAGGCTGAAAGGTGGATGCAGGCCTGCGCATCCCCCATCTGCCTCTCAGTCTAAAGAACCCCCTCTGAGAATAAGAAGCGGAGGCCTGAGCTTGGTAAAAAGGCCTTTGGAAAGGCCTGCCCCTGGACTGCTGCCTTTGAGGAGTAGCTTGCCTTTCTTTCGCCTGAGCACTCCTGTAAGTGGTCCTGTACTCGTCCATCTTTTTCATGTAGTTCTCAGTCTGCTCCCCAGAGAATTACCAATAACAGGAAAATCCATGGCCTTAGCCTGGGTATCCTGTGATAGGCTAGTACATCTGAGCCAAGCCATCCTCCGAAGAGCCACAGATGTAGCCATGACTCTTGATGAAACATCATTGGATTCCACAGCACCATGAAATTGCACTTTGGATGCCTCAATCCCATCTGCAGCCACCTGCTCCAGCTCCTTGGCAAGCTGGTCAGGGGCCTGTTTAGCCAGAGCCAGCACAGTGTCCCACCTGGACTTCTGGTATCTAGCTGTGTAAGCCATATAGTTAGCATGCCTGAGTCCCAAAGATGCTGCCATGTACTGTTTCTTTGCCATGGCATCAATCCTCCTGGAGTCCTTATCCGGGGGGTGTGATGCCAAGGGGATATTTGCCTTATCACAGGCAGCAGCCTGCACTACCCCAACATGGCTGCATTGCTGGGAAAGGAACTCCGTGTCTGAGCCTGAAAGAGTATACCTCTTGTCCATTCGTCTGTCCACAGGAGGTATGGAATTAGGAGTCTTAAGAATTTTATGTGTCTGTTTCCCAAAGGATTTGTGGAGGGGAATAGACAGTGTCCTGGACTGGGATGTCCATCATTTCAACAAAATCAGGCTCCTCCTGATCCTCTACTGCTTCTTCCATAGGAAGCTGGAGGGTTTCATCCACTTTTTTGTAAAACATAAAGTGAGAAGGGGACTCAGAAAGCCTAGGAGGAGAAACACCTGAAGGTCTGTCTGGGGAGATGTCCGGGTCAATAGGCACATCCAGACTTTCATAATCACCATCATCCTCATTCTCTCCCTCCTCCTCATCCGGTTCATAAAATTCTTCCAAGGTGTAATCCGGAACCGGGGGAACAGACGAACCGAACCCCTGAAATATGGTGCCGGTTCGGCCGGAACCGAAGTAAGCGACTGCACTATTCTTATCGCCTTGGATATCTCATCGGCGGTCGGAGTATGAATTTCTGGGTCCAAACCGGACGATTTATCTTTTCTTTTTCCAGAACCGACTTCTCAGAATCGGCTCTCCTTTTGTCCGAATAAATATCGCCCTGGTCAGAGGGCACTCCTCCTGGTTCAGTCGGAACCGAGCCGGGCTGGCCATCTGGGTCAGCGGACTTCTCGGTCTCCCTTTCCCTCAGTCTACCTAATCTCTTTTCCAGGGTAGATTTGGGAAAATTCTTACAAATTTGGCAGTCTGAATCGAGGTGGTCAAACCCCAGACAATAAACACAGGTGGTGTGGGGATCAGCCTTGGCAAAGACTTCCCCACACACACTGCAGTGTTGAAACCCCATGGGCCAGGTTTTTTTCTTGGGTTTCTCAGACATGGCCAATCCTAACTAAAACTTACCCTTTTTTTGGCAATCCGCCGGGCAAGACTCCCCTATCGGTTCTTGGAAAAAAAACGTAATAAAATCTGTTTTTTTTTTTAGAACCGTTACGGACCGGTTACCACACTTTAAGTAAATACACAAACTTTTTTACCTGAAACTGATCGGTTCAGCCGAACTGATCCACAATTTACAAGTTCCACACAGAAACTATATAGAAAACCTATCTAGTACTCACGGTACCACAGACAGAGACTTAAACCGACAGATCGGTAGCAGCAATTCAGTAGAAACCAAGCGAAATATGACACTTTAACCGACTTTTTTGAACCGAACAAAGGAGAAATCTCCGGAGTGACTGTTCAGTGAGGCGGAGTAAAGAATCTGACGGTTGGAGTTTAAACAGCAGCAGACAGGGGCTTCAACCGAGCTCGCGGTGAACATTCCATGCTGGCCATGGAAAGTTTCACTCTTTGTTCTCCGGGGCAGTTGAAAGGCAGGACCTAACTGCATATGTCAGAATACAGCAAGACTTCCTGTTGTTTGAAACAGAATGCGTTACATCTTTTAAGTACCTGGGAATTCATCTGGACCAATCCCTGGACTTCAGCCTGCATATGCAATCTGCCTGCAAGGCAGTGAATGCTAAATTGGGTGTCGATTACAAGTCAAGTTTCATGCTGACTCCCTCTGCTAAACTTGCTGTTGCCAGAGGCATGTTACTCCCTGCCCTCACCTACGGCATGCCGACCTTTGCTGCTGCACACAAAACCATCCTTCATAAGTGGGATGTCACTTATAACAATATCTGTCGATATGTTTCCTCATCACCACGGCTTAATCACCACTGCCAGCTGCACAGGGACCTGGGCTGGTTATTTCCTCAGCTCCCCGTCAATACTTTCTTGGTTCCTTGATTGACTCTATACTCGGAAACCAGACCCCTTCAGCGCTCACAACATTGCTGGTACCTCAAACCTCCTCCTATAGACTATGCTCAGTAGATAAATCCCTGCTGAATGTACCTAGATGTAAAACATCAAAAGGCTCTGTTGCCCTCAATCACTCTGCTCCTAAGCTTTGGAACTCTCTCCCCCAAGCACTTCGAACATCTGGATCCCATGACAGCTTCAAAAAGGAGCTACGCCTACATCTATCCCTTGCTGATCTCTGCACTTGTTTTAATCCTCCTTAATCCACTCACCTACCAGATGCTTCCTGGCCTAACATTCACCTCCTTACCTCATAGCACTTCTTACCCAAACTATCTCCTTGAGGGCTAATCTACCCCACCCCCGCACACCCGAGTCTCGTCTTGGTGGCCGTGATCATGTATCCTGCCCAGTCAGGAATTTGCCCTTGCCATGTTTTGTTGCCTATTTGAACCTTCATTGACGTGACTAATTTGAACAATATTTCTTTACTGCTATGTTGTGGTATCTCCTCCTAGACTGCGTAGGTTTTTTATTCTGAAAATTCTATGTGAATTTCATTAATTGTTATTGTCCTGGCTGCATGTATTCATTACTACTGACTGTTCTGACCTATACTATTGTAATTTCATTGTACTCATGCTATGTAGTGTTCTTTGATTGGGTCATGCCTGAAAAAGTACAGTTACGCAAGAACTTACCGTAACAGTAGATCTTCGAGAACAGCTCTTGCAGCAGGTTATACCATTAGGACTGAAGCCAGCAGGCGTCAGGACCCCACGGAAATTTTCTAGCTAGCAGTCTTCAGCGGGGACCGCCCCCAATGTCAGGCGCAGTACATAAGGAGTCAGTCCCCCCATAATCCTTAGTTCTCCCACTGGAGACTCCCGGTTGCTGGATGACATTAGAAGAGGAGACAGAGGATCCGCCACCAGATGGCCAAGACTACAGAATAGGAACGTCCCATCCTGTAAGATGGGTGTTTGACTACGACCTACCTCCAAGAGAAGGGGGATGGTGGACGGGAAGGTACCTGCTGCAAGAGCTGTTCTCGAAGATCTACTGTTACGGTAAGTTCTTACGTAACTGTACTATCTTACTTCGAGATACAGCTCTTGCAGCAGGTTACACCATTAGGACTGATTTCCAAGCAATAGTGGCAATCATGCGCCACTGGGAGGAGGAAAGGTAGAGATCTCGATTTTACTCGAGCCTAGGACAGAAGTCCCTGAAGGACGGCTAGACCGAACCCCGCTCTTCGCCTCGATGCAATGTCCAGACTGTAATGCCTGATAAAGGTATGCACAGAGCTCCAAGTAGCTGCAGTGTAAGTAGCTGAGGTGGAGACGTTCTTTAACGCCACAAAAGAAGTAGCCACCTCTTGTGGAATGACCCTTGACTGCGCCAGGTAAGGGTTTATTGCGCTTGTCATAACAGAAAGTGACGCACTGGATGAGCCACCTTGAGAGTGACTGTTTGGAGACAGGAGCTCCTTTCATCCTGTGGGCAAAGGAGACGAAAAGTTGGTCCGCCTTTCGAAATTGTTTGGTTCTGGTCAGATAGTATCTGAGGCACCGATGCACGTCGAGTGTGTGCAGAAGGGCTTCTCCTCGATTAGTGTACCTTGGGAAATACACTGGTAAATCAATATCCTGGTTAAGCGTGAAGGCTGAAACCATCTTAGGCAAAAACTTTGGGTTTGTCCTTAGGGATACCCTGTCCTGATGGAAAACCAAATAAGGCTCTTTGCACATAAGAGCATGCAATTCCGAGATCCTTCTCGCCGAAGTAACAGCAACTAAAAATAACATTTTCCAAGACAGTAAATGTAGCTCGCAATCCGCGGCTGGTTCAAAAGGTGGCAGCGTAAGCTGCTCCAGGACAAAAGGTAAGTCCCAAGGAGGAATTGGATCCTTGAGGGGCAGCCTAAGATGGAGGACTCCCCTTAAAAAGGCACGAGTAATGTCCAGCTGGGCCACCGTCCGATGGCCTACTGGGGCATGGTAAGCAGAAATTGCACAAAGGTGCACTTTAATCGAGGAGTAAGCCAGTCCGGAGTGGAAAAGGGAAAGCAGGTACTCCAGAACCAGCATTTCGGGACAGTCTAACGGCGAAAAACCGCACGCTTGAGCCCACAAACAGAATCTACACCATTTCATGGCGTACGTTGTGTGGGTTGCCAGTTTTCTGGCGGCAGAGTACATCTGCCACTTCTTGCGAAACCCCGTATCACATCATGGCTATGTCTCTAGGAGCCAAGCGTTTAGGTTCAATGAACGTAAGTCTGGGTGGACCAATAAACCCGCCTCCTGAGACAATAGATGGGAGCTGATTGGCAAAGGAACTGGAGATTCCCGGGATAGCTGGTGCAGAAGAGGAAACCAAATCTGTCTGGGCCAGAAGGGCGCGATCAAAATGAGCGTTGCTTGCTCCCTGCAAAGTTTTAAGAGAACTCTCTGGATCAACGGGAAAGGAGGGAAGGCATAAAGGCCTTGTATAAGCAGTCGGCTTTCTTTGGCACTGCTGGAGTGGAATGCAGATGTTTCCAGGCGGCCTTGGTGACGTCTGCAAAGGTATCCACCAAGGGCGGCACTACCACAGGCTTCGGGTCTTTCTGCCGAAGGTAGCGGGCAAAGCATTATCTCTCTCAGGGTCAAGCTCTTCAGCATCCCACCCCATGTTCTCCTGGATGTGCCAGATGGGGTGTACTGGCGTCGTCTTGGTCTACTGCGACTGGGTGACCCTGAGGTGGATCTGGAGGGAGGTCTTCTCTTTTCTGAGGATCTGCCCAGAGGAGGTGGTGTTTGCTCCTTGGGGGTTGGCGACTGTCCTACGGGCCCCTTGGGCGGAGAAGGGGGTGTAGGCGGTGAAGGAGTAGGAGGAGGCAGAGTAGGAGGACGACGTGTGGCGACTACATCTTTTCTGATGGTGTCTCACCAGAAGGCAAGGAGCTCCTTTACCTCTGCCAAGTTCATGCCTGACGACGGACCCGAAGCCGGTGGCCTGTTGCCGGGGTTGGGTCCCGGGGGGGGGGGTCTCCTGCTCCGGGGAAGGTTCCCGTGGGAGCCCGGCGTCTCCGCCTGGTCCCTCGGACTGTGTGGTATCCTCCTCCGATGAATCCTTCCGACCGCGTCAGCCAGCGATGTGATGCGGTCCTCTTCTCTGGGGTAGCCGACGTTGGTCCCTGGCCGGCGCCTCGGAGGCGAAAAACGCCTGGCCGGCGACGGGTGTTTGGTGTCGATGGCTCACGGAATGCGGTGATGCTTGGCTGTCGGGTGGGCCGACGTCGGGTCCAACGTCCGTTTGAGGGACGTCAGGTCCTTGGTCTTGCGAGGAACCGGATCTGACCCACGCGGAGGCTGGGAAACCAACCTGGCATCGGAGTCCCACCAGCGGGAAGAAGATTTATGGCGCTCCCCGGACTTCGACGAGGCCTTAGATGGCGAGGGAAGAGGCCGACGGCCTGGAAGTCTTCAGGGGCTGCAAAGAAGGGGAACCGCTGGAGGATGTGACCTGAACCGGGGGAGGCTGCGATTGAGCCCTGGAAGGAGAGCGGACCGATCGCGGGAGTCAGAGGCCCTCGCAGGGGACCTGGGCCTTTCCTTCTCCCGGTGTTTGTCCCAGAGCTCGTGGGTTTTACCAGAGTCCCCCCTGGAGGAAGGTTCTTTATGCATGGTTTTCAGTTTCTCCTCTAAGAGAAACGCTTGAAGGGCCTTCTGGCGGCGGATCCTGGTGCGACTATTGAAGCCCTGGTAGAAGAAGCAGACCTTAGTGTCGTGTTCCGGGCTTAGGCAGCGCACACAGGTCGAATGTGGATCCTTGAAGGGGATCTGTTTGCCGCAGGCACACTTTGATTGGTGACCCTCCAGAGAGGTAGTTGGAGAGGACATCAGTTTAATCCAAAGTCGTGAAGAAAGACTAAATCGTCGTAGCTCTAAAGGTCGTCGTACGCTAGAAAAAGGACGGAAAGGCAGATACTGGCGATGTCGACGGCGGGAAAAGAACTGAGGATTATGGGGCGACCGCCTCCTTATGTACTACGCCTGACGTCGGGGACGGGACCGACGTCAGAGGTGGTCCCCGCTGAAGACTGCTAGCTAGAAAATTTCCGTGGGGTCCTGACGCCTGACGGCTTCAGTCCTAATGGTGTAACCTGCTGCAAGAGCTGTATCTCGAAGTAAGATTAGTTATTTCATAGCTAGTGCACCTACCCGGTTAACAAAAACTACATAAAAATAAATAAAAACCACAAAAACTCTAGAGCATAACCCTTTTCTATGAGCTGCAGTACCCACTGGTCTGTGATGATATTGACCATCCTGCAAGGTAAAGGGAGAAACGCCCTCTCACTGCCTCTTCTAACAGCTCTGCTGGAGGAGGGGTTGGGCAAGGAGTCAGGCTGAGGCGGAAGGGAGGGGGGCTCCGGGATGCTTGGCAGCACGCTGAGCCTGATAGCCTGTTGCTTGACGGAGTGCCTTCTTTTTAAACCCTCCTCTATGTGGCAGTTTCTTTGATTGCTGCCAGCAAAAGGGCCTATGCCTAGGAGGGTATGGTTCCGATTTGTACATCTTGTGAACCTCCGACACCACCTTGAATAATCTTTTTGGCTTCTTACCCAAAAAGAACTGGGCCCTGGAAGGGCAGGTCCATAATGGTGTCCTGTCGAAAGCCGGACACCTTTAGCTAGGAGTGCCGCCTTGGGCACACACTTGAGGCGGCCGCCCAGGCTGCAGTGGCCGCTGCATCATAAGAGCTGCGGAGAACAAGCTTGCCCACATCTGAACCAGACTACAACACTGCCAAGAGTTCTGTCTTGTTTTGTGAGTCTGGCTGGGTCTTGGTGAGGTCCATAGCCTTTTGCCACAGGCACTTCTGGTACATGACCATATGAGCCAGAAAGCTTAAGAACCTAATGGTACAGGTGGACAAGGCATACACTCTCCAGTCCAACTGGTCTATTTTTTAGCTTGCTGCACACACACTTAGCCTTCTGCTGTGGAGTAGAAGGCTCGGTAGACTTACAAAGAGGTGATCAAGTACTCATGGAGGCGAGATACTGGGTCGACAGCAGGAAAATAACTTAAGTGGCACCGGGGACGGCCCCCTTTATACAGTGGCTGATGCTGTGGGCGGAGCCGATTTTGGGGGCAGTCCCCCACCTTAGACTGCTAGCTACAAGTCTTCCTTGGGGTTCTAGTGCCTGGTGGCATAGTCCTATCTGTTATTACCTCCTGCAAGAGCTCCATCTCGAAGTAAGATCCCATCTTCCAGTCGGAGTTCACCTCGGCGCCCATGGGGAAAGTCCCAGGGTGTGAGAAGGTAAAACCCTATATGCAGCAACAGAGAGGTGAAGTTAAAAGGAACAGGAGACCTCAAAGAGGTTTCTGAGTATTGAAGTCGAAGGGACCCAGGAGAGGGTCTCTTGTAATTTGGAGAAAGAAGAAAAACAAAACAGAAAGGGTCCCTGGTATCCTTATCTCAACAGAGAGGTTCAGACGAAAGTAGCCTGAGGCAGAACTCCCAGAAAGGGGGCCTGAAGATCTCCCATACCAAGAAGAGGGGCCCGGGGAGCCAACGAAAAAGAGGGCAAGAGTACATGCTTGCCCCCCCCCCCCAAGAATGGGACCCAGGTGCTACAAAGAAGTGGCAGGGAGCCCAGAGATACCAGTGGGACTTTGCCCACAACTGGCCTCAAGGGGGGGGGGCAACCAGGGAGGAGACACTGCCCAGAAGCTGAGGCCCAAAAGGGGATGGTGGTGGGAAGCAGTGATGAATGATGACGATCTACAGTAAGATCAAGAATTCTGGTAGGTACATAATTTCCATACCTTAACTGGATCAATCTTCACCATTCATCACTGATGGGTGAGCACCAAGTCCACAAAGTGGTACTGGTACCTCCCTGAAGGCTGGGCAGCCTTCAGTCCATCGTGGGATACATGACGAGGGGAGAGGGTCCATCCTGGGTCTGGCCAGACCCGCTACTGCTCAGAGCAAGGACGAGGCTCCTGACCTGCAGGAGAGGGAGGGCACCCTGACAGTTTTTGCCTGGGTCTGCGGGAGAAAAAAAACGAGCCTCCCAGCATGGCGAGGCAGTCACCCTACGCTGGGCCAAGGGTGACAATCGGAAGAGGTGAAGCCATGCTGTCTTGCCTAATGCAGACTGCAGATCCCACAACTCTGGAGGCTACCACATTGGTGTCATAAGATGCCCACGTCTGGTGTCTCGCTAGCTCCAGGCCTCTTGTGGAAATGGCAATGGCTTGCCTGGTTGCCTTGCAATCAGGCAAGGCCGCTAGGATTTCTCACAATGCGGCCCACAGTCACCTGTCATAGGCCACCATGTGTGCCTGATGAGCAGCAATGGACAAGAGACGTGCCAAGGCAAAAACTCTCCTGCCCGTGGGTCGAACTCCGCAGAATCAGAGTCTGGGGGATGGTCCCCTGTCAGGCACAGACACCCAGAAATGGTGTCCAGCCCCTTCAAACCCAGTGTGGGGTGGGGCAAAATTCCTGGTGACCCCAGGGGAGCGTAATACCTGCGCTGGCAGTCCCTAGGGGCTGGGGAAGCGGAAGCAGGCGACTGCTGGATGTTGTACGACTCCTCCATAAGGGCCAAGGCCATGGAGGGACCATTAAGGATTCCTGGCTGTACTCCGCAAGGAACACCATAGTCACATGCACCAGACTGCGTTGAGACACTGTGGTAAGATTGAGCTGTTCCATCACTGTGAACAGGAGCTGCTGATACTCTGAAAAGTCAGCATCTGAAGACCGGTACAAGGAGGAGTCCTCTTCCTCGGAGGAGGATGCTGATTAAGTGGAAGGGCTCTGTATAGGGAACGACAGTGCACGAAGAGTAGATACAAACACCATCTCATCCATGGCACTGTAAAACATGGGGAAAGCACTCGCCATGGCCCTATACTGCTCCCAGGTGAGAGGAGGAGGCAGAGGGGAAGAAGGATGGGCAGAATGGTCCTGGGAGACCGGGCCCCCTCTGCCAGGGCTGTGGGAGCAAGCGGGGCACCCCTATGAAGCAAGAAGGATCCACTGCCAGAACCCCACAGGGAGAAGACCACTGGTGGGGAGACTGGAGCAGAGCAAACCCAGCAGGGTGGCCCTGTCCCCCAGAGGAGGGGGTACCCGGCTCAGCACTCTGGCCCGGATCAGCTAAGGTCACCTGGGCAGAGTGGGGGGGGGGAGAAAGACCCCTTCCCCTGAGAGTATCGAGACCTGCCCCTCAAGCGAGTCCAAAGCAGCACCATCACCGAAGTGGCACTGACTGTGGCATCAGAGCCAACCGCGGCACCGACACAGACTTCAGCGGAGATCATGACACTGACCCTTGAAATGGCACTGACAGAAAGTGCGGTGCCATCGCCAGATGCGACACCAACCGCGGTGCCGTCATCTGAGACTGCTGCACTGACGGAGGAAGGGCGGTGCTGCAAATAGTCTCAGTCCTAAGACTGGAACTCACAGATGACGACCTCTAGCAGATCCTGGGGAGTGACAGTTGCTCTGGAGAGCTCGGTTGCCAATCCAGATCAGCCTGATCATCCTCTGAATCTCAGGAGGAGAGCACAGTGATCCCCAAAGAGGCAACCCCGGCCACTCTACCCATTCCGGCACCAAGAGCGGTGTCTGGAGAGGACTCCACGGAACCAGAGGGTCGGCTTCACTCACCAACACCAGAACTGGTGTCAGGATCCAAGGCCACACCCCACAAAGCCCTTGAAGGGATTGCCGATGCAGGCCCAGCGTATAGCTGAGGCCTCAACACCGGGGTCGGCCAGTTCCCCCAAGGGGAACTGGGCCATGAGCGAGCCATGACTGCCCCCCCACCAGAGGCCGACTGTTACCCTGACCGCTCAACCAGGCATCTGGGCTCAGAAAGACCTGAGCCAACGGAGGCCTGCTCTCCCCTGGTGCCAGGAAACGGGCCTAAGGTCCTTACCTTAGCGGAAAAATAAAGAAAAGAGACTCAACGCCATACAAACACTAGTTAAGAAAATAAAACGAAGCCAAACATGGCGTCCAGTATTCGATCAGACAGAAATCGGTAGTTGAGGAGTGTCGTGTAGATTTCTTGCTGTCCCATGTAGTCCGAGCTGCAGCCTCGATGGTGGGAAAAGCAGTACTGAGGTAGTGGAAAGGACGACCGTAACTGGCCAACCTGCGAGCGCCACGCAATGAGTCAACCTCGAGGGTACCGCCATACTTGGTGCCCTCCTCCTAGGGAGAAAAGATTTTTAGGTTAAAAGCTTCCTGGGCCCAGTGCTTCCGGCGTAGTACCTACCAGTGATGAATGGTGAAGACTGATACAGTTAACATCATCAAGTACATCACCGGAAAATCAAACAGGCGATGCGCACTACAGTGCTTCAGGCAATCAGCGACTGCTGCAGACTTTCGCTATTTTGGGGGTTGATGTCAACTACTTTTATGCAGGGCTATGCCCTGTATCCCCATATTTAATATAATCAACTCGGGGGGAGGTGGTAATGATAATGGGAATGGAAAACTCAGGAGGGCAGCTACTTCCCGGGGCGGGGGGCACACACGACAGTAGTCGGAACCAGGCGAACATTGGGGAGGCAACCAAATTAAAAAAAAAAAAAATCCCCCACAGCCATTCCTGAACCTGGGTCGCCCTACAGAGAGACGGTGACTACAACCAGCACACCAGACAGCCAGCTCAGAACTGACCTGCTGAACACGTGTACGGACAAGTCGTCCCCGGACATAATGTCGCGGTCAATAAGTAGCGGACATTATGTCACGGGGACAAAAGATTGTTACCACAATTGTCGTTGATCGATCTTGCTGCCGGATTAAATGTTGTACAACCAGATACGGAGCGGTCAAATAGTTGCATGTTATAAATAAATAAAGTTAGTTAGTATAAGCTACCCGTTTTTTTCCTCGTGTCGTGCAATGCAGTACTGAAATGCATATCCTTACAGACACTGGAGACTATAAATTCTTATACTTATTATATATTATTATATTATGTATTATATGCAGTTCGGCATTGCTTTTCTCGGTCTTGCCTTTACGCCGAAAATACGTCAGACATTTTACTTTTCTGCCACTGCCGCACTATAATAATTAAAATTAACTGCTCCCTTCTCTATGAACTTAGGTTGAATGGATTAATACCCTGTATTTGCACAGGCAAATTACTTGCTGATGATAGCGGACTGCTTGCAGTGTTGTCATTGACTTTTGTACTGCTTTCCTTTGCTTTGGACTTGTGAGCAGCTAGTGACTTTCTCTCCAGACATTTAAAACTGCTGGCTACCTGTGTGAGGTAAGATGTTGACATTGCTACATTTCTTCTTTTTGCCTTCTGACTATTGATTTGTGAAACAGTGCAATGCTGTTCCACTTCAGCAGACCCTCCCTGATGCTTCTTGTGTTCTTTCTCAGCTGGTGACTTTATAGAGCCAGATAACCGAGTCAGCAGAGGGACAAAAAGTCGCACTGTGAGAGGGTAATGCAGTCGCCGATCTTTGGTTGTGGAGGCTACATTTGCTCCGCAACCATTTCTACTGGCGACTGCCTTTGATTTCAACATTTTGTCCGGCGCGTTTTTTTTCCACGGCAATTATCACCGCGACGTTCTGTCCATATGCCGCTGAACAAAGTATTACATACTCTTTTCAAGGAGTTCCCCCAAGAAGCACTCCTTAGGGAAAAACATAGCTGAAGTTACATTGTGCTATTAACGCACATAGCTATTCAAATCACATAGCCCATTTTACTTTTGCTATTTTTATGTTGCCCAAATTTACTTGCTATATCAATGGGATAAACCCTACTGGTGAGGTAGGAAGGTTGTATGCAAAAAAACGACAACAAACAAATGAAAAAAAAAAAAAAATGCAAATGGTGTCTTGGAGATGTCTCTTCTAATCAGGAGCATCATCTCGAGACATCTTTCCATTCCAGGACTGCTCAGTTTCGCTATGCAGTTCTCGAATGCACAGATCTCTCGAGATGACACTCTCGATTAGCCAAGAGACATCTTGGAGCTGTTTAGAGTCTGTGCAGCTATACATAGCAAACAGGGAGGTTTTGATAGTTCACCCAGAGGAACCTAAAGAGGCCCCTAGTCAGGTGATGGATGAGGACAATTGATTTGGGCCCCTCTAATTTTAAAAGAATCAAGCCCTGTTATTGGACTACCGGCTCAACTTGACTCAGAAAATAAAGTCTAAAAACTGGTACAAAATTTTTGAGATGTGTTCTGCCCAAAACTGGGATGAACTCGTGTGATCCAACACCACAGACTCAGGTGTTCAGAACTGTCAACAGCCACATAGGCTCCCGGAGAAAGTCCAAAAGATGGTGCAAGAGGAGATCGCCTCTATGTGGGAACTGGGAGTCATTTAATCTCAGAGTGACTGGTCTAGCTCTATTGCATAAATCCCAAAACCAGATGGGTCCACTTGGTTTTGTACCAATTTCCAGAAAGTCAATGCAGTCTCCAAGTTTGATGCATATCCTATGCCTAGGATGTTCTGGACCGACTAGGTAAAACCCACTACATTAGTACCCTAGATCTGACCAAGGGGCATTGACAAATCCTTCTAACTCCTAAATTCTGGAAGAAAATGGTCTTTGTCACCCAATCCTGTCTGTACCAGTTTACTGTGCTCTCCTTTGGGTTGCAAGGTTCCCTGGCCACATTTCAGAGGATGGACCGAATCCTCCAACCCCATGGGTTATACGCAGTAATGTACCTTGATGTTGTCATACTTAGCTCCGATTGAGACACTCAATTGTGAGAAGTGGCTGTTGCACTTCAGCAGCTCAGGAAGGCAGATCTCATGGCCAATGCCGCAAAATCTGCCCTATGACGACAGGAAACTAAATACCAGGCACACATGGTAGGGAATGGCCAAGTATGCCCAGTTGTTGATGAGTTAAAATCCCTTGCTGACTGCCCTCTACCAACTACCAGAAAATAAGTTAAGTCCATCTTTGGTTTAGTGGGGTACTATCGTCAATTCATTCCAGAGTTTGACACCTGCTGCCCCACTGACTTGATCTGACAAAAAAGGCAGCCATAAATAAGGTTCAGTGGTCATCAAGGTGTCAGATGGCCTTCCAAACCATCAAAAGTGTGTTGTGTAACAGACCTGCCATATGATGTCCTGATTTCAGCCATCCATTCATTTTGTATAAAGGACACCTCAGACATAGGGTTGGGGTGTGTGCGTCTTGTCACAATATAATTTGATGGGATTCTCCACATCTTTGTTTTTTGTCCAGAAAATTGTTTGCCAGGGAACAACGGTATGCCACAGTACAGAAAGAATGTCTGGCGATGAAGTGGACAGTACCAGCCCTGCGCTATTTGTTGGGAAGATGCTTCACCTTGGTCACTAACCTTGCAACCCTCAAATGGCTGCATGACATGTGGGACGCTAATTCCCAGAGTCACTTGGTGGCATCTGGCTCTCCAGCTGTTTTTGTTCCAGGTGCGTCACAAGGTGCATTTCCTGCATAATAATGCTGACTTTTTCCTCCTGGAAGGGCAGCTTGATGGCAGTCAGTACCAAGACCACAGCTCTGAGGGGGAGAGTATGCAAATCAGTCTGTACAACTTTCACCTAAGACCTCCTTTCCACTAAGATACTAGTAGAAAAGGGTGGATTGAGACACAGCCCTGCTGTTTTCTGGCCTGGCCCTTTACAGGCAATATGCATTGGCTGTATGCAAGCCTGAAAATCCTTGTAGGGGAAGGGCACAAATGAGCCTCACCTGGGAAGCAAAAAAGGAAACCAGACAGAGCAAAGAAGAGAATCTGGGAGTTTGAGAGACTCAGCAGGGCTGCTGTGAACTGGAAAGCAGAATCTAGCTAACAAGTATGTCTGCTCTGCCAACGTTAGCTGCTTCGAACCCTTGTTTAGTGGTGAAGTACGGCAACTTTTTGTTTCATTGAACTTTGTTTGGTTGCTATTGCTTCTAAGGATTATTCCCCTTAAAGCCTTGGCTTGCTACAACACTGTTACAGAGACATAGGGACTTATAAAGAACTTGGTGTGGTTTAATTTTTTTTAAAGTAGGATGCGGGAAGTGCTGGCCGAGGGTGGTTACGGCGGAAGACGTGCAATTCTAGAGAATCAAGCAGGGATTTGCATTACAAAAACAAAACTAAAAAAAAATAATAAAACAACAAAACAACAAAAACAAAAAAAAAAAGAATAGCCTTGTTTTTACAATACAAATCCAGACAAAATGTTCACTGGTGGTCAGTGCAATTTACCATTTACTGAAATGATTTGCAAGAGTTGAGGTGCTGTTTTACAAGTTTTGCCTCTCCACAATCCATATGTATGTCAGTAAAAACTTCAGTAGCTTCGAATCTATCAGTAACAGAGAGCTACTCCACCTCCATGCTTTGATCTAAGCAGTATATAGAGTACCCAATGACGTTTATCTAATCGTCTCTTATTTTGAGTGACAACCTAATAAATTAGGTGCATCTCAGTTGTGCTATCATGCATTACTAAACTAAAAAAAAAAAAAACAAACAAACAAAAAAAAAACACCAGTCTATGGCCAACTCCTATTTGCAATTAAAAAAAAATATGTACATAATAACACATTCCAGAGAAAAGCCATAAAACATTTTATTTTGTAAATAGAAAGGAACATTTAAAAAGTATACAGTACAAAGACATTAAAATTAAATATAAATTATTTTATAATTACAAATAAAATCTCAGCCATTTTACTGCCCTCTAATAAACATTTTGACCTTTTTTGGAACATTTATCCTGTAAGTTGTGGGTTGTTGAGGTGTGTGCAGTAATTAAAAGTGCTTTAAATGGGACCAATCATAGCTGGGAGCCGAGGCCAGGTGAGCCGCGTTCATCCAGACAGCACGACAGTAAAGGACATCTCTCTCACTGGCTGTTTATAGTTAATGCATTCATGTCTAGCAAATTGCCCAAGGCAAGCACTCTCAGTAACATTACTGTCCAGGACAAACCATCCTTCTTCCAAAATGTTTCTTCCTTATGGTAACCACAGAATGAGTAAGTAGTACTGGCAGTAGTATTGATTTATTTTATTTATTTATTTAGTTTTTGTTGACCGGGTAAGTGCACGAGACAAAAACTTTGATACATTTACAGGAGGAAAAGGTGTTGGGAAATAGAACAGCTGGAGGGAAAGAAAAAAAATGTTCTGCAGACATTAAAAAAAAGTTAGAATCTGTGCTCACATCCATTATCAGCTGCAAAATGTGTTTCAATAAGAAAAACAGCTGCAACTTGTCTCAGTTTGACAAATTTCTACATCCTCCATCTCAGCACTCAAACTGATAACCATGGGACCATTGCTTGATGACCCAGCAGAAGTACACTGCACTTCCTTGACAATGATCCACATTCGAGAGTGGACTCGGGTGACTGGAATCCAGTGGCCAGGCTGGGTTTAGTGCTGCCTGAGGCAAAGCATCACAGCTGGGGTAGGGAGATTCTGTCTCTAGTGGCTGCCGGGACCTGTTGTTGGTGTATGTGTGTGTCAAGGTGCTTCAGTTTAAGAAGCTGGCAGAGGCCCCGATGACCCAGGCGCAATGAGACACTGTCATGGCCCAGATTGCAGCAGCTGCATCGCAATTGGAGATGATACTGGGCTCTACTGCCCAACGACCCCTGCGGCACTTGAGCCCAATCCTAGTGCCGCAGCAACCCCTGAAGTGGGCCAAGGGAGCTTGCTCTCTTCGCATGACTCTGCCCCATGCAGCCGAGGTCAACTGGTAGATTACACCCATGCCAAGAAAAGAAGGAGGAACCAGGGAGGAAAACCCTCAAATGTCTGTATGACACCCTGGGCTCCAAGAACTTCCCTGGGTCCTAGCCTCCAGCTGACACTAGATTGTAGTCCATACAGCAGACTGCCTCAGGGGGGAGAACCGCCTTCCCTCTGAAGCCCTGCAACAGTAGGGGGAAGTTTGGGTGGACAGGGGTAGTGAGCCTGAACAGGATATATCCCCAGGAAATGAAAATTACGTACTCACTGTAATTCTTGATCTTCTAGGATATCTTCACCATTGATTTACACTAGTGGGTCTTAGTCGGAAGCACTAGGACCCAGCAGAAGCCAGAACTTCTCAGGAGGGCTGGTGCCGAGGTAAGCTGCGCGCATGCACGGCTCTGCGAGACTGAGCTCACAGGCACAGACTTACCTCAGCACCAGCCCTCAACTGCCTCAGTACTTTTTTTTTTTTTTTCCCATAAGAAGTGCAGCATAACCAAAGAAGTACTAATACACTTAACTTAAGGACATGAAATAGCCCTGGTGACCTGTGTAAGAAGGGTCAACAACCAGTAATACGGTGTCTTCAAAGTCCAGAAGAAGTACCGGGGTGAAGACCAATAAAACATACTGAAATGAGCCTGGGCGATGGTAGGTGGGTGTGTGACTCAATGGTGAAGATATTCCTAGATCAAGGATTATGATGAATATATAATTGTCATATCTTCCAAGAATCAGTCTTCACCACTGGTTCACATCAGTGGGTCAGAGTAGCAAGCTCAGTCAAAATCCCCGGGACTACAGCAGTAGGATCCAAGGGCTCACTTAGCATAGTAATCCATTCAAGACTGTCCTGCCAAAGGTGGCATGCTCCCTGGCATGGACATCATGGGCATAGTACTTAACAAAAGTGTGCACTATGCTCAAGGTTGCAGCACTGCAAATGTCACCAACAGGGACAGATTGAATCTCTGCCAGGAATGTGGCAACTGCTCTAGTGGAGTGGGCACAAACCTGGCCCTCCAGCTTGACTGAAGTCATGGTACAGCAGTGGTGCAGGCAGCTCACAATCCAGGCAGAAACGCACTTGACTGTAACAGGCTGTCCCTTTCTATTAGGATCAAAGGAGACAAAGAGCTCTCTGGATTGCCTGAAGTCCTTGATTCCGTCCAGGTAAAATCTAAGGACTCTCAGCATCCAGAGAATGCAGTGCACTCTCCTTCATTCTGTAAGTTAGCAAAATAGGAAGCCAGCACTAGTGGCTGGTTTAGATGGAACTCAGACACCACTTTCATTAGGAATTTAGGGAGTATGTGGAAAACTACTTTTTCGTTATGGAAAACAGTATATGGAGGATCTGTCACCAAGGTATGGATTTCAGGCACCTGTGAACAGAGGTGATGGCCACTAGAAATGCTGCCTTCTTGGACTGTGTACAGAGAACTACCTTGTCCTTATGGAAAACAGTACAAGGAGGATCTGTGACCAGAGCATGAAATTCAGACGCACTGTGAGCAGAGATGATAGCCACTAAAAACACTGCTTTCCAAATTAAAAACTTCAGCTCACATGTCACAAGGGTCTAGAAGGGTTTGCGATTGAGCGAATCCAGCACAAGGTTGATATACCAGGCAGCCAATGGTTTCTTGATGGGAGGTCTTGTGTGTAAGATATTTTTAAGGAACATCCTGAACAGTGGCAGCTGTGCCAGGGAGAGGGTACCAATGAGCTCATAGTATGCAGATATAGCAAACAAGTGGACCGCAACACTGGAATTCTTAGGACAGCATCAGAAGGGTCCAGCAAGTACTCCAGAACCTTGTCAGGTGGGCACCCAAAGAGGTCAATGCAGGGTTTGGAACACCAAATGAAAAATCTTTTACACTTCATTGTGTAAGTTTTCCCAGTAGAAGGCTTACAAACAGCCAAAAGTATTTCAGAGACCTTCTGAGATACCTGGTACCTGTTCACACCTACCTCTTCAAGGGCCAGGCCAGAAGATGAAGGGAGCAAAGGTTGGAACACACCAGGTGACCCAGAGTCAGCAAGTCCATCCTGTGTAGAAGAATCCTTGGTTTGCTGACTGACAGTCTGTTCAACAGAGGAAATCGTATCTGTCAAGGCCAGCAGGGGGTGACCAGTATCATCTTGCCCCGTGCGCCTCCAGTTTGAACAATGCCCTCTACACTAGAGGGACTGGTGAGAATGCATACAGAAACAGATTTTGCCATTGCAGTGTAAATGCATCCTGATAATAAAAAAAGACATCCTGGATTTCTCGAGCAGAATCGAGGCAGTCTGGTGTCGAGTGGGTATGCAAAAAGTCCACATCTGGTGTATCCCACTTGAACAGTGATCTCACAAGGTCCGGAGCTAGTGACCACTTGTGAGGATCGGCCTCTGTTCAGCTAAGCTTGTCTGCCAGAGTGTTCTGGACTCCTGGCAGATAAATGGCTTGGAGCAGGATTTCCTTCTCCAAGCACTATTCCCACACTCTTATTGCCTCCCTGAAAAAAGGTAGAAGTGTACTCTTTGTTGATGTAGTACATGAGACTTGTCTGTCTGGAGGAAGACAGTTTTGTGCTGGACTAGGGCTCTCAGGCCATACAAAACAGATCACATCTTCAACACACTGATGTGGAGATAAGTCTCCACTGGGTCCCAGACACCCTCTGTTTAAAGGCCCCAACAGTGGGATCCCCACCCCAACAGGGACACATCCATGGTGAGAGTTATCTAAGGCTCTGGTTGGAGAAAAGGAAGACCTGGAGGAGGCTATCTTCCACGGACCACCACGTGTGTGACCTGAATTGTAGGTCTGAGGATGTTGATGCTTATGACCACTGAGCATCCATTGAGTTGTTCTCATGTGCAACCATACTGGGGCACCGTGAACACTAAGGAGGCTATCAGACCTAGAATACTTTGCATGGAGTGGGCTTGCACAGTTTTGGACTCAATGATGTAGCATGCCATCTGCAAGATTGCCTGCAGCCTGCTCTCTGGAAAAAAGGTTTGGGGCTTGCGTGTATCCAGAAGAGCTCCTATGAACAGCAGATGCTGTGAGTTTGAAGCTGAGACTTCTCTAGATTCAGGAGAACCCCCAGTGAGGTGAGGAACTAAGAGGCAGTGGCCACTGCCCATTTGGTTTCCTGGCTGGATGTACTGGCTATCACCCAGTCTTCCAGGTATGGCTAGATCTGGAGTACCGACTTTTTCAGATGTGCTGCAAGTACTGCAGAGCATTTTGGTATGACCTGAGGCTCAGAGGACAGCCCAAAGGGCAGGACTCTTAACTGGTAATGCTACCCCAGCATGACAAATTGGAGGTATCTTTGGTGCACCAGTGTGTGCTGGTATGCATCCTGCTTATCCAGGGATTTTACTCTATCTCTAATGCTCTGTTGCTCAGAAGGCCTGCAATCTCTTGTGCCAGAAGCTCGGACATATGAGCTAATTGGGGGGGGGGGCGCATCTGGGTGGATAGTCCAGAGAGTATCCCTCCCGGACGATCCTCAGGATCCACTTGTCTATCGTAACAGACTCCCACTGATGATGGGTCAGGCACCCCCCAAATGAGGAGGAGAGGTCTGCCTTGAGCAGTGGAGGCAGGACCAGAGCCGGAGCTACAGAGGGTGGCATTAGATTCAGCACCTGTGCCTTTGTCTTCTTCTGAGGCTGGGAAGGCTGAGATTTTTGGGAGGCTCCCCTGCCTTTTCCACGAAAGACTGCTTGTTCTGAAAGAAATAATGTCCTCTGTCGTCCTGAGGGTTGGCAGGAGCTGGTCTGGAAGTCTTAAGGGTAGTCTAGTTTTGTGAGATGCCTTAAAAGACTTCTCTACCTGCTGTCTGAACAGGCATGTTCCATCAAAGAGAACATACATAACCTGTTGTTGGACGTCTTAGGAAAAGCCAGACAGTCTCTGCCAGGAATGCTTTATGATGCAAATGCCTGCAGCAAAGAGGGAGGCAGTATGAAAGGCATCCATGGAGGCTCTGAGCTGATGACTTTTGGACTCAGTATGTTTGGCAATCAGTAGAAGCTTTTGTTGAGCCACGGAATATGGCAGGGACTCTGCCAGGAACTTAAACTTGCTCCAAAGAGAAAACTCATATTTTGATAAAAAGCCCATGGTAACTGGCAATTTTCATGCCCAGCATAGCTGAAGAGTAAGCTAATTTGTCCATAGCATCAATTTTGTGCGACTCCTTGTTTAAAGAGTGTGCAGTGACCTCTTGGGGAAGAATGGCCTCATCAACAATGGCATCACTCATAGGATAAGAAACGTACACTGACCTATCCTTAGGGATGGTGCATTTCTCGCCAGCCTGCTTGCAGACAGATGCTACTGTAACATGTCTACTCCAGACTACATCAGACAGAGTCTCAAATGGAGGGGGGCACAGGAGGAAGTAAATTGACTGGCACAGTACAAACGTTTAGCCACTCCAGACGAAGATGTTTATGCTGGTCAATGGCCATAGGCTCGCCATTAAGTGCAGAATGCAAATTTCTGAGTAAGGCCTGGAAAGGATCCTCCTGAGGCACAGATACAGGACCTGGGTCTGAACTGTCTAGGGTAAAGAAAGAATCCTCGTCGCTTCCCTCAGAAATGATGTGGTTGGGGTCAGACTCATCCCCTTCTACATCCTCGCCAGAAAAAAGGTCATAGAGGGGTGTGGGGAGCAGGCCCTCTACTCCAGAAGGTGGTTAAGGCAACACCGGAGACGTCAGCCCCAAAGGACGATAGGCTGGCACCAAAAGCAGCGCCAGAACTGGAATTAAATCTGGCTCTGAGCAAGGCCCTGAAGGACCCAAACCCACTGCCAACAATTCAGCCAGCACCAGAGTGACCGGAAATAGTACCGCGGTCAGTTCCATCCCGATATAGGACGGGGGGTGCGACCAGTGGGACAAGAGTTGGCAGTGCTGTCACCAGCAAGGACCAAGTGCTGCTGCTGGAGCCAAATGCTCTACCCGACCCGAGGGCCCTGCCAGCAGATTCAGTTCCACCAAGCCTAATGGACCAGTGACCGGCTGCGCAAGCAGAGGCACATGGGTTAGACTCTGCACTCACTGCTCCTTAAGAACTGCCCAATGGTGGAATTGCCCGCCACCGTCCCCACTTACAGACAGAGGGACTCCGAGCCTGAGACTTCGACCTCCTAGAACCATAGGTCCTTGGTGACATCAAAGGTGACTGGTAGGGTCTTTGACTCAGAGACCAGAGATCTTGTGGGAGACCTCAAGCTGTACCATTTCTTCTCCTCCTGACGGGAAGAGGAAGAACTAAAGACTGAACGGCACCCAGAACTCAAATTAATTCAGGAATGGGCTTGCTTCTTTTTGTGCTTTAGGGAGGACTGTCCTTCCTCCTAGGCACTGGACATCTCGTGGTCAATACCCTTCCTTGACAGAGAAAGCAGACCGAACATGGCTCTGCTACTGGAGCAGCTAGACACAGCAGGCTCACTACTGACCTCCATGGCCTTAGACAACTGACGCCTGGTAGGGCCGAGAGAAACTGTCAGAAAAATTATTTTTGTTAAAGTATGCTAAACTGATAAACTATCTTTAAACACTAAAATTGAGAAGAACTGAACACGCATAGACGTGAAGTTCTGACTCCCGAAGGATGAGTGATGTCATCACTGATGCACACTTGACAATAACAAAACAAAACAAAACAAAACAAAAACCAAAAAAAAAAAAAGGAAACGGAGGCAGCTGAGGGTTGGCGCAGAGGTAAGCTTGTGTCTGTGAGGTCAGTCTCAGCTGACCTCGGCACCAGCCCTCCTGAAAAGTTCTGGCTCCCACTGGGTGCTAGCACCTCAGGCTCAGACCCACGAGCGTGAATCAATGGTGAAGATTGATTCCTGGAAGATCAGGGCATATCCCTGATGAACATGGCTGGAAAGAAAAAGGTAAAAAAATAATAAATAATTATAAACAGAAAATTTTTAAAAAAAAAAAAAAAGGCTGACAGAGGTATGTGCATAATGTAGACTTACGAGGGGGTGCAGGTGGGAACAAACACCTAGTTGAAGTGTCAAAGCAGTACAAAATGTTGGGGAGCTTTTCTTGTGACTGACTTGCACCTGTTTGTGTTCCTGATTTTGGCAATTTTGGAGTGGAACTGCATATTGTTGATTCAATTTGAGTGTTTGAGTGTGTCCAATTCTTTCTTCTTTGGCTCAGAAAAAAATTCCACCCTGCACAGTCAGGATGATGGTAGTGCTGGTAATCTTGGGTCCCTTACAGCTTCCCCTTTCTTAACCAAACGCAAACTTTGGGGACAAAGACTGGAGATCAACTGGGAGGTTCCTGGAGGCAATGTGAGGGCTGGGGTGAAAATAAACAGAATAAGAAACAATAAAAATACATAACTACTGGACCAAGTAGCTCCGGATCTCACCTACAGTTATCTGCCTCATTGCACAACTCTAGCACACTAGTTTAGTGACGCAATGAGCTGAAATCTCGGCAAAATCAAACTGGTCTCAACTCAGGAAGACAACACTCTATGCTTCAGCAAGAGGATCATCTTCTCAAGAAGGACATCTCAAAGAGACAAAGCAGATCCACTATTCTAGAACCAGTGGCCAGTAACAGCGGTATAATGCTGTGGAAAACCTCGCCGCTATCTGAATAAGCTTCCTTGCAAGTGTGAGTACCAGAGATCCACATAGATGTGAATGAGTTCATATCTCCAAAATGGTCCACCAAGCAAGCAGCATTTGCTCAAGAGTTCATATAATAAATACAACGAAAAGCTATTTACACATTCCAATCCGTATGGAATCACCAGTTTCCTTTCCTTGCATAAAAAGAAAAGCAGCACCTGAAAGGCTGACTTGACTGTTTATATTACATGGCTTATCCTTACTTCACAGAACCATTTTGTGTTTAAAGATAGGCACTAATGAATACCTATAAAATGGACACTTGTCCAGTGGCTCAGTTTGTCACAGGTGATCGAGATGCAGTTAATAAAAGCTAGATGTTGTTTTATCTGGGCTCTGGTACAATTTAAACACAGCCTGGTTACTCTACAGTAATTTTGTCATAGAGGGGTGTAAAATATCTGCAAATCTTTTGGATTCTGAAGATGTACATCCAGAAAGTTTATCAAAAGGAAATCTTCAGCAGCTTCAGGTTCAGACTTGGCGAAACCCACCTCTAGCAAATGTTCAGTTCTGCAAAAGGAGAGAAGAAGAAAAGAGAAAGAAAATAAGAAAACATTACCAACCATAGTAATATTGTTTCTTCTACGGGATCCCTCATTATGCTTATTAGTGCAGTAATCCCAATAGATGAAGTGCGAGGTTCGGAATTATAATGTTGTTTCGACTGCTGCCCTCTACATGTTGCTGCCAACCGCAGCATAACATCAGATATTTCGAAGCCCAGATCAAGGCGCTCACCCACTCAATATTCTAAGTTATCCTATGCTAAACAGATAAACAGAGAAGGCCTAAAATTAACATGGGCCGAGAGCCAAATAGGACAGCCCAACAAAGCTGTCATAAAAAGAGAACTTTGTGATTAGTGAGTGAACAACAGAATTGTCCAAGCAATTAAATAAGAGAATACCACCAAATGATTATTATGGAACCTTTTCCTGCTTTTGAAGGGGGAGGCATGGTGGGAGATTTAAGCACAAGAGATCCCTTGGAAGAAACAATATTACTACAGTAAGTAATTTTTTCTTTAGGCCCCAGAAGAAAAAATTACTTACCATAGTAATCTTATTTCTTCTAAGGGAATCTTACTGTATTCTGACTAATGCAGTTGGTCTCACCATAGGACTGCCCCGGAGCCAAAATTGTTAATAGAACCTATGCAAATGATGGAACGCTAGGCTCGAGCTCAGTTTTCAAACCACTGTCCCTGGTAAACAGTTCTAAACAGTTCTATTGTTACTAAGCATGCACAAAGAACTAACTATGCTACTACTAACAACTAGCCCCCCCCCATTATGGATTATTTTCCCCCAAAATGGTTCAACTTGGCACCACTAAGACTCAAGTCACAGATGTTGAAGAGAAAAAAAAAAACATACCTACAGGTCTGCAACATTCTTAGTACAGTTGGAATGCAGTACCATAGGTTCTTAAGTAGGGGAGGAAGCACAGAATACAGTAAGATTCCCTTGGAAGAAATAAGATTACAATGGTAAGTAATTTTTTCTTCAAATCCCAGGAAATCTTACTGTATTCTGATTAATGCAGATTACCCAAGCAGTACCTTTGGAGGTGGGTACAGAACCTACTTAGGAAATAGGCTCTGCAGGACTGCTGTGTCAAACTTGGCATCCCTTCTGGCCTGAACGTCCAAGCAGTAATGCTTGCTAAATGTGTGGACAGTTTTCCAGATAGCTGCTTTACAGATTTCCACCAGGGGAATATCTCTAGCAGCTGCTAAGGAAGCAGCTGTACCCCTGGTCGAATGGGTCCTGAGGCCTGTAGGTGGCTGCTTACCCACCTTGCTGTAGCAGAACTGAATGCAAGCCACAATCCATCTTGCTATGAATCTTTTAATAGCTGGTCTCCCTTTTCCCACCTCTCCATAGGTGAGGAAGAGCTGAGTTTGATCCTGCTTATGATCTTTTGTGTGGTCGAGGTAGAAGCTGATTGCCCTTTTAACATCCAGGCTGTGCAGCTTGTGGAAGTCCTCAAGAGCCAGGCTTTGAGCCTGAGGGATTGCAAGTTGGGATACATGATCCTGCCCTGAGAGAATGACAATAGGTTGTGCCTCCAGGGGAGGCTGATTGTTTTGGTTAGACATTGATAGAATCATGGAGTACTAGGGCTGCCTGGCCCAGTCTGGGGCAATGAGAATCATTGTTGCTGGCTGGGCCCCCGAGTATGTGCAGCACCCTTAGCAGCAAGGGGAAGGGAGGGAATGCATACAGGAGCTTCCTTGTCCAATCCAGCAGAAGGGCATCCAGAGGAATTGTGCCCTTGATGGGAGGTCTGCAGCAGAAGTGTGGTAACTGCTGATTGTCCCGAGCTGCAAACAAATCCACCTCTGGAGTGCCCCATCTCCTGAAAATGGCCTCCAAGACCTGCTTGTTCAGTGACCACTTGTGGTGATTCTGCTGAGAGCATCCGCAAGAACACTGTCTTTCCCTGGGACATGGACAGCTGATAGGGAAACCTCCAGTGACTATGCCAAGGTCCAGATTTTCATAGCCTCTGTGCACAGTCATCCACCTTGAGCCCACTTGTTTATGTAATACATGGTGGTTATATTGTCTGTTTTGACCTGAACCACCTTGCCCCTTACTTGACTGGTGAATGACTGGATATCCAGGAGTACTGCCCTGAGCTCCAACAAGTTGATGTGCATGAGTTATTCCTGCTTTGTCCATGTGCCATATGATCCCCCAGATGTGCCCCCAACCCAGGAGGGATGCATCTGTGGTCAGTACCAGTGAGAGGACTTACTACAAGAATGGCCAGAGGTTGGCCTCGTCTTGCCACCACTGTAGAGCTTGGAGAAATGTTACTGTGACGGCTACTAGCTTTGACGGAGAACCCCTTTTTTGAAGCCAGTGAATTCTCAGGTGGAACTGAATGTCCCTCATTTGGAATCTGGCTCCTGACACAGCTGCTGTGGACACTGCCATGTGGCCTAGCAGTTGCAGGAAATGCCTTGCTGGCCTTGGGACGTATAGTTTGAAGGAGCTGGCTATCTGCATCAGGTTGTCCACTCTGTCTTGAGGACGGAAAGCCCTTCCCTTTTGTGTGTCCAATTCTGCTCCTATGAATTGAGCAACTGAACTGGTTCCAGCACGGACTTTTTTAGGTTCACCAGAAACCCCAGTGAATTCAGGGTATCCTATGTGAGTGGCCAATGCCTCTTTCACTTGCTGATATGACTGACCTACTCTCAGCCAGTTGTCCAGGTAAGGGAACACTGAAATCCCTTGTCTCCTTAGGTGTGCCACAACCACAGCTAGGCATTTTGTGAACACCCTTGGAGCAGAGGTTAGCCCGAAGGGCACTGCCCTGAATTGGTAATGACCTGATGGCAATCTGAACCTGAGGTACTTTGTGTGTGACCGCCTTATAGGGATGTGAAAATAATCATCCTTTAGGTCAAGGGAAGCTAGCCAGTCTCCTTGCCTTAGGATTGACAGGATAGTAGAGTCACCATTCTGAATTTTGGCTTTGATAAATGTTTGTTTAGGTGTCTGAGGTCCAAAATGGGTCTCAGCTCCCCTGTTTTCTTCATTGTGAGGAAGTACCTTGAGTACAAACCCTTTCCCTTCTGGTTTGAGGGAACTGGCTCCACCACCCTTTGTAACAAAAGGCTTGACACTTCCTCCTCTAGTAAGGTTGTTTCTGATGGGGAAGAGGGTTTGAATACCCTTGACCTCAGCTCTGGCATGAGCTTGAAGCTGAGGACAAGGCCTTGGCCCAGTACTTCCGGGTCCCACTTGTCTGTGGTGATATTTTCCTATTCCTGGAGGTAGTGGGCCAGCCTGCCCCCTACTGGAACTGGGGAGGCGACCCAAACAGGCACCGCAGGGTGACTGCTTTGTGTGGGCTGCTGGTGGAGTACTGGGGGTAGTACGGCCACCAGCCCTTCTGCCTTTGAAGTATTCCCTTTGCTGCTGATACTAGGGAAACGCTTGAGGCTGGAAAAAAAGCCTGTAGTGAGTTCTGTCCCTGCCACCTCTGGTCTGGTGTTTCTGGGGTGTAGATGCTCTTTCCTTTGCTGCTGCTCTCTTACAGGCAGCCTTATATTCATCCATCTTTTTCATATATGCCTCTGTTTGTTCTCCAAACAGAGACACAGGGTCACAAGGGAAGTCCATGGCTTTGGTTTGTGTGTCTTGCGTCAGATTAGTAATTCTGAGCCAGGCAAACCACCCAAGGGACACTGACGCTACCATCTGCCTGGATGCAGTATCAATGGAGTCCACTGCCATTCTAAATTGCATTTTAGCGCCTCAATTCCCCTTTTTGCTGCTTCTTCCAGGTCAGCAGCCATGGGAGAAGGGATTGCTTTTGAAATCTCTAGGACTGTAGACCAGTTTCTTTTGCTACCTGGCCACGTATGACATGTATGTGGCCTGTCTGATGGCAAGGGACGACCTCACGTACACCTTTTTTTGCTATCCACACTCCTACAGTCTCTGTCCAGAAGGTGAGAGACCAGAGGGATGCCAGCTTTGTCACACGCTGCAGCCTGCACTACCCCCTCATGACTAGGGTGCCTAAAAAGGAATTCAGCCCCATTTCTGGCTACCCAGTACTTCTTATCCACCTTTTTTCTGTAGGAGGTACTGAAGTGGGTGTCTGTAAAAGCTTAAAAGTCTGCTTTTTAACAGACTTGTGGATTGGCAGCAATAACCTATTTGATGCTTGCACACCGATAATTTCTCTATAGTCCCTCTTCCTCCTCATCCTCAGTGGATTCCTGAGTGGGGAGGTCGAGGGTCTGGGCTGTTTGTTTCATGAATGAGTAATGAGAGGGAAAATCCTCAGTTCCCTCGTCAGGGGAATCTGGCCTGTTAGGATCAGGAGAAATGTCCGGATCAGTGGGTTCTCCAAAACCTTCCTCCTCCTCTTCTTCTCCAAATCGGTCACCACCGAGGTCTAATAAACTGTAGACCTGCGTTGAACTGGGAGTCTGGACCGTCATAGGTAGTGGTTGCTTTCCAACCATAACCGATGTTCCAGTCTGAAGAGACTGAATAATTCTAATTGTGTTAGCGATCTGTTCTGCAGTAGGAGCCGCAGCTTTTTTCCGGTTGCTGTTCCTGATGTTTTTCTTTTCTCTTCTTTATTACCACAATGGTCAGTTCAGCAGCTGTGTCTGCAGTCTGTTTTTTGTTGGAAGAGCTATCGCCCCTTTCAGAGGGCAGCTGCTCCGTTTTTTTGTTTTGTTTTTTTTGTGTGTGACTTTTTCTCCCATGGAGGTCCCAGCTGGCCTCATCGTCCTCGCATCCCTGTGATCCGGCCGCCGTCCGACCTGCACCATTTCCTACTGAGGGCAACCACCGATAACCTCATGGCTTGCCCCCCGTGGCAGGGCGGCGGGGGTCGATCAACTCCCCCACCACAACAGATCCGCTCACGGTGGTCCCCTTGGAGCAGCGCAGGACATCGAGGACAGCCATCAAGACGCAACGGCTGGGCACTCCCCCCTTTTCCATGTTCTGTGTGTGCGTTGGAGGCAGAGCTTGCAATGCCGACAAGGGTTCCCTGCGTCGCGTGCCCTCGCGCCTTCGCCCACCGCCCCCGCCTATCACCCCATTCTGCTTCAGGTCGGACGTGGCCAACACCCAGCTTCCGCTAGGTGTCAGGCTACGCCGGACACTGTACTCCAACCACCCCGAGAGGAGCAGTCCATGGACGCCCAATCCACTCCTCCTGCCAACCCCAGCAACCTGAGCTCGCTCCTGAACCCGGGTCGCTGGCGTGTCACGAGGCAAGGCGTCCAACGCCTCAGCGCCACCAGGCCAGCTCCTCCAGTTCTTTTTGATGAGGAACCGATTTTTCAATGGCTGGGTCAGCAGCCTTGTCAGCCATCCTTTCGAGCAGTCTCTTCAACCATCTCGCGACTGTAGACTGAGGAAAGTTTTTGCAGCTCTCACAGTCTGTCTTGAGGTGTTCAAACCCCAGGCAGAATACACAAATTAAATGTGGATCAGCCTTGGCAAAAGGTTCCCCACAGTTAGTACAGTGCTGGAAACCTGCAGGTCCCGTTCTCTTCTTGGCTTTCTGTAACATAACCCAGAAGAAAAACCTACTCAATAAGCTTCACTATGGATAAGCAAGTATTTATCATCATCTTCTTTTTTGTTCGGTTACGCCAACGATAAGAAACCAGGAGCTACCCCGGTAAAAATGTAATCAAAACCCGACTGACACCCGAGTCAGTACAATTTGAATCAAATCAGACTATTAAATTTCTATTTATATAAAAAAATAAGGGAGATGCTGGTTTCCTCTCGATTAGAGAACCGGACTACTTACCCAACGAACACTAAAATCTAAACTAATTCTATCTGAAAACCAAGGACAATGCTTTAATTACCAAATGAACTAAAACAGTACAAGATAAAACCGAGAAAAACATTTTTTTCAAGCAATGAAGGAGAGCTCTCCGGAGATGTCTTACTGAGGCAAGCGGAATAAAGAATCTGACTGTTTAGAATGGTTTACCAGGGACAGTGGTTTGAAAACAAAGCTCGAGCCTAGCATTCTATCATTTGCATAGGTTGTATTAACCATTTCAGCTCCGGGCCTAGCATTCTATCATTTGCATAGGTTGTATTAGCCATTTCAGCTCCGGGGTAGTCCTATGGTGAGACCACACTGCATTAGTCAGACTACAATAAGATTTCCTGGGGTTTGAAACCCTCATTATGCTTACTAGTGCAGTCTATAGGGCAGTACCTTGGGAGGCAAGGTACAGAACCTACTTGGAGAAAAGGTTCTACAGAATAGCGGTGCCAAACCTGGCATCTCTTCTAGACTGTACATCCAGACAGTAATGATTTGTAAAGGTGTGGACTGCTTCCCATGTAACTGCTTTACAGATCTCTAGCAAGGCAAAGTACAGTTACATAAGAACTTCCCACAACAGTAGATCTTCGAGAGAGGTTACTGCAGTAGGTCATAACATATAGGACTGACTGTGCCCCCTGGTGTCACGTGACGTCAGTGTGAGTCTATATAGTGTGCGGTCCCCACGCCCACCCTCCAGTTCTCCCGCTGGAGACCCAGAGCCAAGTACGACAGGAGAAAAGGAGTGAGCTCCTGGAGCCTGAAAAATGAGGCTCAAGAAAAGCAGATGCAGAAGGAGGAAGGGAAAAAGGTGACCAACTGCAGGAACCTCTCTCCACGATCTACCGTTACGGTAAGTTCTTACATAACTGTACTATTTTACTTCGAGAGGGTTCTTGCAGTAGGTCATAACATAGAGGACTGAATATCAAGCAGTCAAAAACCAGTCAAGGACTAAAGCACAGGAGGCAAGAAAAGTCTGCAGAAAAGTAGGAGCAGCAAGACTGGGGGCCCCGAAGGCCATCAGACCAAATTCAGCCCTACGCCTAGAAGCAATGACCAGGCCAAAAGACTCTGAGAAGTAGAGACACACCTCCATAGGAATGTCTCACAAATCTCAGCAGCTTGAATTTATGGTATAAGTAGTGGAAAAACATCCTAGACTCTCATGGAGAATACCTTAAACCTCCCTGAAATGTTAACAGCACAGACACAGATTACCACCATGTGGACACCGCCACTTCCTGACACTAGGGTACAAAAGAAAAAGAAAAAAGCTGCTGACATACAGAGTAAGCAGCAAAAAAATCCGCCCCCTGATTAAATGCTCAGGTAAAGGGTCAGCAGTTGAGTGGTTTGTCAGAACTAAAAGTCAAACCAAATAAGGTATGGAGTGGCCTCTTGCAAGCCAGAGAGGGGACCCATGGGGCCGTGGGAAAATCCTGGCATCCTGAAAAATGGAGGGAAACCCCCCCAACTGGCTCCACCAGAGGGTCAGGCGGCGGTGGTGGTGGGGTCCTTCGCTAGCCAAGAGGCTGAGTTATGAGAGGAGAGCACTCCCTGATAAGGCACATGAGGTTCAACTGGGGGGGCCCTCTGATACCAGAGTCGGTCGTCTGACTGAAGCCTGCTTCGTCTGATAAGTCTGTTGATGATGAAAAGGCTGCTTGGAGTGAAAGCCCACATGAAACCTGGAGTGGATTGAGCGCAAGGCCATGCTGCTGCCCTGGAGCTCTGTAAGGATGTCCCTGGTGTCTCCGCGAAATAGTACCAATCCCCTGAAAGGGGCACCTTGTATGGCGGACTGGACACTCTTTGCCAAATAAGAAATCCAGAACCACAAATGTCTGCGGAGACAGACGGCAGTGGCTGTAGATTAAGCTAGAGAGTCTATGGAGCCATAGGTGGCCTGGAGGACATGGCGACAGGAGATCCAAACAGTACTTAAAGCCTTAGCTATCTCGGCCTTAAGCCCGGAATCCTGAATGGCCTCAAGACTGGATTCCAATTGGCCCAGGGTCGCGTTCTGGAAAGAGACCATATGTGCCACATAATTAAGGGATCTGAGGGCGCAAGTGGATGAAGAATAAATCTTGAGCCCAAACTGCTCCAGCTGCCCAGATTCTTTATCTGAAGGAGATGACCGGCTTTTAGGACGTGCCCAGCAATCCTGTGCAGCCGCCAAGACGAATGCATCTGCTGTGGGGTGATATGTCAAATAAGGGACCCCTTCTGTGGAGTGATGCATCCTATCAGTCTTTCTGGGAACTGAGGGGACAGAAAAAGGGTGCTGCCAAATAGTGGACGCGAGGTCCTCATGAGGAGCTGTCCAGGGCGGAATATGCGTAGGCGAAGATTCTGCCAAAGCTGGATGCTCTGCCAGCCTTTTCCTCTTGGGATCTGGTTCCTCAGTGGCCAAACCATGAGCCTCCTGGATCATTCTGAGGAGCTCCAAAAAGGAGGGATCCTCAGGAGGAGATCTAGGGGACCTAGTTGTGGCTCATCCCAGGGGGTATGAAAGCCAGAGCTAACAGACAAGGGAGAGTCAAACTCAGTGTCTGATGAAGGAGCTTTCTCTGGTGGCTGAGCTCTAGGGAAGGGGAATGTCCCGGATGTGTTCTCTCACATAGACGTAGACAGTGGAAGAATGGTGAGACTGTCCCGCCAAGTAAAGGCAGGAGGCGGCAGGCAACACGGGTCCATGAGTAGGCTGAGACAGGGATGGTGCCGAGGCTGCCCCTTGCATCCAGTGGTCCAGATCAGAGGCCAGTTGAGTCCTGGCCTGTTGCCATCAAGACTGGAAAGCTGCTTGTAAGTAAGCCTGAAGGTGAGACGGAGGCTGAGGAGGTGGTGAGGGCTGGCAAAGCTGATATCCGAATGACTGACGATACATCGGATATCCGGGCGTCTGAAAAGAAAGGGGGTACCCCGGAGCCAGGAAGCCCAAAAAATGATGCCCCGATGTCGGGTGGCAGGGTAGGTGAGACAATGCTGGGCAAACCATAAGAGGATAGCTATGAGACAGGCCCAATGAAGAGGCAGAGGGGCTGGCAGAAGGTCTGGAGAGAGGGATCTAATGTCCCGACGTGGGGCCCACTAGGTCAGCCGACGGACCGAAAAAGGTCAGGAATCGGGAAGCCTTGCATAGGTCCAGGCGTCGGAGCCCCGGTCGTCTGCAGAAAAACAGCATGGACAGGGGATTTGCGGATGTCTGGAGATCCACCAGCCCAGACAGAGGAACTTCTAGCGTCTGAGGATTAAGAGGCCCAGATGGGGGAGCCGAAAGTCTGCGGGATGCTGAGTATTCCGAGACCCCAATGGAAGGCCCTCACGAGGGGGTTCCAGAGGCCCAGTGGGCAGAACTTGCATACCAGGTTCTGGCGTGGGAACAGCAATGACCACATCCAGAGAGATAGCTTCCTCTACGGGCCCTGGAGAGATTGGGGGAACTACCCCGGGAGGTGGGGAGGAAGATTCCCAAGAGGAAGAGCCCTCAGGGCACGGCTGCCACAGAAGCAGCAGCAGGTGCTTCTCGACGCTGGCCCCTGACGGGAGTGCTTTGGCCAGGCGGTCATCAGACGAATGACTTACCAGCCGGGGAAAAGGAAAAAGCCCCATCCCTGCAGACACCAGTGGAGCTGGCGCCCGACTTACCGGCAGTGATTGAGCGGGCGCTGTCAGGGCCCAAGTCCAACTTACCAGCAGTGACCGGGAAAACAGCGGAGCTGGAGTCCGGCTTACCAGTTGTGCCGTGCGCTCGCCGGCAGAGCTGGGATGCGACTTAGCGGCCTTGCTGCCTGGCTTAGACCCTGATGTTTGAAGAGGCCTAAGGGCAGCAAGCACTCTGGCGTCCAGAGGGACCCGTCTCAACCGTTACCAGTTCAGGCAGGGGGCCAAGGCCTAATTCGCTGCAGAAGGGAGGAGGCTTGCTTGGAGGGTGCTTCCAGATCCAATGGAAGGCCTCTTGCTGTCCATGGTCTCTGAAGATGGCCGTGGGTGGGAAGGGGACCGGTCCTGGTGCTTCTCTTCTTTTTGTGCTCCGCAGTGGAGGATGAAGAGGAATCCCACAGCTTTTGCAACTCCTTCGCCAAGTTGGCCATATTGTTCTTCAACAGATGGGCATCCAGAGCCTGTTGCTGCCGTTTCTGTGTGGCCTGGTTAAAATCCTTGCAAGCCACGCAGTCCTTGGTGTAATGCTCAGGGCCTAGGTAGAACAGGCAAAGTATGACAGTCCTTATGCGGGATTTGCGTGCCGCAGGACTCTCACTTCTTCTGCAGAGTGGTCATCAGAAAAGACAAAGAAGAAAAGAAAAACTTTCCAAAATAAAGGAAAATAAAAGAAAAGGCATTCAACACTAGCAGGGCTCACCAGAGGTACAATGCGCTGGAGTCGCGGGGGAAAGAACTAGAGGTGGGCGTGGGGACCGCCGTATATAGGCTCACGCTGACGCCGCACGCAACGTCAGGTGGGTGGTCCCCCATTAGACACTCCTAGCTAGAGTTTTCCGTGTGGTCCTGATGCCAGGGGGCGCAGTCCTATATGTTATGACCTACTGTAGAAATCCTCCCGAAGTAAGATCATCCCTGACTGCTGCCAGAGGCAGCAGCACCACGTGGGGAGTGAGCCCTAAGACCCTGAAATGGCTGTTTACCAGCTTTAGAGTAACATAACTGAATGCATGAGACAATCCAATGAGCAACAGTTCTCTCTGAGGCTGGGCTGCCCTTCCTCACTTCACCATAGGGGAGGGACAGTTGAGTATGGCAAACCTATTGTCCTTGGTACACTCCAGATAGTATTCCAGAGACCTCTTGACTTCCAGATTGTGTAGTTTTTGCTCGCCAGTACTGGAATGCTCCATAAAAAGCACCAGAAGTGTGATGGATTGGTTCTGGTGGAACTCATGACACCACTTTAGGAAGGAATTTTCTGTTAGTACTAAGGACTACCTTGTCCCAGTGGAAGATTATGTAGTTTGGGTCAATGCAGAGGGCCTGTAACTTGCACACCCTTCTGGCCGAAGTGATGGCTACCAGAAAGACCGTCTTCCATGTAACATACTTCAAATCCGCAGTGGCCACTGGCTCAAAAGGAGGTTCCATGAGCTTAGCTATACACTGCCTTGGACCATGGACAGCAAGAGGCCTTCCATTGGATCTGGAAGCACCCTCCAACCAAAATACAAAAAGTTTCATTTTTTTTCCTTATTGGCATTAAGCAGATAATTGCAGGATTCCATTAAAAGTGTAGTAATTTTATAACCAGAGGGAGTGAGATACAACTGAATTTGCTTGATTGCTGGGGTTGAGACCTAGGATTTTGGAGGATATTTTTGCAACATTTTAAAAGTGTCCTGCCGGCTGAGGAGTGAGTTCATTGTTATCCCTGGACTCAGTAAAATGGTTTATGTAGGAGCAGTGGTCTAGTAAATTGTGATGTTAGTTGAATTACTATAAAGGGCAGCACTCACCAGAGTGGTGAAGCAGTTGTGTATTTGATTGTTTCTAACAGTCACCAGTGGCTGTGGACTACCCACCCACCCTTCCCCAGGCGTAGCTATTTCCTTTATAGCCAAAGTTCTGACATCACTTCTCAACAGATCTTGGGACAGAACTGTCATATTCTTAACCCAGCACAGTGCATAAAGGGTAGGTACACACCAGAAATAATAATAAAATATATATATATATATATATATATTACATATTGTATATTATAACGGACAGGGACATGTGCGGAGTGGTGCAATGCACTGGCTCTGGGGCAGCAGTTTTCCAGGAGACATTCTGGAAACTGCGTTGCTGTCCTATTTGCAGACAACTGTCAGCTCTGAGGGAGGAGGTTGCCCACCTCCAGGATGAACTACCAAGGACTAAGGAAGCCTCCCCCACCCAAAGAGCACCACTGCCTCAGAGGTTGCCAAGTATGAAGAGCAGTTGGACCACAGTGGGTTCTGGGAGGGTGCGGGTGGTGGACCAGAGGCGAAGCTCCTAGTTGTACCTCTACACAAATCACATGCCATTCTGGCAGAGCAAGGTTCCTCTATGATGGCACCCTCAGTGGAGACCAAGAAGAATGCTGAGGACATCCACAAGGGAGACCCACAAAAGGGTGGCAAGGGACACCACAGGGGAAGGAAACAGCTTCTGATAGGGGACTCAATTGTTAGGGGGGTAAAACTGGGGAAGGGAGAGGAGAAGGAGTAAGGTGCCTGCCTGGTGCCATGGCTAGGAGGGACAGGAAGCGAATCCTCAGGATTGCAGAAGCAGCATCACAGGAGAGGGAAATGAAAATTACGTACCTACCGTAATTCTTGATCTTCTTGGACGAGTCTCCACCACTCATTCACACTATTGGGTATAGCGCCGGAGGCACTAGGACCCATCGGGAGCAAACTTTTTGCTGGAGGGTCGGCGCCAGAGATGGCGCCCATGAGCCTAACTCATGGCGGCAATGACTCTCTGGGTGTGACCCTCCAACTGCCTCAATACCTTTTTACCAAGGAGGTGCAGCGCAACTAAACTAAAGATAACTACTTTTAGGCGGACATAAGATAGTCCAGGCGACCGGTGTAAGAAGGGTCAACAAAGAAGTCTTCACGGCCTAAAGATTTGAGGAGTGAAGACCAACACAGGGTGAGCTCGGGGATGGAGGGGGGGTGAATGAGTGGTGGAGACTCGCCCAAGAAGATCAAGAATTACGGTAGGTACGTAATTTCATATCTTCCTGGACATAAGTCTCCACCACTCATTCACACTATTGGGAGAGTACCGAGCTAATAATCCCCGAGAGGCGGCAGGATAGACCAAGAGCTCACGTTTCTAGGACAGGAGTCCATTGGATATGGTCTGCCAAAGGTGGAATGTGCATACATGAACATCCAGTGCATAATGCTTAGAATATGCACTGAGCTCCTGTGGCGGCATTGCAGATGTCTGCAAAGGCACGCTTATAATTTCCGCTAGGGATGCCGCGACCGCTCTGGTAGAGTGAGCGTAGACCCTATCTTCCAATTTAACCTGTGCCATGGAATAGCAGTGTCGAAGACATGCCACTAGCCATGATGAGATACATCTGATAGCGACAGGCTGACCCAGCCAGGTCTCACTGAAGGAAACGAAAAGTTGTTGGGCCTTCATGAAATTTTGGTTCTATCGAGATAGAAACGCAAGCCTCTTAACATCCAAAGAATGAAGAGAACGCTCTCCTTCATTTTGGAAGTTCGCAAAGTAAGAGGGAAGGACCAAAGGTTGGTTTAGATGAAATTCTGACACAACCTTTGGAAGAAATTTAGGATGAGTACGAAGAACTACTTTGTCCTTATGGAACACAGTATACGGAGGGTCTGTGACCAGGGCATGTATCTCAGAGACCCTACGGGCTGAGGTAATGGCCACTAGGAAGGCAGTCTTCCAGGTGAGAAATTTTAGCTCACAGGTAGCCAGAGGTTCGAAAGGTTTCCGAGTGAGCATGTCTAGCACAAGGTTAATGTCCCAGGCTGCAACTGGACGTCTTATAGGAGGTCTTGTATGCAGAATTCCTTTAAGAAATCTCTTAACCATAGGTAACTGAGCCAGAGACAAAGAAGAGACTGGCTCATGATACGCTGAAATGGCACTAAGGTGAACTTTGACTGTAGAGTACTGAAGACCTGAATTTGAGAGGTCCAAAAGGTACTCTAAAACCTTGTCTGGTGGACAGGAAAAGGGATTCAAAGAGGACTTTGCACACCAGAGTGAAAAATGCTTCCACTTAGATGTGTAAGTTTTCAGTGGCTGGCTTCCGAGCAGCCAGAAGAATGTCTGAAATTCTTGAGAGCGATTGAACCGGTTCACTTCACCTCTTCAGGAGCAGCGTGAAGGTGAAGCGATCTCAGGTTGGGATGGACCACCGGGCCCTGAGTCAACAGGTTCATCTGCAGGGAAGTGGTCTCGGAGGAACTGCCAACATATTGTTGAGTAGTGGAAACCAGAGTTGTCGAGGCCAAAAGGAGCAATGAGAATCATCTTGGTCCCCTGAGACTCGAACTTGAGGAGTACTCTGAATTAGAGAAAGGGCGGAAAGGCGAAAGAAAGCGCTTGTCCACTGCAGCCTGAACGCATCCTGACAGAAAATGCCAGGCCCTGGATTTCTGGAGCAGAAGAGAGGCAGTTTTGTTGAGTGGGGATGCAAAAGGTCCAGGTCTGGAGTTCCCCACTCTTCTAATAGTGACTGAACTATGACTGAGTCGAGAGACCACTCGTGAGGATCTGTTTCTGTTCTGCTGAGACGGTCTGCCAAGTCGCTTTTGTACACCTGGCAGGTAAACCGCTTGAATTAGAGCCTTGTGTTCCAGGCACCATTCCCACACCCTCATCGTCCTGCATAAGGGGTAAGAGTGAGCACCGCCCTGCTTGTTGATGTAGTACATCACTGCTTTGTTGTCCGTTTGAAGGAGAATGGTCTTGTGACAGAGAATGTCCTTCAAACGCCTGGACCGCATAAAGGACGGCTCTCATCTCTAGGACATTTATGTGAAGCTGGGACTGGAGTTGAGTCCACACCCTTGAGTGTGGAGGCGCAACAGTGAGCTCCCCACCCCAGTAGTGATGCGTCCATGGTAATGGAGATCTGATGATCCAGAGGAGCAAGGAAATCCTCCAGGAGATTGCTCTCCTGAGACCACCAGGTGAGAGACCTCTGTAAGGGTTCTGTCACCTTGATGGGATAAGATGCTGGGTGAGTGGTTGGAGACCACTGGGCACTGAGCATCCATTGAGTGGTTCTCATGTGCAGCCGTGCTAGGGGTACAGTGAACACTGAGGATGCCATGAGGTCTAACATCGTTGCATCTGAGAGGCTGTAACTGATCTGTTCTCTCCAATGTAACGAGCCATCTGAAGGATATCTGCCTTCTGTCCTCTGAAGGAAAGCTGCACAAGAGGTGTCCAGAAGAGTCCCTATGAAAAGGAGCTCTGGGAGGGCTGCAACTGAGACTTTTGAGGTTCAGCAGAACTCCCATGGACGAAGAAGGCGAGAGGCCGTCTGTATGGCCCAGAGTCCCTTGTCTGGAAGGGCTTGCTAGGAGCCAGTCGTCCAGGTAGGGAAACACCTGGATACCGAGTTTCCTGAGATGCGCTACGAGAACTGCACAACACTTTGTAAAGACTCGCGGCGCCGAGGATAGCCCAAAGGGCAGGACTCTGAACTGATAAGTGTTGACCCAGAGCCACAAACCTCAGGAATTTGTGATGCCTCGGGTGAATAGGAATGTGCTGGTAAGCATCCTGCATGTCCAGGGAGGCTAGCCAGTCGTGTTGATGAAGCAAGGGAACAGGGTTCCCAGAGAATTATTTTGAATTTCTCCTTGGGGAGAAATTTGTTTAGCTTTCTGAGGTCTAGAATGGGGCGCATACCCCCGGACTTCTTTGGAACCAGAAAGTAGTGGGAGTAGAACCCAGTGTTTCACTGATGCAGAGGCACCACTTCTACTGCCCTGTTGTTTAGAAGGCCCTGAATCTCTGTGGCGAGAAGGTCTGACTGAAGGGTTGACAGCCTGGGCTGTCGTTTGGGAGGACGATCCGGAGGGGTCTCCAGAAAATTGAGAGAATACCCCTCGTGAATTATCCGAAGGACCCATTTGTCTCAGGTTATGGACTTCCACTGGCTGTAGAAGTGCATCAGACGACCTCCCACCGGAGAGGAAAAGTCCACCTCGGGCAGTTGAGATGGGACTTGGGCCAGCAACTCATAAGGTAGCGCTGGGCGCTTTGGACCCTTGCGCTTTCTGTTGCGCCTTCTTTTGAGGTTGGGCAGGTTGGTTCTTATGGAAACTTCCTTTGCTTCTGCCCCGAAAGGACTGGACGATTATGAAATTGCCGCTCACCGACATGCCCTCCGAGAAGGGCAGGAGGGGTCAGCCAGCTTAATGGCTGACCTAGTCTTTGTGTAGCTTCAGAGCTTGCTCTACCTGAGGACCAAAAGATAAGAGCGACCAAAGGGCAACGCCATCACCTGCTGCGCGCATCATTCGTGAAACCCAAGTACGCAGCCAGGAGTGACGCAGTACAAATACCAGCAGCTGCTGAACGAGAAGCAGTGTCGAAAGCATCCATGGCTGCTTTGACCTGGTTATTAGATTCAATACCTCTGGTAATGGTTTGAAGAAGCTCTGGCTTTGAGTCCGAGTCCGAAGAGCTTCAACCATTTGCTTGATAGAATGCCACAGGATATACTCTACTCGGGAAAAATAGCCCTGGTAACTGGCAATACGCATACTTAGAGTGGACGCAGCAAAGACTCTCTTACCTAATGTATCTATCTTACGAGACTGTTTGTTGATAGGTCGAGCTGTAGTAGTTTGAGGAAGAACTACCTTGTCATTTTCTGCCAGGACTACAATAGGATCTGCAAAGGCTTGGGATGCCAAGATGGGACGATCCTTGGGAGCTGAGTATTTCCTATCAATGGATTTAGCCACCGAAGGGGTAAGAGCAGGATTATTCCATACCATTTGAGACAGCGTCTCGAAGGAAGGTTGAATCGGAGGAGTCAAATCCGTAGGGATCTCCGAAGCATGAAGATATTGGAGTCTTAACAGCTTCCCAGGATCGATGTCTGTAGTCTGGAGAGAAAGAGTGGAGCTCAGATTCTTCAACAGAGACTTAAAGGACAGGTCCTCGACCACAGGCTCTGTAGCAATAAAGATCCTGTTTCAGCTCACTTCATCACCCAGCCAAGGTCTGGGTCAGGCTCAACATCATCTCCTGACAGTCCAGGAGGGACTGTATGGACAGGAAAGGATGAAAGCTAGAAGAGGAAGGAGGAAAAGAGACAAAAGGGAGTCCTGAGAGCCCCGGCACCGAGGGCGGTTGGCGCCGGAAGCGATGCCGAGGAACCGCATGCGCCAAAATGGTGCCGAGAAGCCGCACGGCGCCACAGGCGCCGTCGAGGACGGCGCCGCAAAGCTAGACGGCGCCGAAGGAACTCCCAGAGACCGAAAAACAGGCTTTGAAGGAAAGGAGACAGGAGATAAAGGCATCGGTGAGGCCCCCTGCGCCGCAGCCATGTGAGGGGGGGGGAAACACCTAAGCACGGGGTCGACGGCACCGAAGAAGGTGCCGCACAACCAGGAAAGTCCAACCGCCCTACCTCGTCGCCCAGAGAGCCCGAGAGCTCATGAGCGACCGAGCCAGGTAGCCGAACCAAGCTCCGAGCCCACTGCTCCAAAAGAGCGGCCCACTGATGAAACTGCTCATCTGAAGACCTACCTGCGGGTGGGGTAGGACTCCGATGTCGAGGGCATCGGCCATCAGAAGCCGCTGCCGGCGACTCCGAAGGAGGAGACTGGCAACTAGCCCCGATAACCGAACGCCTACGCGCAGACGTATCAGAGGGCGACCTCGAGTGATGCCTTCTCTTTTTAGACCTGCGGGTAGAAGAAGAGCTCGAGGCTGAACGGTGCCGAGAATGCGACCGTTTGGCTTTAATGCTTGCACAACGCCCATCCTCGGCATTGGACTGCCTGTCAGACCCCTTCCGGAGAAGGCGTAAGGACCGACCCAGCCCGACTGACTGAACAGCTTTACTTAAGTCTCCCTACCGTCACCTGACCTGCTCATGGTCGACTCGGCCAAGTAGGCTGGAGACTTCTTTATCGCTTTTAATTTAAAAATAAGAATAACTTTAAGCGATACTGAATCGTGATAATACTATAAAATAATAAAACTGAAAACTATGCTGCAGTTTGGTGCCTGACTCTTAACAGGCGAGCGACGTCATTACCGAAGCGCACTCGACGGCGGGAAAGGAACCGAGGCAGTTGGAGGGTAGGTTGAGAGCGATTGCCGCAGAGCTAGGGCTCGCGGTCACCGTGCCGCTTCTGAGCGCCATCTCTCTGGCGCGACCTCCAGCAAAAAGTTTGTCTCGATGGGTCCTAGTGCCTCCGCCCTATACCCAATAGTGTGAATGAGTGGTGGAGACTTATGTCCAGGAAGATCTAGATATTGTCCACCTTAGGACAAATGACCTAGCTAGGCATGGGATCAGTGCAGTGCAGAATAAATTTGTGGAGTTGGAGAGGGGCCTCAGATGGGTAGCAAGCACGGTAACCTTCTCAGAGGTGCTGCCACTCTATGGCAGGAGTGAGACTAGGCTACTGCACACCATGCAGTTTAATGAATGGTTGCAAAACTGGTGCAGAGCACAGGGCTTTGGCTTCATTGGGGACTGGGGGTCCACCTGGAGAGATAAAGGTCTATACTGGCATGATGGTCTGCATCTGTCCACAAAGGGAACCAAGCTCCTAGGTGACAGGTTTAAATGCTTCCTTGGCAAGCTTTTAAACTAGCCAAGGGGGGAGGTGCTGATAAAAGGCAGGAAATTTCAAGCCTCCCCCCACAAAACATGGCAGGTAGTAAGGTAAACACTGAGGCACAGAGCTCAACAGAGGGCAGGACAGGGGTAAATGGAAAAATAGACAAGGGCAATAAGAGCAGGGATGGGGAAAAGGATAAAGCCAACATTAAATGGAGGGCAATGAGTACCAATGCCCGTAGTCTGGGAAACAAGCTTCCTGAGCTAGTAGCCCTGATGGAAGATGAACAATTGGATATTGTGGCAGTCACAGAAACATGGTACACAGAGAACCATGACTGGGATGTCAACATACTAGGGTACACAATCTACAGAAGGGACAGGGAAGGTAAAAGAGGAGGTGGAGTAGCTCTATACATAAGGGAAGGGATCAAAGCTACAGAACTAAAAAGTAAAGGGGAGGACAAGAGGCACTCTGGGTCACCTTGGAGACAGGGAATGGCATCACAATCCGCACAGGGGTTGTATACAGACCCCCATCTCAAGGGGAGGAAATGGACAAGAAAATGATAGAGGACATTCTCAAAATGGCTGAAAAAGGGGAGATACTGTTGATGGGGGACCTGAATATGCCAGATGTTAACTGGATGACATGTACTGCAGCCACATCCAAGAGCAGGGTCATTCTCGATGCCCTGCAGGGGGCAGGCCTTAGACAGCTAGTGTTGGAACCCACTCGGGAGGGAGCAATACTAGACCTGGTACTCTCAAATGGAGAGAGGATCACAAATTTAGAAGTCAGTAGACATCTGGGAACAAGCTGACCACTGCACAGTGTGCTTCACAATGAGCACAACCATGGAGATAAGCCATACAAAAACAAGGATACTGGACTTTAGAAGGGCTGACTTTGGCAAAATGGGTGAATACCTGAAGAATGCACTAGCAAATGGCCAAAAAGGAGGGGTGGAAGAACAATGGAGAAAAATCAAAACTGCCATCATAGAGGCAACAAGCCTTTGTGTGAAACAAAGAAAACAAAGCGGAGTAAAAAACCACTATGGTTCTCAAAAGAGGTGGCAGGGAAGGTTAAGGAGAAAAAGGCTGCATTCAAAAGTATAAGGAATCACAGAAGGAGCACTACAGGAACTGTATCAATTAAAGCAGAAAGAAGTGGGAAGGCAGTCAGAATAGCAAAGGCCCAAACTGAGGAAAAAATAGCCAACCTAGTTAAGAAGGGGATAAAACCTTTTATAGGTACATTAGGAGCATAGAAAGGTTAAGGGAGGAATAGTGAAGATTAATAAGGAGAGGGGAGGTGGGCAGAGGGAGACAGTGAAAAGGCAGAGATATTGAATGAATACTTTTGCTCAGTATTCACAAAAGAAGATGAGGAGGAGTTACCTAAACCAGACAATAGAAGCACTCTGGGTAGGGGGTTGACACCAGTCCATTTACAGAAGAAAGAGTCCTGAAAGAACTCCTAAAACTCAAGGTGGACAAAGCAATGGGGCCTGACGGGATTCACCCCAGAATCCTGAAAGAACTAAGGAGGACCTAGTGACACCACTGACCACACTTTTTAACAAATCATGGCAGGATGGGGTGGTACCTGAGGACTGGAGGAGGGCAGATGTGATTCCCTTCACAAAAGTGGGAGCAAGGCAGAAGCAGAAACTACAGACCTGTAAGTTTGACCTCAGTGGTAGGGAAAATGATGGAATCACTTTGAAAGAAAGAATTGTTAGAGCAATCAGGGCACAGGACCCAAAGCAGCATGGATTTACAGCAGGAAGGTCATGTCAGATGAATCTAATTGATTTCTTTGACTGGGTGACCAAAGTAATAGACCAGGAGGGCTGTGGATATGGCCTACCTAGACTTTAGCAAGGCATTTGACACAGTCCCGCACAAAAGATTAATAATCAAGTTAGCCAGCCTGGGAGTGGGTTCCAGGGTGGTAGCCTGGTAGCAAACTGGCTGCACAACAGGACACAGAAGGTAATAGTGAATGGAACACATTCTGAAGAAAGGGGGTTACTAGTGGAGTACCTCGTACTGGGTCCAGTCCTCTTAACATCTTTATAGGTGACATTGCAGGGGTCTGAGGGAAAGGTATGCCTTTGCAGATTACACAAAGATCTGTAACAGAGTTGATACACAAGGGGGTAGAAAAGATGAGAAGGGACTTGGCAAGGTTGGAGGAATGGTCAGACATATGGCAACTTAGATTCAATGCAAAGAAGTGCAAAGTAATGCACCTGGGAAACAAAAACCCAGGAGAAGAGTACACAATAGCAGGGGAGGTACTAACAACAACAAAAATGGAAAGGGACCTGGGGTAGTCATATCAGATGACCTAAAGGTGGGTAAGCAATGTGAAAGTCAGTAAGGAGAGCCATGGGGATACTGGGATGCATAGGAAGGGGCATCACAAGTAGAAAAAGGGAAGTGGTTATCCCTCTATACAGACAGTTGGTGAGACCCCATCTGGAGTACTGTGTGCAGTTTTGGAGACCTCATCTACGAGGACATAGACAGGATGGAAGCAGTCCAGAGGAGGGCAACTAAAATGGTGCAGGGTCTGCAGCAGAAACCATATGAAGAGAGACAGAGAGCTTAATATGTATATTCTTGATGAAAGGAGGGACAAGGGGGACATGATAGAAACTTTTAAGTAACTCAAGGGAATCAACAAAGTCCAGGAGGGTAGCATCTTTCAGAAAAAGAGATGTGTAAGAAATGAAAATTACGTACCTACCGTAATTCTTGATCTTCTTGGACGAGTCTCCACCACTCATTCACACTAGTGGGATTAGCGCCGGAGGCACTAGGACCCATCGGGAGCAAACTTTTTGCTGGAGGGTCGGCGCGAGAGACGGCGCCGAGAGCAGCGGCTCGAGCGGTAATGACCATCTCGGCGACGACCCTCCAACCGCCTCAGTACCTTTTTTACCAAGGAGGTGCAGCGCAACTAACGTAAAGAGTAAACCTAACATTAAAAAACGGACATAAGATAGTCCGTACGACCCGTGTAAGAAGGGTCAGCAAAGAAGTCCTCACGGCCTAAAGATTTGAGGGAGTGAAGACCAACACAGCGGTGAGCTCGGGGGATGGAGGGTGGGCGTATGAATGAGTGGTGGAGACTCGTCCAAGAAGATCAAGAATTACGGTAGGTACGTAATTTTCATATCTTCCTGGACATAAGTCTCCACCACTCATTCACACTAGTGGGAGAGTACCAAGCTGATAATCCCCCAAAAGGGCGGCAGGAGAGCCAGAGCTCACGCGTCTAAGATAGAAGCCCATTAAGGATAGTTCTGCCGAATGCGGAATGTCGCCTGGCATGAACATCCAGTGCATAGTGCTTAACGAAGGTATGCACTGAGCTCCAGGTAGCGGCGCTGCATATATCTGCAATTGGAACATTGCGAATCTCCGCTAGGGATGCCGCGACCGCCCTAGTAGAGTGAGCGTACACTCTACCTTCTAATTTAACTTGAGCCATGGAATAGCAATGTCAAAGGCATGCCACTAACCATGATGAGATGCATCTGATAGCAACAGGTTGACCAGCCGGTGTCGCTGAAAGAAACAAACAGTTGCTGAGTTCATGAACATCCTTGGTTCTATCTAAATAGAACCGCAAGGCTCTCTTAACATCCAAGGAATGAAGAGCTCGCTCCCTTCATTTTGGAAATTAGCTAAGTAAGCGGAAGTACCAGAGGTTGGTTTAGATGGAATTCTGACACAACCTTGGGAAGAAATTTAGGATGAGACGAGAACTACCTTGTCTTTATGGAATACAGTATACGGAGGGTCCGTAACCAGGGCATGTATCTCAGAGACCCCATGGCTGAGGTAATGGCCACCAGGAAGGCAGTCTTCCAGGTAAGAAATTTTAGCTCACAGGTAGCTAGGGGTTCAAAGGCTTCCGAGTGAGCATGTCCAGCACCAGGTTAATGTCCCAGGCTGCAACTGGACGCTAACAGGGGTCTGGTATGAAGAATCCTTAAGAAATCTCTTCACTATAGGTAACTGAGCCAGAGTCAAGGAAGAAACCGCTCATGGAACGCTGAGATGGCACTAAGGTGAACTTTAACTGTGGAGTACTGAAGACCTAAGTTTGATAGGTCCAAAAGATACTCCAGAACCTTGTCAGGAGGACAGGAAAAGGGATTCCAAGAGGATTTTGCACACCAGAGAGAAAACGCTTCCATTTGGAAGCGTGATGCGGTGGCTGGCTTCCGAGCAGCCAGAAGGATGTCTGAGACTCTACGAGACGTTGAACCGATTCACTTCTATCTCTTCAGGAGCCAAGCATGAAGGTGAAGTGATTTCAGGTTGGGATGGACCAACGAACCCTGAGTCAAAAGATTGATTTGCAAGGGAAGTGGTCTCGAGAGGCTGCCAACATACTGTTGAGTAGAGGAAACCATAGTTGCCGAGGCCAGGAGGGAGCAATGAGAATCATCTTGGTCCCTGAGACTCGAACTTGAGGAGTACTCTCTGATTAGAGAAAGCGTGGAAAGGCGAAAGAAAGCGCTTTGTCCACCGCAGCCTGAACGCATCCTGACAGAAAATGCCAGGCCCTGGATTTCTGGAGCAGAAGAGAGGCAGTTTTGCGTTGAGTGGGGATGCAAAAGGTCCAGGTCTGGAGTCCCCACTCTTTGAACAGGGACCGAGCTACGGCTGGATCGAGAGACCACTGTGAGGGTCTGCCTCCGTTCTGCTGAGGTGATCTGCTAGGTCGTTTTGTATACCTGGCAGATAAACCGCTTGAATCAGAGACTTGTGCTCCAAGCACCACTCCCACACCCTCATTGCTTCCCTGCAAAGGGGATAAGAATGAGCACCGCCTTGCTTGTTGATGTAATACATCACAGCTTTGTTGTCCGTTTGAAGGAGAATGTTCTTGTGACAAAGGACATCCTTCAGAGCTCGGATCGCATAGAGGACCGCCTCATCTCCAGGACATTTATGTGGAGATGAGTTTCAACTGAGTCCATACACCTTGAGTGTGGAGGGAGAGACCAAGGATGTTGAGTCTTCTGTCCTCTGGAAGGAAAGCCTCTCAAGTGAAGAGGTGTCTAGAAGCGTCCCTATGAAAAGGAGCCTCTGGGAGGGCTGCAGTTGAGATTTTTTCAAATTCAGCAGAACTCCCATGGACGTGAGAAGACGAGAAGTCGTTTGCACGGCTTCCAAAGTCCCTTGGCCGGAAGGGCTTGCTAGAAGCCAATCGTCCAGGTAGGGAAACACTCGGAGTCCGACTTTCCTGAGATGCACAGCGAGAACTGCACAACACTTTGTAAAAACTCGCGGCGCCGAGGATAGCCCAAAGGGCAGGACTCTGAACTGATAATGCTGACCCAAAGCTACAAACCTGAGGAACTTGTGGTGGGTCGGGTGGACGGGGATATGCTGGTAAGCATCCTGCATATCCAGAGAGGCCAGCCAGTCGTGCTGATGCAGCAAGGGTAACAGGGTACCTAGGGAAATCATTTTGAATTTCTCCTGGGAGGAATTTGTTTAACTTTCTGAGGTCTAGAATGGGGCGATCCCCCAGATTTCTTTTGGAACCAGAAAGTAATGGGAGAACCCTGTGTTTCGAGATGCGGGGCACCAGTTCTATTGCCCTGTTGTTCAGAAGGCCCTGGATCTCCGCGTGAGGAGGTTCGATTGAGGCCGACAACCTGGGTTGTCGCCTGGGAGGACAATTCGGGGTTTCCAAGAAATTGAGAGAATAACCTCGCGAATTATCCGAAGGACCCATTTGTCTGAAGTTATGGACTTCACTGGTTGTAGAAGTACATCAGACGACCTCCCACTGAGGAGAAAGTTCCACCTCGGGCAGAGTGGATGGAACTTGGGCCAACAACTCATAAGGTGGCTCTGGGGGCTTTAGGCCCCTGCGCTTTCTGCTGCGTCTTCTTTTGAGGTTGGGCAGGTTGGCTTTTATGGAAGCTTCCCCTGCCTCTGCCTCGAAAGGACTGACGACTATGAAACTGACGTCTGTTCACATGGCCCCGAGAGGGGGCAGGCGGAGGTCTGGCCAATTTAATGGCCAATCTAGTCTTCCGAGTGGCCTCTAAGGCTTGCTCCACCTGAGGGCCAAAAAGAAAGGAGCCATCAAAAGGCAGCGCCATTACCTGCTGCTGAGCATCATTCGTGAAGCCAGAAGTACGCAGCCAGGAATGGCGCCGAGTACAAATACCTGCGGCTGCTGAGCAAGAAGCAGTGTTGAAAGCGTCCATGGCGGCTTTGACCTGTTGGTTATTGGATTCAATACCTCTAATAACGGTCAGAAGAAGCTCTGACTTGGAGTCCAAATCTGGAAGAGCTTCAACCATTCTTTTCATAGAGTGCCACAGGATATACTCATACTGAGAAAATAGCCTTGATAACTGGCAATACGCATACTTAGAGTGGAGGCAGCAAAGACTCTCTTACCTAATGTATCAATCTTACGAGACTCTTTGTTAATAGGTCGAGTGTAGTAGTTTGAGGAAGAACGACCTTGTCATTCTCTGCCAGGACTACAATAGATCCGCGAAGGCTTGGGATGCCAAATGGGACGATCCTTGGGAGCTGAATACTTCTATCAATGGATTTAGCCACTGAGGGAATAAGAGCAGGATTATTCCATACCATTTGAGACAGCGCCTCAAGGAAGGCTGGATCGGAGGAGTCAAACCGGAGGGATCTCCGAGCATGAAGATACTGGAGTCTTAATACCTTCCCAGGATCGATGCCTGTAGTCTGGAGAGAAAAGTGGATCTCAGGTTCTTCAACAGAGACTTAAAGGACAGGTCCCCACCACAGGCTCTGTAGCAAAGAAAGATCCTGTTTCCTCCACTTCATCACCCAACCGAAGGTCTGGGTCAGGCTCAACATCATCTCCTGATGGTCCAGGAAGGACTGTTTGGACAGGAAAGGAGTGAAAATTAGGAGAGGAGGAAATAGCAGAAAAACAAGGAGAGTCCCCGAGGGCCCCCGGCGCCAAGACGGCAAAACGGGCTGAAGACGGCACCGAGGAGGCACACGGCGCCGAAGAGGCACGCGGCCCCGCAAGCGCCCGCGGCGGCGCCGCGGACGTCGCTGCAATCGGAACCGCGAACGGCGTCGCCCGATCCGACGGCACCGTGAGACCGTGCGATGCCGCCAACGGCGCCGCAAGACCCAGCAGCACCGAAAACGGCGCCGACAAGCCAACAGACCCTGCGGAAGGCGCCGGAAAAGCCCCAGGAACCTGGAAAGCTAGAGAAGAAAAAAAAACAGGAGATAAGGGCATCGGTGTGGCCCCCTGCGCCGCAGCCATGTGAGGGGGGGAAACACCTAAGCACGGAGTCGCTGGCACCGAAGAAGGCGCCGCGCGACTAGGAAGGTCCAACCGCCCTACCTGATCGCCAGAGGAGCCCGAGGGCTCCGAGGTAACCGAGCCAGGCAGAAGAACCAACCTCCGAGCCCATCGCTCCATAAGAGCGGCCCACTGATGAAACTGCTCATCTGGAGCCCTACCTATAGGCGGGGAGGGGCTCCGATGTCGAGGACGACGATTATCGGAAGTTGGCGACTCCGAAGAAGGAGACCGCAACTACTTAGCGATAACCCGACCGTCGGCGACAGACATACGAGAGGGCGACCTCGAGTGATGCCTTCTTTTTGACCCAGGGGTCAAGAGAAGAGCTCGAGGCCGAACGTGCCAGAATGCGACCGTTTATTTTTATGCCGGCGGGGGGACCGCCCATCCCCCCGGGCATCGGACTGACCGTAGTCGGAACCCCGCTGAAGAGAAGGAGGCTGACCGGACCCAGCCCGGCTGACTGAACAGCTTTCATACGAAGTCTCCCTACCGTCACCTGACCTGCTCATGGCCGACTCCGTCCAGTAGGCCGAGACTTCTTCAAGTAAGTTAAATTTAAAATATTAGAAAAATTTAACGAAAATAGAATAAAATTAAGCGATACTACTATCGTGATAATGTTACAAAAAACAAACTGAAAACTATGCGCTAGTTTGAAGTTTGACTCCGACAGGCGAGCGTCGTCACTGAAGCGCGCACTCGACGGCGGAAAAAGGAACTGAGGCGGTTGGAGGGTACGTCGCTGATGGTCATTACCGCCGAAGCCGCTGCCCGCGGGGCGCCGTGTCTCGCGGCACCCACCCTCCAGCAAAGTTTGCTCCCGATGGTCCTAGTGCCTCCGCGCCAATCCCACTAGTGTGAATGAGTGGTGAGACTTATGTCCAGGAAGATCAAGGGGGTACAATTTAAAGATAGAGGGGGGACGGCTCAGGGGTAATGTGAGGAAATGTTTTTTCACGGAGAGAGTGGTGGATACATGGAACCGCCCTCCTGAGGAGGTCGTTGGGTCTAAAACAGTGGGGAAATTCAAACATGCATGGGACAGACATAAGGCAATTATAGTGGGGGGTTGCAGGAAGTAGGCTGTTGGTTAACTAGAATCTGCAGCTTATCCAGTAGGTAGGGAAATGGGCAGACTGGGTGGGCCAAGTGGTCCTTATCTGCCGTCAAAGTCTATGTTTCTAGTTGTTTAGATCCCATGGAGGGACGGGCTTCTCTAACTGGAGGATACAGGTGTAGTAGACCCTTAAAGAACTGCTTGAAAATGTGGTGGGATGCCACAATTTTCTGCTTACCTGTTGACGTACAGGCAGAAACAGCCGCCAAGTGAACCCTTAGGGTAGCAGGCCTGAGACCTAAAGTTTGCAGGTGAAGAAGGTAGCCCATGAGTGTAGGCAGATCACCTTAAGGGAGCCAAGATGTTTAGAGGCACACCATCATGAAAACTTTTTTCATTTGGATGCACAAGTTCTATGAGTAGCTGGTCTCTGTGTCACTTTTAGGATATGTAGAACCTGTTCCCAGAAATAGTAATCAGAATTATTCTAACTCCTCAAGAACCAGACCTTGAGCCACAGGGACTCAAAATTCTGGAAGGTTATTTTGCCCAGAGACGTAGTGCCTCAAAGGAAGGTCTATGGCTTTCCTGATAAAGCCAGCAGCTGGGAGTACCAAGGGGGTCTGTCCCAGTCTGGGGCTCTTTGAATCATGGTTGCAGGCTGAGTTCTCAGCTTTAGGAGAACCTGTAACAGATGGAATGGGGGGAAGGCGTGCAGAAACTTCCACGTCCAATCCAGAGTCACTGTGGGAATCATACCCACTGCTGGAGGGTTGCAACAGTAGAGAGGGAGCTGAAAATTATCTCTGGAAGCGAACAGATCTATCTGTGGTGTGCCCCATCTCTTGAAGACAGTGGCTACCACCTGCCTGTTCAGTGACCATTTGTGATCAGTTTGGCTGATCCTGCTGAAAGGGTCCACCAGGACATTGTCCTTTGCCACCGCCATCAAGTGTACCTCCAGTGAGTATGCTAAGACTCCAGCGTTTCATAGCTTCTGTGAGCAGCTTTGTGATGTAGTACATGGTGGTGGTGGAGTCTGTTCTGACCTATATGGATTGGCCCTTGACTTGTGTTGTGAATGACTGAAGAGCTAGAAACACTGCTCTTAGCACCAGTACATTTATGTGCTCTCTGGAGTCCATATCCCATTTACAGTGAGGTCTCTAAGCTAAGCGCTTAAACACAGAAACATAGAATTTGATGGCAGATAAGGACCGCTTGGCTCACCTAGTCTGCCCATTTCCCTACCTGACGGATAAGCTGCAGATTCTAGTTAATCAACAGCTTACTTCCTCCTACACCCCACTAGAATTCCCTTATGTCTGTCCCATGCATTCTTGAATTGTCCCACTGTTCCTGACTCCACAACCTCCTCAGGAAAGCTGTTTCATGCATCCACAACCCTCTCTGTGAAAAAAAATACTTTCTAACATTACCTCTGAGCTGTCCCACCTCTATCTACAAATTGTGCCCCCTTGTTCTGGCACATCTCTTTTTCTGAAAGATGTTACCCTCTTGTACTTTATTAATTCCCTTGAGATACTTGAAAGTTTCTATCATGCCCCCCCCCCCTTTCCTCAAGGGTATACATATTAAGCTGCTTTAGTCTCTGCTCGTATGTCTTCTGGTGCAGACCCTGCACCATTTTGGTTGCCCTCCTCTGAACAGCCTCCACTTTGTCTATGTCTTTGCGGATATGGGGTCGCCAGAATTGCACGCAGTACTCCAGATGGGGTATCACCAACTGTCTGTACAGAGGGATAACAACTTCCTGTTTTCTACTGTTGATGCCTCTCCCTATGCATCCCAGTATCCCCCCCAGCCCTCCTTACTGCCTTCTCACATTGCTTTCCCACCTTTAGGTTATCTGATATAATTACTCCTAGGTCTCTTTCAGGTTTTGTTATTATCTCACCTCCCTGGTGTTTTGTTTCCCAGATGCATTACCTTACACTTCTTTGCACTGAATCCGAGCTGCCATATATTTGACCATTCCTCCTACCTTGCCAAGTCCCGTTTCATCCTTTCCACCCCACCTTGTGCATCAACCCTGTTGCAGATCTTTGCGTCATCTGCAGACACACATACTTTTCCTTCCAGGTGCTCTCCAATGTCACTATAAAGACATTAAAGAGGACCGGTCCCAGTACCGAACCCTGCAGTACCCTGCTAGTTACCCTCCTTTCTTCACAGTGGACTCCATTTACTATTACCCTTTGCGTCCAGTTGCCCAGCCAGTTTTTTATCCAGGCTACCACCCTGGGACCCACTCCAAGGCTGGCTAACTTGTATATTAATCTTTTGTGTGAGACTGTGTCAAATGCCTTGCTAAAATCTAGGCAGGTCATATCCACAGCCTCTCCCTGGTCTACTACTTCGGTCACCAAGTCAAAGAAATCTATTAGGTTTGTCTGACATGACCTTCCTGCTGTGAAACCATGCTCTCTTGGGTCCTGTGCCCCACTGGCCTCTAGGTACTCGACAATTCTTTCCTTCAGAAGTGATTCCATCATTTTCCCTACCACTGAGGTCAAACTAACTGGTCTGTACTTTCCTGCCTCTGCCCTGCTCCCACTTTTGTGAAGTGGAATGACATCTGCCCTCCTCCAGTTCTCAGGCACCACCCCATCCTCCAATGATTTGTTAAAGAGAGTAGTCAGGGGCGTTACTAGTTCAACCCTAGTTCTTTTAGAAGCCTGGGGTGAATCTCATCAGGCTCCATTGCATTGTCCACCCTCAGTTTCAAGAGTTTTTTCAAAACATTTTCTTCTGTGAATGGACTAGTATCGACCCCCCTATTCAGAGCGTTTCTCTTGTTTGGTTTAGGTACCTCCACCTCCTCTTCCGTTGTGAATACTGAGCAGAAATATTCGTTCAGTATCCCTGCTTTTTCACTATCAACCCTCTGCCCACATTCCCTCCCCTTTATTAAGTCTCGGTATCCCTCCCTTGGTCTTTCTTCACTCCCTAATGTACCTATAAAAGGTTTTATCCCCCCTTCTTAACAGAGTTGGCTATCTTTTCCTCAGTTTGTGCCTTTGCTATTCTGACTGCCTTCCCTGCCTCCTTCTGCTTTAACTGAAATTTCTCTGTCCTGCTCCTTCTGTTTTTCCTTATATTTCCTGAATGCTATCCCTTTCTCCTTAACTTTCCCTTCCACCTCTTGAGAACCACAGAGTTTTTTTCCTTCGTTTTGTTTTGTTGATTTGCTTCACACAAATGCTTGTTGCCTTTGTGATGGCTGTTTTGATTATTCCCCATTGCTCTTCCACCCCTCCTTCCTGCCAGTTTGAAACTGCTTTTCTGAGGCACACTCTCATTTTCCCCAAAGTCAGCCTTCCTAAAGTCCAAAAGAAAAAATTACTCACCTTAGTAATGTTGTTTCTTCTAATGGAGTCTTGTTATATTATAACATATGCAGTGAGTCCCAACCTTCAAACTGCTCCGGAGGTGAAAGAGTTAACTTTCCATGCCAGGCATGGAAATTTGAGCACGAGCTCGGTTGAAAGCTCTTTCTGTTGTTCTTCAAACTCAAACTGTCAGATCTTTACGAGCAAAACTCACTAAAGTTCTGTGTGGAAGCTGTAAATCTACACTAGCCAACTGGCTTCTACATATAAGAACACATTTTTTGGTCCCAAAACAAAGACTCAAGTTAGGAGATCCAAAAAAAAAAACACAACACCCAAACACCCCAAAAAGGAGGGGTGAAAAAAACAAGGTGGGCATCTACTAAGTGCCAATACTGCACTGCCCACCCACATCCCAAAAAGCAGAGGTTCTGAGAGGGGAGGGGGGAGGTCATAATATAGCAAGACTCCATTAGAAGAAACAACATTACTAAGGTGAGTAATTTTTTCTTCAAACAACATGAAGTCTTGCTATATTATGACATATGCAGACTACACAGCAGTACCTCCATGAAGGAGGGACAGAACCTACTTAGGAAATAGGCTCTGAAGCACAGCTGTGTCAAACCGAGCATCACTCCTAGCCTGGATGTCCAGGGAGTAATGCTTGGTAAAAGTGTGAACTGTTTTCCAGGTAGCTGCTTGACATATCTCTAAGATAGGGATGTCCCTGGCAGCAGCCAGAGACGCAGCTGTACCTCTGGTAGAGGGAGCCCTCAGGCCTGAGGGAGGAACCTTACCCAGTTTTTCATAGCAAAATTGGATACAAGAGACAATCCACCTGGCAATGGATCTTTTAGTGGCAGGTTTCCCTTTACCAACCTCACCATAAGTGAGGAACAGTTGGAGGGTGTCAAACCTGTGACCCTTGGTACGTTCTATGTAGTAACTAAGGGCTCTTTTGACATCTAAACTGTGCAGTCTCCTCTCGCCAGAGGAGGAATGGTCAGTGAAGTACACAGGGAGAGTCATAGATTGATTAAGGTGGAAGTCTGAAACCACCTTAGGCAAGAACTTTCTGTTAGTCCTGAGGACCACCTTATCTCTATGAAAGGAGATAAAATCAGGTTCCACTGACAATGCTTGTAATTCACTTATGCGCCTGGCAGAAGTGATAGCTACCAAAAACACAGTTTTCCAAGTCAAGTACTTAAGCTCTGCTGAAGACAAGGGCTCAAAAGGGGGTTGCATAAGCTGGGCAATGCAAATATTAAGATCCCAGGCAGGGGCAGGGGCCCTGAATGGAGGGTTGGTGTGAAGCAACCCCTTGAAAAACTTGGAGAATGCAGGATGAGCTGAAAGAGAAGAGGGTTTACCTGCTCATAAGAAAGCAGACGCAGCTGCCAGGTGCAACTTTAGGGTAGCTGGTCTCAGCCCCAAAGTATTCAAATGCACCATATAATCCAGGACTGTGGGTAAGTCAGCAGATTCTGGGGAAATGTGCTTGCCAGAGCACCATATGGAAAACCTCTACCATTTGGAATTATAAGTAGCCCTGGTGGAAGGCTTCCTAGAAGCCTTCAGGATATCCAATACACCTTGGGAAAGGTGTAGGTCAGCAAACTCTAACTCTTCAAGAGCCAGGCCTTGAGATTAAGAGATTTGAGATTCGGGTACCAAACTCTCCCCTGAGCACAGGTTAACAGGTTGTGATTCCTGGGAAGACACAGGGGAAGGTGGACTGCTAAGGACATAAGGAGTGGGTACCAGGGCTGTCTGGTCCAATCTGGAGCAATCAGGATCATCTTGCAGGGTTGAGATCTGATTTTGACTAGCACGTTGAACAGAAGAGGGAAGGGGGGAAGATAGAGAAACTTCCTTTCCCAACTGAGAAGGAAGGCATCCAGAGGGACTGAGCCCAACACTGGGGCCCGCAACAAAAAAGGGGAAGTTGGTGATTGTCTGGGGCTGCAAAAAGATCTATCTGCGGGATGCCCCATCTGGCAAATACTACCTCCAATACTACGGGATCCAGTGACCATTCGTGATGGCCCTGGGAAATCCTGCTGAGAGCATCTGCCAGGGACATTGTCCTTGCCTGGGAGGTGAACTGCCTTAAGGGAGGTGTTCAGGGAATAAGCCAGAGACCACAACTTCATTGCTTTGGTGCACAAGGCTGTAGACCGAGTGCCTCCTTGCTTGTTGATATACCACATTGTAGTGATGTTGTCTGTTCTGACCTGTACAACTTTGTTCTGAACAGATGTGGAAAAAACTTGAAGTGCTAGAAAAACTGCTCTGAGTTCCAACAGGTTGATGTGGAGCAGAGATTCCTGAGGGGATCACAATCTCTGGGTAGTGAGGTCGCCCATGTGAGCTCCTCACCCCAAGAGGGATGCATCTGTAGTAAGGATTAAGGAGTGAGACTGAGGGGTGAAGGGGAACCCCCTGTCTCAGATTGCTCTGGTCCTGCCCACCACTGAAGGGCTTGGATCAGGGTTCGAGTCACTGGGCTAAATTTGGTTAGAGGGTCTCTCCTTTGAGACCAAAAGGCTCTCAAATGGAACTGGATGTCCCTCATCTGAAATCTTGCTCCCTGCACCACTGCTGTAGAAGCAGCCATGTGCCCCAGGAGCTGCAGAAAATGCCTTGCTGGTCGAGGGACCTGCAGGGTGAATGAGGAGGCCAGAGAGACCAGGGTCCTTGCTCTTTCCAGAGGAAGGAAGGCTCTGGCCTCTTTTGTGTTCAGTTCTGCACCTATGAAGGTGAGAAGCTGGACAGGCTCTACAACTGACTTTGGAAGATTGAGAAGGAAACCTAGAGATGTGAGCAGTCGCTGAGTTACCTGAAGGTGTAATTTGACTTGGTCTGGAGACTGGCCTACTATGAGCCAGTCGTCCAGGTAAGGAAAGATGGCAATCTTTTGCCTTCTTAAGCGGGCAACTGCTACTGCCAGGCATTTTGTGAATACCCTCGGGCAGAGGTGAGGCCGAAGGCATTGCTCTGAACTGGTAATGGCCTGAGGGCAGTTCAATCTGAGGTACTTTCGATGGGAGCTTCTGATAAGAACATGGAAGTAGGCATCCTTGAGGTCCAGGGACGCTAGCCAGTCCCCTGGCCTTAGAGAGGGTAAAATAATTCCCAGTCTCACCATTTTGAATTTTGGCTTTAAAAGGTGCTTGTTTAGGTATCTGAGATCCAGGATGGGCCGCCATTCTCCTGTCTTTTTTGGGGTAAGGAAGTACCTGGAGTACAACCCTTTGCCCTGGTGTAGGGGTGGAACCCTTTCCACAGCTCAGAGCCAGGCGGGTAGAAACTTCTGTTTCTAGGGCAAGTGCCTCTGATGGATTTGCAGGTGGAAAGGACCTGGTTCTCATCTTTGGAAATTTTTTGAAGCCGAGAACCAGTCCCTGGCTTACTACTTCCAGGACCCACCTGTCTGATGTTAAAGACTTCCAGTCCTGGACAAAATAAGCCAGCCTGCCCCCTACAGGTAGTGGAGAATCGGCCTGGCCACCTCATCAGGGTGCCTGCTTGGCAGGGGCTTTAGGCTGAGGGGTGGAAGCAGGTCTGCTTGTACCCTGTCTGCCTCTCCCTCTAAAGAACACCCTCTGGGCATAAGCTGAACAGGAGGCCTGGGCTTGGTAAAAAGGCCTATGAAAAGGTCTGCCCCTGCCCCTGGAAGGCTGCCTTTGAGGAGTGGCCTGCCTTTCCTTGGCCTGTGCACTCCTATAGGTGGTCCTATACTCATCCATTTTCTTCATGTAATTCTCTGTCTGCTCCCCAAACAGAGAATTACCCACAACAGGAAAATCCATGGCCTTAGTCTGGGTATCCTGGACAGGCTAGTACATCTGAGCCAAGCCATTCTGCGAAGTGCCACAGATGTAGCCATGACTCTTGATGACACATCATTAGAGTCCACTGCATCATGGAACTGCACCTTGGATGCCTCAATACCATCAGCAGCCACCTGCTCCAGCTCCTTGGCAAGCTGGCCAGGGACCTGTTTTGCTAGAGCCATAACAGTATCCCATCTGGATTTCTGATATCTAGCAACATAAGCCATATAATTTGCCTGTCTGAGTCCCAAGGATGCTGCCATGTACTGTTTCTTTGCCATAGCATCAATCCTCTGGGAGTCCTTGTCAGGGGTGTGTGAAGCCAAGGGAATATTTTCCTTTTTGCTGGAACCGAGTCGGCTCTCCTTTTGCCCGAGGAAGTCTCGCCCTGGTCAGAGGGCACTCCCTCTGGTTCGGTTACAACTGAACCGGGCTGGCCATCCGGGTCAGCGGACTTCTTGGCCTCTCTTTCCCTGAGCCTACCAACTCTCTTATCCAGGGTAGCTGCAGGAAAATTTTTGCAAATCTGGCAGTCTGCATTGAGGTGGTCAAACCCCAGACAATAAACACAGGTGGTGTGGGGGTCAGCCTTGGCAAAGGCTTCCCCACAAACACTGCAGTGTTGAAACCCAGTGGGCCCGGTTTTTCTTTTGGGTTTCTCAGACATAGTGCCAGCCTAACCAAAACTTGCCCGTTTATGGCAATCCACCAAGCAAGACCCTCTTATCGGTTCCCAACCATGCCACGGGTCGTGGAAAAAAAACCGTAATGAAATCAGTTTTTTTTTTTTTAGAACAGATAAGAACCGGGAACCGCACTCTAAAAGACAGATTTAATGAATTTTACAACAACCCGATCGGTTCAAACCGAACTGATAATACCGTTTACAAGTTCCACACAGAGATAATGTAAAACCTATCTAGTACTTACGATACCACAGAAAGAGCTTGAACCGACCGGTTGCGGTTTAAATTCGGTTACAAAACCGAAAACTTAATACTTTAACCGACAAAATGAACCGAGCAGAAGGAGAAATCTCCGGAGCGACTGTTCAGTGAGGCGGAGTAAAGAATCTGACAGTTTGAGTTTGAAGAACAACAGACAGAGCTTTCAACCGAGCTCGTGCTCAAAGTTCCATGCCTGGCATGGAAAGTTAACTCTTTCACCTCCGGAGCAGTTCGAAGGTTGGGACTCACTGCATATGTCATAATATAGCAAGACTTCATGTTGTTTGAACTCTTGTTTTTGTATGGCTTGACTCTATAGCTGTGTTTATTGTGAACCACACTGTTTGGTGGTCACTTGTTCCAAGATGGCTACCCACTTCTAAATGTGAGATCCTTTCTCCTTACCCATTTGAAAGTACTGGGTCTAAGATTGCTCCCTCCTGAGTGGGTTCCAACACTAGCTGTCTGAGGCATGCCCCCTGTAGGGCATCAAGAATGACCCTGCTCTTGGATGTGCCTGCAGCAAAGGTACTCCAGTTAACATATGGCATATTCAGGTCCCCCATTAACAATATCTCCTCTTTTTCTGCCATTTTAAGGATGCCCTTCTATCATTTCCTTGTCCATTTCCTCCCCCTGAGATGAGGGTCCATACACAACCCCCATGCGGATTGTGGTGCCATTTGCTGTCTCCAGGGTGACCCATAGTGACTCATCAACTTCCTGTTTACTCTTTAGCTCTGTTGCTTTAATCCCTTCCCTTATATAGAGAGCTACTCCTCCTTCTCCTCCTCTGTTACCCACCATGTCCCTCCTGTAGATTGTGTATCCTGGAATGTTGACATCCCAGTCATGGTTCTCTGTGTACCATGTTTCAGTGACTGCCACAATATCCAAACATCTCTCTTCCATCAAGGCCATTAGTTCAGGGAGCTTGTTACACAGACTGCGGCGGGCATTGGTACTCATCACCCTCCATTTTTTGACGGCCTTACCCCTTTTAGCCCCATCCCTGTCCTTGCTGCCTTTTTCTGCATTTATCCCTGTCCTGCTCCCTACTGACTTCTCTACCTTGGTGTTTACCTCTCTAACTACTGTATTTTGTGGGTGGAGGCTGGGATTTCCATGCTCCTTTTCAGTGCTTCCCCCCTTGGCTAGTTTAAATGCTTGCCAATGAAGCATTTAAACACCATCACCTAGGATCCTGGTTCCCCCCCGGACAGATGGAGACCATCGTGCCAGTATAGGCCTGCATCCCACCACGTAGCTCCCCATTCTCCAATCAAGCCAAAACCCTGAGCTCCACACCAGTTTTTTAACCATTCATTGAATCCCATGTTGCTGAATACCATAGCATAATCCTTGCCATAGACAGGCAGCACCTCCGAGAAGGTTACCGTACATGCTACTTGTCTAAGGCCCATCCCCAACTCTACAAACTCCTCTTGCACTGCTCTGATCCCATTCATAGCCAGGTCATCTGTCCCTACTGGACAATGACATCCAGCTCCCTCCCTCGTGTAGCTGCTCCCGCGATCCTGAGGATTCGCTTCCTGTCCCTTAGAGCCGTGGCGCCAGGCAGGCACCTTAAATCCCTATCCCCTTCCTCCCCCACTTCTACCCCGTTAATGATAGAGTCTTCCACCAGGAGTTGTTTTCTTCCCCTGTGGGGTCTCGTGCCACCATCCTGTGGGTCTCCTTTGTGGAGATTCCCAGCATCCTCTTTGGTTTCCACTGCAGGTGCCTCCATAGAGGAACCACTCTTCGTCAGAACAGCATAAGAACTGTGGAGAGGTACAACTGGAGGGACGCACCTCTGTTCCACCACCCTCTCCCTCCCATAGTCCACCTCAGCTCAGCCTGGACGTGTCTGTAGTCAGGACGGCTGTAGGGGTCTGTGCTTGGAAAGGTAAACCTTCTGAGGTTTTACTCATCTTTCCATTATTCTAAGGCTTGCAACAGGGTATTTGTGACTGGCACTAGCTTGGATAAGGGTTGACACTTAGGACCAGCAGTCTCGCAAGTGGAACTGAATGTCCCTTATCCGAAATCTTGCTCCTGGAACCACCAGCATGGTGGATGACATGAAAAAATTACTCACCTTAGTAACTGTGTTTCTTCTAATGGAGTCTTGCTGTATTCAGACAATCTGCAGTTAGTCCCAGCCTTTAAACTGCCCCGAAGAGTATAGGGTTAGTTTTCTATGCAGTGGATAGAACGTTGAGCTCAGGCTCGGTTGAGGTCTCTGTCTGCAGCACTTTGAAACCCAACTGCCAGATTTTTATGAGCAAACACTCACTGACTATGTGGAAATTGTAAAATTTTCTAACTAGCCAACTGGCAACAAAAAGTTTTGGATTCCCAAAGGAAGACTCAAGTCAGGAAACCCAAAACCAAAAACCTATCCAAATAAAGGTTATAATATAAACACCCAAGTAAAAAGGAGGGTGTGCTGAAGACACCCTTGGGGTACAACACTGCACCTGCCCACCCACTTCCCAAAAACTGGTTCTGAGAGGGGAGGCAGGGAGGGAGGTCAGAATACAGCAAGACTCCATTAGAAGAAACACAATTACTAAGGTGAGTATTTTTTTCTTCAAACAACATGAAGTCTTGCTGTATTCTGACAATCTGCAGACTACCAAGCAGTACCTCCATGGAGGAGGGACAGAACCTACTTTGGGAATAGGCTCTGAACTACTGCTGTGCCAAACTGAGCATCACTCCTAGCCTGGATATCCAGAGAGCAATGCTTGGTAAAGGTATGGACTGTTTTCCAGGTGGCTGCTTGACAAATTTCTAAGAGAGGGATATCCCTGGCTGCAGCCAGGGAAGCAGCTGTACCTCTTGTGGAATGAGCCCTCAGGCCTGAGGGTGGAATTTTTCCCAGTTTCTCATAGCAGAATTGTATACAAGAAACAATCCACCTGGCAATATTTCTCCTGGTGGCAGTTTTGCCCTTTCCCACTTCCCCATAAGTGAGGAACAACTGGAGGGAATCAAACCTGTGACCCTTTGTACGGTCTATGTAGTAGCTAAGGGCTCTTTTAACATCTAAACTGTGAAGTCTCTCCCCTGAGGAAGAATGATCAGTGAAGAAAACAGGGAGAGACATGGACTGATTGAAATGGAAGTCTGAAACCACTTTGGGCAAGAACCTCCTATTGGTTCTAAGGACCATTTTATCTCTATGGAATGAGATAAAATCAGGTTCCACTGACAGGGCTTGCAATTCACTGATACGTCTGGCAGAGATAATGGCTACTGAAAATACAGGTTACTCACCTGTAACAGGAGTTCTAGGAATGGTATATGTTGTTCATCCACACTGTCCGGCAGGTATCCTTGCCGCTTTAAATCTTGCCAGAAGGTCTTCAAGCTGGCTCCTCCCACCCACCCGGGTGGTAAAACTCTCGGCTCCGCCCCATGACGCCAGATCTGGCCCGCTGGAAGCTCAGGTTGCGCCGGCCGGGAGGTCGGTGGTCGCGTGGATGAACAACATATACCATTCCTAGAACTCCTGTTACAGGTGAGTAACCTGTATTTCTAGGGACATGGATATGTTGTTCATCCACACTGTCTGGCAGACTCCTAGCAGTTCTCCGGGAGGAGGGAGGCAAGGCGCACACCCCCTACTTAGGGAATAAAGACTGGAGAACCGAGGCCCCAAAACCAGCATCCCGGCGTGACTCAAGGTCGATGTGGTAATGGGTGATGAAGGTGTGTGCTGACTTCCAGGTAGCAGCCCTGCAGATATCCTGGATAGGGACGTCCCTGGAAGCAGCCACCGATGCAGCAGTATGGCGGGTAGAAAGAGCTCTTATTCCTCTGGGAGGCTCCATGCCCGCCAACTTATAGCAGAGATCTATGCAGGAGGTGACCCACCTGCTTATCGTCCGCTTGGCTGCAGGTCTGCCAGGTGCGGCTTCAGCGTAGGTGACAAACAGCTGGCGAACCTCTCCCCGAATTTCAGCCGTGCGCTCCTTATAATAAGCGAGCGCCCTTCTAGGGTCCAAAGTATGGAGCCTGTATTCGGCCTCCAAGGTGTGATTGGGGTAGAACACCGGCAGAGTCAACACCTGGTTAAGGTGAAACTCCGACACCACCTTCGGAAGGAATTTCGGTTGGGGGCGCAGGACAACCTTGTCCCTGTGGAAGACCAGGTAAGGAGACTCGATGCAGAGTGCCTGGAGCTCTCCCATCCTTCTGGCTGACGTGATAGCCACCAAGAAGGCGGTCTTCCACGACAGGTGAGAGAGTTCACACCTGTGCATTGGTTCGAATGGCTTGCCCATGAGCTTTGCCAGTACCAGTAGTAAATCCCACGGAGGTGGAGGTTCTCACACCGGAGGGGAAATGTGATCAAGGCCTTTGAAAAAGTGCCAGACCACCTTCTCCTGCGCCACCGACTGCTCCCGGCCCCGCCGGTAAGCAGAGATGGCTGCCAGGTGCACCCTTAGGGTCATCGACCTAAGCCCTTGATGAGAAAGGGACCATAAATAGTCCAAGATGCTTGCCAAGGAACAGGAGGAAGGGTCCAAGCCTCTTTCTACACCAAATGGAAAATCTTCCATTTGAAGGCATAGCATTTCCTGGTCGACTCACGGACGCCCAATTACATTGAGGACCTCTCGGAAAGACCCAAGGCCTGGAACTCCAGCCACTCAGGAACCAGGCCGTCAGGTGCAGGGACTGAAGGTCCGGATGGAACACCTTCCCCTGATTGACTGAGAGCAGGTCCGGGCGAGCTGGAAGCTGCCTCGGAACCTGGAGCTGAGGCTGAGGAGATCTGGTACCGAACTGGCGGGCCAGTCTGGGACTATCAGGATCACCTGCGCCTTGTCCCTCCTTGCTTTGAGAAGCACCTTGTGAATCAAGGGAAATGGGGGAAAGGCGTAGAAGAGGCCCGGGGTCCATAGCCTCGAGAAGGCATCCCCCTGCAGTGAGCCCTGCTGAGGGGGCGGGCATGGAACAGCCTCAGCTTCGCGCTCTCCTGAGGCAAACAGGTCCACCTGAGGTTGCCCCAATGGGAGAACAGATCTTGTACTACTCCGCAGGAGAGACCACTGGGATGCAGCCCCATCCGCCCAGGCATTGGCCAGGGTGTTGGAGGCCCTGCCACATGAATGGCTAGGAGATCCGCCTCCAAGCTGCGCACGAGTGACCAAATGCGGAGAGCTTGCTTGCATAGAAGCATGGAGCGCGTCCCGCCCTGGCGGTTTAGATAGTACATGGTCATGGTATTGTCCGTCTGGACTCGGACCACTTGACCCCGGAGAAACTGAGCAAAGGCAGCGAGAGCTAGGTGGACCGCTCGGAGCTCCAGCAGGTTGATGTGGCATCGGGACTCCCGTGGGGACCAGAGGCCATGCGCCCGGTGTTCCCCCAGATGGGCACCCCAACCCATCAGAGAGGCATCGGTCGAGAGACCGCCGGCTCGGGCGGACAAACGGGATGCCCTCCTGCAGATGAACTGGAACGTCCACCACCGGAGAGCTGCCCACATCCCCGGTCACCGTCACTAGCTGGTCCAATGGATCGCAGCTGCCAGGACCACTGGCTGGCCAGTCCTCACTGAAGAGGGCGATGTGCCAGCGCGCCCAATGGACCACGCTGGTACAGGCGCCATGAGACCCAGGAGGCGAGGAAGTCCCGGATAGGGCGCGATTGCTCAACCAGAAATGATTGGGCAAAGGAGGTAAGAACCTCGCCCTGTCCGCCGGAGCCGCGCTTTGGCTCAAGAGAGTCGAGCTCTGCCCCAATGAAAAGAATCACCTGCTTTGGCTCGAGTTCGACTTGGCCTTGTTGATGAGGAGGCCGACCTGAGAGCAAACCTGAGGGCTAGATCTCTGACCGCTCCCACCTCCTGTCTGAGGGGGCTGTATCAGCCAATCGTCCAGGTAAGGGATACATCTGGACCCTCGGCGCCACAGGAAAGCTGTCACCACTGCTATGCATTTGGTGAAGACCCTGGGAGCTGGAGACAGGCCAAGGGCATGGCTCGAACTCGAAGAGATCCTCCGCCGAAAGCGGAGGAATCTCCGATGTGACGGACAGATAGGGACGTGAAAGAACGCGTCCTGCAGGTCCAGAGAGCAGAACCACACGCCGGTTTCAGGGATGGTATTATCTGAGCCAGAGTGACCATCCTGAAGGTTCGAGACCTTAGGAACTTGTTTAGGTTGTGTAGGTCGAGAATGGGGCGCCAGCCCCCCGTCCGTTTCGGAACCAGGAAGTACCTGGACACAAACCCCGGGTCTGAGGGAGGGTCCGCCACCTCCCTGATCACCTCCTTTTGGAGGAGGAGAGCGATGTTGGCTCGGCGAGCTGACAGTGAGGCTGTGGACCTGAAGCCCCGAGGGCGACGGCTCTGAAGGGCGGGGCCTGCTCGAATTCAGAGGCAGGCCTTTTCCACCACCTTCAACACCCACCTGTCCATGGTAATAACGGACCAGGCGGAAGGAAGTGCGGAGCGTCCCCACGGGGGACCTGGGAGTGGTGGCGGGGTTGGGGCGACGCCCCTCAGTCGTCACTGGGCAGGCTTGGAGGAGGGGCGGCCGAGGGACCTCCTGGCCTTACCCCTGCTTCCTGTTGAAGGAAGCCCGGCTTGGGTTTGGGATGCCAAGCCCGAGCCTGCTGGCCCTGACGTTGCTGGGCCGGACGTGCCGCGGGCGCAGAAGGACGAAAGGGCTTAGGCTGTGGTTTGCGGCCTTTGTCCTTCTGAGCGGATGAGACCGAGTCCAAGGTAGCATTGGACTTCTCGATCCTCTGCAGGTGACCTTCCACCCCAGGGCCGAAGAGGTCGGTCCCCAAGAAGGGGACATCCGCCAACTTGTGCTGGGTATCCGAAGTGAAGGTGGATATCCTCAGCCAAGCCCGACGACGCATAGCCACTGCGGCCGCCACAGACCTGGCACATGAGTCCCCAATGTCCAAAGCAGTCTGAAGCTGCTGTTTGGCCACTGCCCTGGTCCCGCACCTGCCTAACCGTGGTCTGCAGATCCGCGGGAAGATGAGGGACGACCTCGTCCAGGGAGCCCAACAGGGCATGAGAGAAATGTGCCATGAGGACGGCCGAACTGGCCTGGCGAAGGCCGAGGGAGGACGCAGCGTAGACTTTTCGCCCGGCATAGTCCAATTTCTTGGACTCCTTGTCGGGAGGTTTGTCCACATCCCTAGCGTTCCCGGCACGCCGGAAAACGCTGTCGGTAACTAACCCCTCGGCCGAGGGGTGTTCCGAAAAACCGGACAAGGAACCGGTAGGGACCGCATACTTCCTGGCCATCCTGGCCGAAGGCGCAGGGCAGGAAGCAGGGCGCTGCCAGAGCTCCAAGGCTGGACCCACTATGGCCTCGGCCACCGGAAAGGCCTCTGTAGGGGAATCCCCTCGGTCCAGAATCTCCGTGAGGGGATACCTGGCCCACTTAGAAACGGGTTCGAGCTTCATCCCGGTGGACTCCGAGATGAGCCGAAGCAATCCCAGGAAGGACGAAGGGCTATCGTCCACCGACTGTCCTCCTGAGGACCCAAGTCCATTCGCTGGAGAAAAGGGAGGAATCGCCTTCGGACTCGGAAGAGTCCTCAAAGAGCTGCCTCGGGCCTGAGCCACCCTCCACCTGCCGAGGTCGATCGGGAGTGAGGGTGACAGACAGCCTATGGGGCAGTCCCTGAGCCGACCGAGAATTCTTGGTCGGAGCCCCAACTAACGGCTGTGGAGGCGGAGGTTCCACCGGAATCGGTGGGGCAGCTGGTTTTGGCCGAACAACCGGCCTGGGAACAGGCTCGGATAAAATGAGGGTTGTTTCGCCGCCCGTGACAGCCACTTAATGGCTGGGAAGCACGCGCCGGCTTATTCCCGGTCAGAAGGAGCTGTTGCCACATGAGGTCCTTCATATCGCGACGCAACTTACGCCAGGCTTCCCTCATCCGAGGAGGAGGAAGAGGACGAGCGGCGCCCATTTCAAGCCGCGAAGCCGGGACCACCTATGACGGCGGGATCGGGTTGGACCGCGAAGAAGTCTCGAGAGACCGAGAACCTCGGCTTTCCCGAGGATGGTGACGGGGAACCGCACTCGGTCGAGGGTTCAACAAGGCCCGAACCGGAGGCACAGACAAGCCAACGGGGTCCTCAACTCCCACCGGGGGAACCGGGAAGAGGGGATTCTCGGCTTCTCCTGCCGACAACCCGTCCAACGGGTCGAAAGGAGTCTCGGTCAACTGGCCTGACGGGGACACCGTGAGACCAGAGGCCGAAGCCGAGCGGTCGACTGAAGTCGACGGCCGACAACTCGGGGAGAGGGATCTTTCCCGCTCCCAAGAGCCGGACGGTGGGACTTACCTTTGCTCTTTTTGGACCGAGAAAACGGTCCAGCAGAAGTTGGTCCCTCACCTTAGTAGAGAGGGTCAAACAAAGCTCCTTAAAAGAAGCTGAATAAGAGGCACCGAGAGAGAGCGGGACAAATGCCGCAGCCGAGGTAGAAGCGGCCCGCGCCGCCTCCTCTTCAAGGGCGATCATCTGCTCGAGCTGATCCGCCGAGTCCGCCACCGCGGAAACCGCCGACCAGGCCTCTTTTGACTTCACCGGAGGAAAACGCTGCTCGGGACGCCCCAGTTGTAAACGGGCAGCACGGTCTTCGAGGACGTAGGCCGAAAAGGAAGAGCACAGGTCGCAGGCCTGCGGGTCGTGCTCCAAGCCTAGACAGTAGACGCACGTGGAGTGCGGATTTGTCCGAGACATCTTCTGCCCGCAAGGGCATCTCTGGAAACCGGGAGTCGATTTGTCCATCGCAGCCACGAGGGAGAGAAGACCGAAGTCTTTAAAGCAAAAAACTTTTAATTTCGAAAATTCGAAGAATTAGGAACCAGTCTTATACTCAGAGCGTTAAGGAGGGAACCTGAGCTTCCAAGCGGTAAGGAAGATCTGGCGTCATGGGGCGGAGCCGAGAGTTTTACCACCCGGGTGGGTGGGAGGAGCCAGCCTGAAGACCTTCCGGCAAGATTTAAAGCGGCAAGGATACCTGCCAGACAGTGTGGATGAACAACATATCCATGTCCCTAGAAACACAGTTTTCCAAGTCAAGTACTTAAGCTCTGCTGAAGACATAGGTTCAAAAGGGAGTTGCATAAGTTGAGCAATGCAAACATTTAAGTCCCAGGCAGGGGCAGGATCCCTAAAGGGAGAATCGGTATGAAGCAATCCCTTGAAAATCTTGCAAAATACAGGCTGAGATGAGAGTGAGGAAGGCTTTCCCACTGACAGAAAAGCAGAAACATCTGACAAGTGTACCCTGAGAATAGCTGGTCTGAGGCCTAGACCATTAAGATGGACCAAGTAATCCAGAACTGCAGGCAATTCAGCAGTGTCTTGGGATATATGCTTCTTGGAACAACAAATGCTGAATCTTTTCCATTTGGAGTCATAAGTCTTTCTGGTGGCAGGCTTTCGATAGGCTTTGAGAATATCCAGAACCCCTTGGGACAGATGCAATTCTGCATACTCTAGTTCTTCAAGAGCCAGGCCTTGAGACTCAGGGACCGAAGATTGGGATACCAAATCCTCCCCTGACAGGAGGTTAACAGGTTGTAATTCCTGGGAAGGGACAGGGGAAGATGGACTGCTAGGGACAGTAAGAGGGGATACCAGGGCTGCCTGGCCCAATCTGGAGTAATCAGAATCACTTTGCAGGGTTGTGACCTCACTTTGACCAGAACCTTGAACAGCAGAGGAAAGGGAGGGAGGGAGGGAAGGCATAGAGAAATTTCCCTTCCCAGTTCAACATCAGAGCATCCAGAGGGACTGAGCCCAAGACCGGGGGTCTGCAACAAAACAAAGGAAGTTGGTGATTGTCTGGGGCTGCAAAGAGATCCACCTCTGGAGTGCCCCACCTTGGGAATATCCCTTTTAATACCAGAGGGTCCAGGGTCCATTCATGATGTCCCTGGGAGATCCTGCTTAGTGCATCTGTTAGCACATTGTCCTTCCCTGCAAGGTGAACTGCTATCAGAGGAGTCTGTAGAGAATAAGCCAGGGACCACAATTTCATGACTTCCGTTCACAAGGCCGTGGACTGAGTGCCTCCCTGCTTGTTGATGTACCACATGGTGGTGGTGTTATCTGTTCTGACCTGAGCCATCTTGTTCTGCACTGACAGAGAAAGCTTGCAGGGCCAGAAAAACTGCCCTGAGTTCTCCGAGATTCATATGAAGAAGGGATTCCTGAGGGGACCACAGTCCCTGGGCTGTGAGAGCCCCCAGATGGGCTCCCTACCCCAAAAGGGAAGCATCCGTGGTAAGGACCACCAAATGAGTAACAAATGGGACCCCTTGCCTTAAACTGTCCTGATCCTACCACCATTGAAGAGCTTATATCAGTGTCCGAGTCACTGGAATCAGTTTGGTAACAGGATCCTTCCTTTGGGACCAAAAGGCCCTCAGATAGAACTGAATGTCCCTCATCTGGAATCTTGCCCCTTGGACCAGTGCTGTAGAAGCTGCCATGTGGCCCAAGAGTTGAAGGAAATGCCTTGCTGGTCGGGACACCTGAAGGCTGAAGGAGGTAGCCAGTTCTATAAGAACTCTTGTCCTTTACAGGGGAAGAAAGGCTCTTGCTTTGACAGTATCTAGCTCTGCCCCTATAAAGGTAAGAAGCTGCACCGGTTTGAGAACAGACTTGGAGAGGCTGAGAAGAAATCCTAGGGAAGTGAGCACTTGCTGGGTCACATACAGGTCTGACTTGACTTGGTCTGGAAAAATGACCCACTAGGAGCCAGTCGTCCACATATGGAAAAATGGAAATATTTTGCCTTCTTAAAAAGGCAACTACTACTGCCAGGCACTTTGTGAAAACCCTTGGAGCTGATGTTAGACCAAAGGGCATTGCTTTGAACTGATAATGGCTTGAGGGCAACTTGAACCTGAGGTACTTTCTGTGGGAGCACCTGATAGGGATGTGAAAGTAGGCATCTTTGAGGTCCAGGGAGGCTAGCCAGTCCCCTGGCCTTAGAGAGGGAAGAATTATTCCCAGAGTCACCATCTTGAACCTTGGTTTTAAAAAAGATATTTGTTCAGGCATCTTAGATCTAGGATGGGTCACCACTCCCCTGTCTTTTTTGGGGTAAGGAAGTACCTGGGGTACAGACCTTTGCCCCGGTGTAGGGTACGAACTCTCTCTATGGTTCTTAAGGACAGAAGAGATGAAACCTTTGCCTCTAGGGCAAGGGTTTCTGAGAGACCTGCAGGCGGAAAAGATCTGGCTCTCATCTTTGAACATTTTTTGAAGCTGAGAACCAGTCCCTGGCTTACTACTTCCAGGACCCACTTGTCTGATGTAACAGACATCCAGTCCTGGACGAAGTAAGCCAGCCTGCCCCCTACAGGGATAGGAGAGTCGACCCAGACAGACCCATCAGGGTGCCTGCTTGTTAGAGGCCTTAGGCTGAGGAGTGGATGCAGCCCTGCTCATCCCCCTTCTGCCTCTCCCTATGAAGAACCCCCTCTGCGAAAAGGGAGAAAAGGCCTGTGCTTGGTAGAAAGGCCTATGAAAAGGTCTGCCCCTGCCCCTAGACTGCTGCCTTTGAGGAGTTACCTGCCTTTCTTTTGCCTGAGCACTCCTGTAAGTGGTCCTGTACTCATCCATTTTCTTCATATAATTCTCTGTCTGCTCCCCAAACAGAGAATTACCCACCACAGGAAAATCCATGGCCTTAGCCTGGGTGTCCTGTGAGAGGCTAGTACATCTGAACCAAGCCATTCTCTGAAGAGCAACAGATGTAGCCATGACTCTTGATGACACATCATTAGAGTCCACAGCAGCATGAAACTGTACCTTTGATGCCTCAATCCCATCAGCAGCCACCTCCTCCAGCTCCTTGGCCAGCTGGGGGGAGGCCTGTTTAGCCAGTGCCAGTACATTTTCCCACCTGGACTTCTGGTACCTGGCTGTATAGGCCATATCATTCGCCTGCCTGAGTCCCAAGAAAGATGCCATGTACTGTTTTTTTGCCATGGCATCAATCTTCCTGGAGTCCTTGTCTGGGGGGTGTGAAGCCAAGGGAATGTTTTCCTTATTACAGGTAGCAGCCTGCACAACCCCAACATGGCTGCATTGCTGATATAAAAACTCCATATCTGAGCCTGAAAGTGTATACCTCTTGTCCAATCTTCTATCAACAGGAGGTATAGAATTGGGAGACTTCAAGATTTTTTGTGTCTGCTTCCCAAAAGATTTGTGAAGGGGAATAGACAGTCTCCTGGACACTGGGATGTCCATCATTTCCACAAAATCAGGCTCCTCGTGATCCTCCACTGCCTCCTCCATAGGAAGCTGGAGGGTCTCAGCCACCTTTCTGTAGAACATAAAGTGGGAACGGGACTCAGAAAGCCTAGGAGGGCATACACCTGAAGGTCTATCTGGGGAGATGTCCGGTTCAACAGGCACATCCAGACTTTCACCATCACCATTGTCATCCTCAAACTCCCCCTCCTCCTCAAACTCCAGTTCATAAAATTCTTCAGGGGAATAATCATGAACTGGGGGAACCGACCGAACAGAGCCCCTCCCAAAAGGTGCCAGATTGGTTGGAACTGGGTGAAGCGATTCCACAATCCGAATCGCTCAGGATATTTCCTCGACGGTCGGAACATGGACTTCTGGATCTGAACTGGACGATTTCTCTTTGCGTTTTCTTTTTGTCGGAACCGAACCCTCGGGATTGGCTCTCCTTTTGCCCGAAGTATCGCCCTGGTCAGAGAGCACTCCTGGTTCGGTTGGAACCGAACCTGGCTGGCCATCCGGGACAGCGGACTTCTCGGCCTTCTTTTCCCTCAGTCTACCTAATCTCTTCTCAAGGGTAGATTTGGGAGTCTGAATCGAGGTGTTCAAACCCCAGACAATAAACATAGGTGGTGCGGGGATCGGCCTTAGCAAAGACCTCCCCACACTCACTGCAGTGTTGGAACTCAGTGGGCCGGTTTTTTTTCTTGGGTTTCCCAGACATGCCCAACCTAACTAATTTACCTTCTTTTTTCGGCAACCGCCAGGCAAGACTCCCTTATCTGTTCCTAAGTGTGTCACGGGTCTTGGAAAAAACTGTATCAAACACGTTTTTTTTTTTTTTTTTAAGAACCGACAAGGACCGGTAACCACACACTAAAGCATGACACAAGAATTAACAACTGATCGGTTCAGCCGAAACGATCCACACTTTTACAAGTTTCACACAGAAAAAAACAGTACAAAACCTATCTAGTACTCATGGTAGCACAGACAGAGACTGAACTGACTATGCGGAAAATAAATTTCGGTTAAAAACCGACAGAAGGGGGCGCTGATGAGCAGTTAGCTGAACAGACTCGAATTTCCGCGCTGCACCGTCTTCGTGGCTATAAAAATTAAAATAAAAGTTAAAAAGTGCCCAAAAGTGTGGAAAGCATGTAGCAGATGGTGAGCAAACTTGGGATGGATGAATATTTGGCATCTGGACCCTCTAAGAGCCAGAGGACTGCGACAAAAAGCGCAAAGAAAGGGGGTGATGGTGGTGGCCTTGCCTCCTTCTCAGCAGCGGAGGTGGCGGCCCTTGGAAGAGAGGTTATGGGGCAGGTTATAGCAGCGCTGGAGCCCCAATTAATTAAACTCGAAGGAAAGCTTGACCTGAAACTGCAAGAGATACAAGAGCAGCAGGTGGTGCAGGCTGGCAGAATGACAGAGATGGAGGAGAGAATATCACACATGGGGGACGAGCTGCTGGCGACTCCTGGGTTCGTGGTGGCACTTCAGAAGGAGCTGAATGAGCTAAAAGATGCATTTGACTATCAGGAAAACTAGCACAGGCGTTTGAATCTCAGACTGAGAGGGTTGCCGGAGGGTATGGAAGAGGAAAGTGTGCTGGACTTTTGCTTAAAAGTATTGCCTGGGCTACTAGGCCTGCAACCAGAGAAGGGTAAATTAAAGCTTGAGAGGGCCCATCGGGCCGTGATGCCCAAACCTACGAACGACCAGCCGCCGAGGCAGATAATATTTAGGTTCCACCACTTCCAGGATAGAGAACTTATGCTGAAGGCATATCGGGAGAAGGGAAGGGTGGAATATGAAGGCCACTGTCTATTTATGTTGCAGGATTATTCGGCCAGGTTCTTGAAAAGAAGGAAGGCATTCAATAGCATTATGCAGCAACTGCGTGATCTGAAAGTGGAAAACTTCCTGATTTACCCAGCTACTTTAAAAATAGAGCATGAAGGCGCTAAATATTCGTTTTGGGAAGTGGAAAAAGCAGAGGAGTTTGTGAGAAGCCTGAGACAAAAGCTGCGCTGAGACCTGTATGGAGAACTGGGAGAGGGAGCCGAGGGCTCTGTAATGAGATTTGAGAGATGAGGCACAGATGTAAATGTGTAGGATCGCTCGTTTATATTTGGTTCTGGAGATCTTGTTTTGATGTTAAAGTTGGTGCTGGTGAAGATGGGAGACTCTGGTAAGATGAGGACATTGCCATATATAAAAAAAGATCTGGGGGACTTGGAATTGGACAAAAAATGGAGGAACGCCCAGAAAATGGCAGAGAGAGATGTGGAGGAAACTCACAGAGGCAGAGTACAAGGATATGGCGAGAGGAGGAAAGTACAGTTACGTAAGGACTTACCGTAACAGTAGATCTACGAGAGAGGCTCTTGCAGTAGGTAATTACATATAGGACTGACGTTGCCAGGCGGCAGGACCCCACGGAAAAATTTCTAGCTAGCAGTCCCAGGCGAGGGACCGCCCCCACGCCAGAGACGTGCTATAAGGGGCGCAGACCCGACGCCTCATTTCTTCCAGTTCTTTCCTCACAGGCCAGAAAAGGCCGGAGAGAGAGGAGCGGATATTTCCATCACTGGAAAAGGAGCGAAAAGCCTAGGGGATGGAGGGGGAAGGTTATTTACTGCAAAGACCTCTCTCAAGATGTATTGTTACGGAAGTTCTGCGCAACTGTACTATCTTATTTCGAGAGGGCTCTTGCAGTAGGTAATTACATATAGGACTGATTCCCAAGCAGTCTGGAACAAAGAGAGGCACCGGGAGGAGGAAAACTACTCCAAGAAGCAGTTCTAGCTGTGCAAGCTTCAAGATAAGAGGCCTTGCAGGACAGCCAGCCCGGAGCCTGCTCTATGGCGAGAGGCAATATCCAAACTGTAGTGTTTAGTAAAGGTATGGACGGAAGCCCAGGTGGTGGCAGCACAGATATCTGCCGCTGACACATTTTTGAAACAAGCCGCTCAGGCAGCTACTCCTCTGGTGGAGTGGCCTCTTACTTGACCCAGGAGGGTCTTGTTGTATTTGTCATAACAGACAGTGATGCAATGAGCCTACCACTTAGATAGACATTGCTTAGAAACAGCATTGCCTTCCCATTTATGAGCAAAAGAGAACAATTGATCAGTCTTTCTGAGATCCTTAGTCCTGTTGGCGTAGTATCTCAGTATCCGGTGAACGTCCTTAGTATGGAGTAAATACTCCCCTTGATTAGAGTACTGCGTGAAAAAGGCGGGTAACTCTATGGACTGATTTAGAGTAGACTCCGCTACTACCTTAGGGAGAAACTTAGGGTTCATGCGCAGAGCAACACGTTCCTTGTGAAAAATCAAGTATGGAATTTTACACATCAGGGCCTGGAGCTCGGAAATTCTCCGAGCAGAAGCAATGGCCACCAGGAAGAGAGTCTTCCACGAAAGGAACTTCAATTCCGGGGAAGCTGCCGGTTATAAGGCAGGCAGAGTAAGTTTCTCGAGAACAAAGTTCAAGTCCCAAGGGGGAGCAGGGGTACGTATAGGGGGTCTCAAATGGAGAACCCCTCTGAGAAAGGTCTTGAAGACCTCCAATTGAGCAAAAGTCTTGTCTGCAAAGCGGATATGATAGGCCGAGATGGCCGCCACGTGTACCTTCAGAGAAGAATGACCGAGACCCAGGTCAAACAGGTGACATAGATACTCCAGAAGAAGCCCCACTGAACAGGAGAAGAGTTCCACGTTCTTGGAAGCAGCCCAAATAGTGAATCTTTTCCACTTCATGGCGTAGGTGGATCTAGTGGAGGGTTTTCTAGCCTCCACAAAAATCTCCGCCACTTGGGGAAGACACCCCAAAACGGGATTGAGCTAAGTCTGCAGGAGCCATGTGTGCAGCTGAAGAGATCTGAGGCCTGGATGGACCAGGGTCCCCTGATCCTGGATCAATAAACCTCGAGACAGAGGAAGAGGATGATCCTCTGAGTATTGTTGTAGAAGAGAGAACCAAACTTGCCTGGGCCAGAAAAAAAAAATTACTCACCTTAGTAATGTTGTTTCTTCTAATGGAGTCTTGCTATATTCTGACTATTGCAGTTAGGTCCTGCCTTTCAACTGCCTCGGAGAACAAAGAGTTAACTTTCCATGGCCAGCATGGAACGTTCAGCGCAAGCTCGGTTGAAGCCCCTGTCTGCTCTTCTTTAAAGTCCAACCATCAGATCTTTACGAGCAATACTCAGTAGAAGTTGTGTGTGGAAACTGTAAAACTCACACTAGCCAACTGGCACCTGAATTTATTAAAAAGGGGTTTTTTGGTTTCAAAGCAAAGACCCAAGTCAGGAAACCCAAAAAACAAAACACACCCAAAGTAAAGGAGGGTGAAAAAGGGGCACTTCTAGGGTGCCAATACTGCTCCTGCTCACCCACATCCCAAAAACCAGGTTCGGGGTCAGAATACAACAAGACTCCATTAGAAGAAACAACATTACTAAGGTGAGTAACTTTTTCTTCAAACAACATGAAGTCTTGCTGTATTCTGACTATTGCAGACTACCAAGCAGTACCTCCATGGAGGAGGGACAGAACCTACTTTTGGCACAGCAGTACTTCAGAGCCTATTCCCAACCGAGCATCACTCCTAGCCTGGATATCCAGAGTGTAATACTTGGTGAATGTATGGACTGTTTTACAGGTGGCTGCTTGACAAATTTCTAAGATAGAAATATCCCTGGCAGCAGCCAGGGAAGCAGCTGTACCTCTAGTAGAGTGAGCCCTCAGGCATGAGGGTGGGGTTCTACCCAGTTTTTCATAGCATAATTGTATACAAGAGACAATCCACCTGGCAATAGATCTCTTAGTAGCAGGTTTGTCCTTACCAACCTCTCCATATGTGAGGAACAACTGAAGGGACTCAAACCTGTGACCCTTGGTGCGCTCTATGTAGTAGCTGAGGGCCCTCTTAACATCCAAGCTGTGCAGCCTCCTGTCTCCAGAGGAGGAATGGTCAGTGAAGAAAAATGAAAATTACATACCTACCGTAATTCTTGATCTTCTTGGACGAGTCTCCACCACTCATTCACACTAGTGGGATTAGCGCCGGAGGCACTAGGACCCATCGGGAGCAAACTTTTTGCTGGAGGGTCGGCGCGAGATGGCGCCTCGAGGCATGGCGCCGCGAGCAGCGGCTCGAGCGGCAATGACCATCTCGGCGACGACCCTCCAACCGCCTCAGTACCTTTTTTACCAAGGAGGTGCAGCACAACTAACGTAAAGAGTAAATCTAACCTTAAAAAACGGACATAAAATAGTCCGTACGACCCGTGTAAGAAGGGTCAGCAAAGAAGTCCTCACGGCCTAAAGATCTGAGGGAGTGAAGACCAACACAGCGGTGAGCTCGGGGGATGGAGGGTGGGCGTGTGAATGAGTGCAGGAGACTCGCCCAAGAAGATCAAGAATTACGGTAGGTACGTAATTTTCATATCTTCCTGGACATAAGTCTCCACCACTCATTCACACTAGTGGAGAGTACCAGCTGATAATCCCCAAAGGGCGGCAGGAGAGCCAGAGCTCATGCTCTAAGATAGAAGACCATTAGGATAGTTCTGCCGAATGGAATGTCGCCTAGCAAGAACATCCAGTGCATAATGCTTAATGAAGGTATGCACTGAGCTCCAGGTGATGGCGTTGCAGATATCGCAATTGAACATTGCGACTCCTAAAGATGCCGCGGGATCGCCCTAGTAGAGTGAGCGTACACTCACCCTCCAATTTAACTTGAGCCATGGAGTAGCAATGTCAAGGCATGTCACTAACCATGATGAGATGCATCTAATAGCGACGGGTTGACCCAGCCGGTGTCGCTGAAAGAAACAAACAGTTGCTGAGTCTTACGAAAATTCTTGGTTCTATCTAAATAGAACATAAGGCTCTCTTAACATCCAAGGAATGAAGAGATCGTTCCCTTCATTTTGGAAATTAGCAAGTAAGAGGAAGTACCAGAGGTTGGTTTAGATGAATTCTGACACAACCTTGGGAAGAAATTTAGGATGAGTACGGAGAACTACCTTGTCTTTATGGAATACAGTATACGGAGGGTCCGCCACCAAAGCATGAATCTCGAGACCTCAGGGCTGAGGTAATGGCCACCAGGAAGGCAGTCTTCCAGGTAAGAAATTTTAGCTCACAGGTAGCTAAGGGCTCGAAAGGCTTCCGAGTGAGCATGTCCAGCACCAGGTTAATGTCCCAGGTTGCAACTGGACGCCTAACAGGGGGTCTGGTATGAAGAATCCCCTTAAGAAATCTCTTCACTATAGGAAGCTGAGCCAGAGTCAAGGAAGAAACCGGCTCATGGAACGCTGAGATGGCACAAGGTGAACTTTAACTGTGGAGTACTGGAGACCTGAGTTTGATAGGTCCAAAAGATACTCCAGAACCTTGTCAGGAGGACAGGAAAAGGGATTCCAAGAGGACTTTGCACACCAGAGAGAAAAGTGTTTCCATTGGAAGCGGCACGTTGGGGGCTGGCTCACAGAGCCAGAAGGATGTCCGAGACTCCACGAGAGACGTTGAATCGATTCACTCTACCTCTTCAGGAGCCAAGCATGAAGGTGAAGTGATTTCAGGTTGGGATGGACCAACGAACCCTGAGTCAAAAGGTTGATTTGCAAGGAAGTGGTCTGAGAGGCTGCCAACATACTGTTGAGCAGAGGAACCATAGTTGCGAGGCCAGGAGGAGCAATGAGAATCATTTTGGTCCCTGAGACTCGAACTTGAGGAGAACTCTCTGGATTAGAGGATGGGTGAAAGGCGTAAGAAAACGTTTTGTCCACCACAGCCTGAACGCATCCTGACAGAAAATGCCAGGCCCTGGATTTCTGGAGCAGAAGAGAGGCAGTTTCGTTGATGTGGATGCAAAGGTCCAGGTCTGGAGTCCCACTCTTCGAATGTGACCGAGCTACGGCTGGATCGAGACCACAGTGAGGGTCTGCCTCGCTCTGCTGAGGTGATCTGCTAGATCGCTTTGTATACCTGGCAGATAAACCGCCTGAATCAGAGACTTGTGCTCCAAGCACCACTCCCACACCCTCATTGCTTCCTGCAAAGGTAAGAATGAGCACCGCCTTGCTTGTTGATGTAATACATCACAGCTCTGTTGTCCGTTTGAAGGAGAATGTTCTTGTGACAAAGGATATCCTTCAGAGCTCGGATCAGCGTGAGAGGCACGCCTCATCTCCAGGACATTTATGTGGAGAAGAGTTTGAACTGAGTCCATACACCCTTGGAGTGTGGAGGGAGCGACAGTGAGCTCCCCATCCCATAAGCGATCTGCGTCTGTGGTGATGGAGATCTGATGATCTGGGGGAGCAAAGGGGAACCCTTCCAGGAGATTGCTCTCTTGAGTCCACCAGGTGAGAGACCTTCGAAGGAGCTCCGTGACCTTGATGGTATAAGACTGGGGGTGAGAGGTCGGAGACCACTGAGGGAGAGCATCCATTGGGTGGTTCTCATGTGCAACCGGCCAGGGGTACAGTGAACACCGAGGACGCCATGAGACCCAACATGCGTTGCATCGAGAGGCTGTAACCCACTGGTTTCTCGATGTGAACGCCATCCAAGGATGTCGATCTTCTGTCCTCTGGAAGGAAAGCCTTCGCGAAGAGGTGTCTGAAGCGTCCCTATGAAAAGGACCTCTGGGAGGCTGCAGTTGTGATTTTCAAATTCAGCAGAATTCCTATGGGACGTAAGAAGGCAGAAGTCGGTTGCCGCTTCCAAAGTCCCTTGGCTGGAAGGGCTTGCTAAAAGCCAATCGTCCAGGTAGGAAACACTCTGAGTCCGATCTTCCTGAGATGCGCTGCGCAGAACTGCACAACACTTGTAAAGACTCGCGCTACGAGGATAGCCCAAAAGGCAGGACTCTGAACTGATAATGCTGACCCAGAAGCTACAAACCCTGAGGAACCTACGGTGGGTCGGTGGATGGGGATATGCTGGTAGCGTCCCTGCATATCCAGGAGGCCAACCAGTCGTGTTGATGCAGCAAGGGTAACAGGGTACCTGGAAATATTTTGAATTTCCCTGGGGAGAAATCGTTTAGCTTCTGAGGTCTAGAATGGGGTGCATTCCCCCAGACTTCTTTGGAACCAGGAAGTAATGGGAGTAGAACCCTGTGCTCCGCAGATGCGGGGGCACCAGTTCTATTGCCCTGTTGCTTAGAAGGCCCTGGATCTTGGCGGTGAGGTCTGACTGAGAGGCCGACAACCTGGGTTGTCGTCTGGGAGGACAATTAGGGGGTTCCAAAAATTGAGAGAACCACCTCGCGACTATCAGAAGGACCCATTTGTCTGAGTTATGGACTTCCACTGGTTGTAGAAGTACATCAAACTACCTCCCACCGAGGAAAAGTTCCACCTCGGGCAATGTGGATTGAACTTGGGCCACAATTATAAGGTGGGCTGGGGCTTAGGCCCTGGCCTCTCTGCTGGCTTTCTTTGAGGTTGGGCAGGTTGGCTTATGGGAAGCTTCCCCTGCCTCTGCCGTGAAAGGACTGACGACTATGAAACTGACGTCTGTTCACATGCCCCCGAGAGGGAGCAGGCGGAGGTCTGGCCAACTTAATGGCCGACCTAGTCTTCTGAGTGGCCTCTAAAGCTTGTTCCACCTGAGGGCCGAAAAGAAAGGAGCCATCAAAGGGCAGCGCCATTGCCTGCTGCTGAGCATCATTCGTGAAGCCAGAAGTATGCAGCCAGGAATGGCGCCGAGTACAAATACCTGCGGCTGCTGAGCGAGAAGCAGTGTCGAAAGCGTCCATAGCGGCTTTGACCTGTTGGTTACTGGACTCAATACCCCTAGTAACGGTCAGAAGAAGCTCTGACTTGGAGTCCGAATCCGGAAGAGCTTCAACCATTCTTTTCAAAGAGTGCCACAGGATATACTCATACTGAGAAAAATAGCCTTGATAACTGGCAATACGCATACTTAGAGTGGAGGCAGCAAAGACTCTCTTACCTAATGTATCAATCTTACGAGACTCTTTGTTAATAGGTTCGAGCTGTAGTAGTTTGAGGAAAAACGACCTTGTCATTCTCTCTGCCAGGACTACAATAGGATCCGAAAGGCTTGGGATGCCCAAATGGGACGATCCTTGGGAGCTGAATACTTCTTATCAATGGATTTGAATACTGAGGAATAAGAGCAGGATTATTCCATACCATTTGAGACAGCGCCTCGAAGGAAAGCTGGATCGGAGGAGTCAAATCCGTAGGGATCTCAAAGCATGAAGGTACTGGAGTCTTAATATCTTCCCAGGATCGATGTCTTGTAGTCTGGAGAAAAGAGGATCTCAGGTTCTTCAACAGAGACTTAAAGGACAGGTCCCCACCACAGGCTCTGTAGCAAAGAAAGATCCTGTTCCTCCACTTCATCACCCAACCAAGGTCTGGGTCAGGCTCAACATCATCTCCTGATGGTCCAGAAAGGACTGATTGGACAGGAAAGGAGTGAGAAATTAGAGAGGAGGAAATAGCAGAGAAACAAGGACAGTCCCCGAGGGCCCCACGCCGAGAAGGCAAAGCGGGTTGAAAACGGCAGCAAGAGAGGGCACGGCGCCGAAGAGGCAAGCGGCGTGCCGGACCAAGCGGTGCCGCCAGACTAACGGCGCCTGCTGACACCACCTTGCCGCGCCCAGGCCGAAACAGCACCGAAAACGGCACCGACAAGCCAACAGACCCGCGGAAGGCGCCGAACGCCCCAGGAACCTGGAAGCTAGAGAAGGAAAAAAACAGGAGATAAGGGCATCGGTGTGGCCCCTGCACCGCCAGCCATGTGAGGGGAAAACACCTGCGGAGTCACGGCAGCGAAGAAGGCACCGCGCGACTAGGAAGGTCCAACTGCCCTACCCGATCGCTGGAGGAGCCCGGGCTCCGTGTGGCAACCGAGCCAGGCAGGAGAACAAACCTCCGAGCCCATCGCTCCCACAAGAGCGCCCACTGATGAAACTGCTCATCTGGAGCCCTACCTACAGGCGGGGGCTCCGATGTCGAGGACGACGGTCAGCAGCAGTTGGCGACTCCGAAAGGAAGCGGCAACTAGCTCGATAACCCGACCGTTGGCCATGAACATAAAGTAGAAGACGGCACCTCGAGTGATGCCTTCTCTTTTTGGACCTGTGGGCGAAGAAGAAGCTCGAGGCCGAACGGTGCGAGAGAATGCGACCGCTTATTTTTATGCCGACGGGGGACCGCCATCCCCAGACACCAGACTAACGGTTAGTCGGAACCCGCTGAGGAGAGGAGGCTGACGGACCAGCCAGCTGACTGAACAGCTTTCATATGAAGTCTCCCTACCGTCACCTGACCTGCTCATGGTCGACTCCGATCCAGTAGGCCGAGACTTCTTCAAGTAAGTTAAATTTAAAATATTAGAAAAATTTAACGAAAATAGAATAAAATTAAGCGATACTACTATCGAGATAATGTTACAAAAAAATAAACTGAAAACTATGCGCTAGTTTGAAGTTTGACTCCCGACAGGCGATCGACGTCGTCACTGAAGCGCACTCGACGGCGGGAAAAAAGGAACTGAGGCGGTTGGAGGGTCGTCGCCGAGATGGTCATTGCCGCTCGAGCCGCTGCTCGCGGCGCCATGCCTCGTGGCGCCATCTCTCGCGCCGACCCTCCAGCAAAAAGTTTGCTCCCGATGGGTCCTAGTGCCTCCGGCGCTAATCCCACTAGTGTGAATGAGTGGTGGAGACTTATGTCGGGAAGATCAGGAGAGAGAAGACTGAGTTCAGGTGGAAATCTGAAACCAATTCAAAGCAAAAACTTCCTGTTAGTTCTTAGGACCACTTTATCTCTATGGAAGAGATGAAATCAGGCTCCACTGACAGGGCTTGCAATTCACTGATGCGCCTGGCAGAGGTAATGGCTACCAAAAACACAGTTTTCCAAGTCAAGTACTTAAGCTCTGCTGAGGACAAAGGCTCAAAGGGTGGTTGCATAAGCTGAGCAATGCAAACATTAAGGTCCCAAGCAGGAGCAGGATCCCTAAAGGGGGGACTGGTATACAGCAGTCCCTTGAAGAACTTACAAAACACAGAATGGGCTGACAGGGGAGAGGGCTTGCCTACTGACAAGAAGGCAGAAACAGCTGCCAGATGCACTTTAAGTGTAGCTGGCCTAAGTCCTAAGCCATTAAGATGAACCATATAGTCCAGGACAGTAGGCAACCCAGCAGATTCTGGAGAAATATTCTTATTAGGACACCAAATAGTGAATCTTTTCCATTTGGAATTGTAAGTCTTTCTGCTGGAAGGCTTTCGAGAAGCCTTAAGGATATCCAGAACCCCTTGGGAAAGATGCAGATCAGCAAACTCTAACTCTTCAAGAGTCATACCTTCAGATTGAGAGACCTGAAGTTTGGGTACCAAATCCTCCCCTGAGAGGATGTCAACAGGTTGTAATTCCTGGGAAGAGACAGGGGAAGGTGGACTGCTAAGGACAGCAACAGGGGGTACCAGGGCTGTCTGGCCCAGTCTGGAGCAATCAGAATCACTTTGCATGGTTGTGACCTTATCTTGAACACCACTTTGAACAGGAGAGGGAAGGGGGGAGCATACAGAAATTTCCCTTCCAATTCAGGATCAGAGCATCCAGGGGGACTGAGCCCAAGACTGGGGGTCTGCAACAAAAGAGAGGAAGTTGGTGATTGTCTGGGGCTGCAAAAAGATCTGTGGAGTGCCCCACCTCGAGAAAATCACTTTCAAAACTAGGGGATCTAGGGACCATTCGTGATGGCCCTGGGATATTCTGAGAGCATCTGCTAGGACATTGTCCTTCCCTGGAAGGTGAACTGCTATCAGAGAGGTTTGCAGGGAATAGGCCAGGGACCACAACTTCATTGCTTCTGTGCACAAGGCCGTCGACTGAGTGCCTCCTTGCTTGTTGATGTACCACATTGTGGTGGTGGTGTCTGTTCTGACCTGGACCACCTTGTTCTGTACAGATTTGGAAAACGCTTGCAGTGCCAGAAACACTGCTCTGAGTTCCAAGAGACTGATGTGAAGCAGAGATTACTGAGGTGACCAGAGCCCTTGGGTGGTAAGATCCCCCAGATGGGCTCCCCAGCCCAGCAGGGAAGCGTCTGTGGTGAGTATCACTGAATGAGACTGAGTGACAAAAGGAACTCAGTGTCTCAAATTGTCCTGATCCTGCCACCACTGCAAGGCCTGGATCAGGGTTCGAGTCACTGGGACTAGTTTTGTAAGGGAATCCTTTCTTTGGGACCAGAAGGCTTTTAAGTGGAACTGAATGTCCCTCATCTGAATCTTGCTCCCTGGACCACTGCTGCGGAAGCTGCCATGTGGCCCAGAAGCTGAAGGAAATGCCTTGCTGGTTGAGACACCTGTAGGGTAAAATGAATAGGCCAGTTCTATAAGGGTCCTTGCCCTGACCAGGGGAAGGAAGGCTCTTGCCTTTACTGTATCCAGCTCCGCCCCTATGAAGGTGAGGAGCTGTACTGGCTCGAGAACTGATTTTGGAAGGTTGAGAAGGAATCCTAAGGAGGTGAGCACTTGCTGAGTTATTTGCAAATTTGACTGGACTTGGTCTGGACACTGAGCCAGTCGTCCAAGTATGGAAAGATGGAGATCTTTTTTCTCCTTAGGAAAGCAACCACTACTGCCAGGCACTTTGTGAAAACCCTTGGGGCTGATGTTAAGCCAAAGGGCATTGCTCTGAATTGATAGGGGCCTGAGGGCAACTCAAACCTGAGGTACTTTCTGTGGGAGCACCTGATGGGAATGTGAAAATAGGCATCTTTGAGGTCCAGGGAGGCTAGCCAGTCCCCTGGCCTTAGAGAGGGAAGGATTATTCCCAGAGTCACCATTTTGAACTTTGGTTTTAAAAGGTGTTTGTTCAGATATCTTAGGTCCAGGATGAGCCACCATTCTCCTGTCTTTTTGGGGGTTAGGAAGTACCTGGAGTACAATCCTTTGCCCTTGTGTAGGGTGGGAACCCTCTCTATGGCTCTGAGAGCTAGGAGGGAAGAAACCTCTGCCTCTAACGCAAGGGTCTCTGATGGATTTGCAGGTGGAAAGGATCTGGTTCTCATCTTGGGAAATTTTCTGAAGCTGAGAAGAAAAAAATTACTCACCTTAGTAATGTTGTTTCTTCTAATGGAGTCTTGCTATATTATGACATATGCAGTGAGTCCCAACCTTCGAACTGCTCCGGAGGTGAAAGAGTTAACTTTCCATGCCAGGCATGGAACGCTAAGCTCGAGCTCGGTTGAAACTCTGCCTGTTGTTCTTCAAACTCAAACCATCAGATCTTCACGTGCTAAACTCACTGAGGTCCTGTGTGGAAGCTGTAAACCTACACTAGCCAACTGGCTACTAAACATAAGAACACATTTTTTTTGGTCCCAAAACAAAGACTCAAGTCAGGAGACCCCAAAAATGAAAAACACAACACCAAGTCACCCCAAAAAAGGAGGGGTGAAAATAACAAGGTGGGCATCTACTAAGTGCCAACACTGCACTGCCCACCCACATCCCAAAACAGAAGTTCTGAGAGGGGCAGGAGGCGGGGGGTCATGTGTAGTGAGACTCCATTAGAAGAAACAACATTACTAAGGTGGTAATTTTTCTTCAAACAACATGAAGTCTTGCTATATTATGACATATGCAGAACTTCACAGCAGTACTTATGGAGGAGAGACAGAACCTACTTAGAAATAGGCTCTGAAGCACAGTGAAAAAGAACCGAAAGCATCACTCCTAGCCTGGATGTCCAGGGAGTAATGTTTGTAAAAAGTGTGAACTGTTTTCAGGCAGCTGCTTGACATATCTTTAGAATAGGGATATCCCTGGCAGCAGCCAGGGAAGCAGCTGTACCTCTGGTAGAGTGAGCCCTCAGGCCTAAGGGAGGAACCTTACCCAGCTTTTCATAACAGAATTGGATACAAGAGACAATCCACCTGGCAATGGATCTTTTAGTGGCAGGTTTCCCTTGTGAGAAACAGTTGGAGGGAGTCAAACCTGTGACCCTTGGTATGCTCTATGTAGTAAATAAGGGCTCTCTTCACATCTAAGCTGTGCAGCCTCCTCTCGCCAGAAGAGGAATGATCAGTGAAGTACACTGGAAGAGATATAGATTGATTAAGGTGGAAATCTGAAACCACCTTAGGCAAGAACTTCCTGTTAGTCCTGAGGACCACCTTATCTCTATGATAGGAGATAAAATCAGGCTCCACTGACAAAGCTTGTAATTCACTTATCGTCTGGCAAAGTGATGGCTACCAGAAACACAATCTTCCAAGTCAAGTACTTAAGCTCTGCTGAAGACAAGGGCTCAAAGGAGAGTTGCATAAGTTGAGCAATGCAAACATTAAGATCCCAGGTAGGGGCAGGGTCCCTGAATGGAGGGTTGGTGTGAAGCAATCCCTTAAAAATCTTGGAGAATACACGATGAGCTGAAAGAAAAGAGGGTTTACCTGCTGAAATAAAAGCAGACACAGCTGCCAAATGTACTTTTAGGGTAGCTGGTCTCAGCCCCAAAGTATTTAAATGGTCCATATAATCCAGGGCTGTAGGTAAATCAGCAGATTCTGGGGAAATATGCTTCCCAGAGCACCATATGGAAAACCTCTTCCATTTGGAATTGTAGGTAGCCCTGGTGGAAGGTTTCCTAGAAGCCTTCAGTATATCCATTACACCTTGGGAGAGGTGCAGATCAGCAAACTCTAACTCTTCAGAGCAGCAGGCCTTGAGATTGAGAAGATTTGAGTTTGGGTACCAAACCTTCCCTGAAACACAGGTTAACAGGTTGTGATTCCTGGCAAGACACAGGGAAGATGGACTGCTAAGGACAGTAGAGGTGGATACAAGGTTGTCTGGCCCAAGCTGGAGCAATCAGAATCATCTTGCAGGATTGAGATCTGATTTTGACTAACACTTTGAACAGGAGAGGAAGGGAAAAGCATAAGAAACTTCCCTTCCCAATTGAACTAAGGCATCCAGAGGACTGAGCCACACAGGGGGCTGCAGCAAAAAGAAGTTGGTGATTGTCTGGGGGCTGCAAAAGATCCATCTGCGGGTGCCCCATCTGAAATATTGCCTCCAGGACAGGGGTCCAGTGACCATTCGTGATGGTCCTGGGAAATCCTGACAGAGCATCTGCCAGGACATTGTCCTTGCCTGGGAGGTGAACTGCTGTGAGGGAGGTGTTCAGGAGTAAGCCAGAGACCACAACTTCATTGCTTCGGTGCACAGGGCCGTGGGCCAGTGCCTCCTTGCTTTGATGTACACTTATGGTGGTGGTGTCTGTTCTGACCTGTACAACTTTGTTTTGAACAGATTTGGAAAAAACTTGAAGTGCTAGAAAAACTGCTCTGAGTTCCAACAGATTGATGAGGAGCAGAGATTCCTGAGGGGACCACAATCCCTGGGTAGTGAGATCGCCCATGTGAGCTCCCCACCCCAAGAGGGATGCATCTGTAGTAAGGATTACGGAAGGGCTTGGATCAGGGTTCGAGTTACTGGGATCAATTTGGTTACAGGGTCTTTCCTTTGAGACCAAAAGGCTCTCAAATGGAACTGGATGTCCCTCATCTGAAATCTTGCTCCCTGCACTACTGCTGTAGAAGCAGCCATGTGCCCCAGGAGCTGTAGAAAATGCCTTGCTGGTCGAGAGACCTGCAGGGTGAATGAGGAGGCCAGAGAGACCAGGGTCCTTGCCCTGTCCAAGGGAAGGAAGACTCTGGCTTTCTCTGTGTTCAGCTCTGCGCCTATGAAGGTGAGGAGCTGGACAGGCTCTAGAACTGACTTTGAAAGATTCAGAGGAAACCTAGAGAGGTGAGCAGTTGCTGAGTTATCTGTAGATGTAACTTGACTTGGTCTGGAGACTGGCCTACTATGAGCCAGTTGTCCAGGTAAGGGAAGATGGCAATTTTTTGCCTTCTTAGGGAGGCAACTGCTACTGCCAGGCATTTTGTGAATACCCTTGGAGCAGAGGTGAGGCCAAAGGGCACTGCTCTCAACTGGTAATGGCCTGAGGGCAGCTCGAACCTGAGGTACTTTCGATGGGAGCTTCTGATGAGAATATGGAAGTAGGCATCCTTGAGGTCCAGGGACGCAAGCCAGTCCCCTGGCCTTAGAAAGGGTAGAATAATTCCCAGAGTCACCATTTTGAATTTTGGTTTTAAAAGGTGCTTGTTTAAGTATCTGAGATCCAGGATGGGCCGCCATTCTCCTGTCTTTTTGGGGTAAGGAAGTACCTGGAGTACAATCCTTTGCCCTGGTGTAGGGGTGGAACCCTTTCCACAGCTCTGAGAGCCAGGAGGGAAGAGACTTCTGCCTCTAGGGCAAGTGCCTCTGGTGGATTTGCAGGTGGAAAGGATCTGGTTCTCATCTTTGGAATTTGTTTGAAGCTGAGAACCAGTCCCTGGCTTACTACTTCCAGGACCCACTTGTCTGATGTTAGAGACTTCCAGTCCTGGACAAAGTAAGCCAGCCTGCCCCCTACAGGTAGCTGAGAATCGGCCCTGGCAACCCCATCAGGGTGCCTCTTAGCAGGGCTTTAGGCTGAGGGGTGGAAGCAGGACTGCTTGTACCCCGTCTGCCTCTCCCTCTAAAGAACCCCCTCTGGGCATAAGCTGAACAGGAGGCCTGGGCTTGGTAAAAAGGCCTATGAAAAGGTCTGCCCCTGCCCCTGGAAGGCTGCCTTTGAGGAGTGGCCTGCCTTTCCTTGGCCTGTGCACTCCTATAGGTGGTCCTATACTCATCCATTTTCTTCATGTAATTCTCTGTCTGCTCCCCAAACAGAGAATTACCCACAACAGGAAAATCCATGGCCTTAGTCTGGGTATCCTGTGACAGGCTAGTACATCTGAGCCAAGCCATTCTGCAAAGTGCCACAGATGTAGCCATGACTCTTGATGACACATCATTAGAGTCCACTGCAGCATGGAATTGCACCTTGGATGCCTCAATACCATCAGCAGCCAACTGCTCCAGCTCCTTGGCAAACTGGCCAGGGACCTGTTTTGCTAGAAAGTAACAGTATCCCATCTGGATTTCTGATATCTAGCAACACAAGCCATATAATTTGCCTGTCTGAGTCCCAAGGATGCTGCCATGTACTGTTTCTTTGCCATGGCATCAATCCTCCTGGAGTCCTTGTCAGGGGTGTGTGAAGCCAAAGGAATATTTGCCTTGTCACAGGCTGCAGCCTGCACTACCCCAACATGGCTGCATTGTTGAGTAAAGAAATCTGTATCAAGAGCCTGACAATGTTTACCTCTTGTCCATTCTCTTATCCACAGGAGGTATAGTGTGAGAAGTTTTTAGAATTTTAACTGTCTGTTTCCCAAAAGATTTATGCAAAGGAATAGACAGTCTCCTAGACTCTGGGATATCCATCATTTCCACATAGTCAGGCTCCTCTTGATCATCCACAGCTTCCTCCATAGGGAGCTGGAGGGTTTCAGCCACTTTTTTATAAAACATAAAATGAGAAGGGACTAAGAAAGCCTAGGAGGAGACACTCCTGAAGGTCTGTCTGGGGAGATGTCCGGTTCAATGGGCACATCCAGACTTTCAAATCCACATCCACTCTCCTCATACTCCTCTTCCCCCTCCTCCGGTTCATAATATTCCTCTAAAATCATACTCTCGAACCTGTGGAACCGGCCGAACCATACGCTTACCTGATGCTGCCGGTTCGGTCAGAACCAGGGAAAGCGACTGGACAATTTTAATCGCTTTGGCTATTTCTTCAGCGGTTGGAGAGGAAAGTTTTGGCTCCACACCAGCTGATTTCCTAGTCCTTTTTGCTGGAACCGACTCCTCAGAGTCAGATCTCCTTTTGCCCGAGGAAGTCTCGCCCTGGTCAGAGGGCACTCCCTCTGAACCGGGCTGGCCATCCGGTTCAGTGGACTGTTTGGCCTCCCTTTCCCTGAGCCTACCAACTCTCTTTTCCAGGGTAGCTGCAGGAAAATTTTTGCAAATCTGGCAGTCTGCATTGAGGTGGTCAAACCCCAGACAAACACAGGTGGTGTGGGGGTCAGCCTTGGCAAAGACTTCCCCACAGACACTGCAGTGTTGAAACCCAGTGGGCCCAGTTTTTCTTTTGGGTCTCTCAGACATAATGCCAGCCTAACCAAACTTACCCGTTTATGGCAATCCGCCAGGTAAGACCCTCTTATCGGTTCCCAACCGTGTCACGGGTCGTGGAAAAAACCGTAATAAAATCCGTTTTTTTTAGAACTGATAAGAACTGGTAACCACATTCTAAATGACAGATTAATATATTTGAAACAACCTGATCGGTTCAAACTAAACCGATAAACCGTTTACAAGTTCCACACAGAATAGAAATTAATGTAAAACCTATCTAGTACTTACAATACCACAGACTTTAACCGACAAAATGAACCGAGCAGAAGGAGGAATCTCCGGAGTGACTGTTCAGTGAGGCGGAGTAAAGAATCTGACGGTTTGAGTTTGAAGAACAACAGACAGAGTTTCAACCAAGCTCGAGCTCAGCGTTCCATGCCTGGCATGGAAAGTTAACTCTTTCACCTCCGGAGCAGTTCGAAGGTTGGGACTCACTGCATATGTCATAATATAGCAAGACTTCATGTTGTTTGAACCAGTCCCTGGCTTACTACTTCCAGGACCCACTTGTCTGATGTAATAGACATCCAGTCCTGGACAAAGTAAGCCAGCCTGCCCCCTACTGGTACTGGACAATCGGTCCGGGCAGACCCATCAGGGTGTCTGCTTGGCAAGGGCTTTAGGCTGAGGGGTGGATGCAGGCCTGCTCATCCCCCGTCTGCCTCTCTCTCTGAAGAACCCCCTCTGAGAATAAGAAGAGGAGGCCTGAGCTTGGTAAAAAGGCCTTTGGAAAGGCCTGCCCCTGGACTGCTGCCTTTGAGGAGTGGCTTGCCTTTCTTTGGCCTGAGCACTCCTGTAAGTGGTCCTGTACCCGTCCATTTTTTTCATGTAGTTCTCTGTCTGCTCCCAAAACAGAGAATTACCAGTAACAGGGAAATCCATGGCCTTAGCCCGGGTATCCTGTGATAGGCTAGTACATCTGAGCCAAGCCATCCTCTGAAGAGCCACAGATGTAGCCATGACTCTTGATGAAACATCATTGGAGTCCACAGCAGCATGAAACTGCACTTTGGATGCCTCAATCCCATCTGCAGCCACCTGCTCCAGCTCCTTGGCAAGCTGGTCAGGGCCTGTTTAGCCAAAACCAGCACAGTGTCCCATCTGGACTTCTGGTATCTAGCTGTGTAGGCCATATAATTAGCCTGCCTGAGTCCCAAAGATGCTGCCATGTACTGTTTCTTTGCCATGGCATCAATCCTCCTGGAGTCCTTATCTGGGGGGTGTGATGCCAAGGGGATATTTACCTTATCACAGGCAGCAGCCTGCACTACCCCAACATGGCTGCATTGCTGAGAAAGGACCTCCGTATCTGAGCCTGAAAGAGTATACCTCTTGTCCATTCGTCTTTCCACAGGAGGTATGGAATTAGGAGTCTTAAGAATTTTATTTGTCTGTTTCCCAAAAGATTTGTGGAGGGGAATAGACAGTCTCCTGGACTCTGGGATGTCCATCATTTCAACAAAATCAGGCTCCTCCTGATCCTCTACTGCTTCTTCCATAGGAAGCTGGAGGGTTTCAGCCACTTTTTGTAAAACACAAAATGGGAAGGGGACTCAGAAAGCCTAGGAGGAAAAACACCTGAAGGTCTGTCTGGGGAGATGTCCAGGTCAATAGGCACATCCAGACTTTCATAATCACCATCATCATCCTCATACTCTCCCTCCTCCTCATCTGGTTCATAAAATTCTTTTAAGGTGTATTCTGGAACTGGGGGAACCTACCGAACCGAACCGAACCCCTGCCAGATGGTGCTGGTTCGGCCGGAACCGAAGTAAGCGATTGCACTATTCTTATCACCTTGGCTATCTCATCAGTGGTCGGAGTATAAATTTCTGGATCCGAACTGGACGATTTCTCTTTTTTTTTTCCCAGAACCAACTCCTCAGAATCAGCTCTCCTTTTGCCCGAAGAAGTATCGCCCTGGTCAGAGGGCACTCCTTCTGGTTCAGTCGGAACCGAACCGGGCTGGCCATCTGGGTCAGCGGACGTCTCGGCCTCCCTTTCCCACAGTCTACCTAATCTCTTTTCCAGGGTAGCTTTGGGAAAATTCTTACAAATTTGGCAGTCTGAATCGAGGTGGTCGAACCCTAGACAATAAACACAGGTGGTGTGGGGATCAGCCTTAGCAAAGACTTCCACACACACACTGCAGTGTTGAAACCCTGTGGGCCCGTTTTTTTCCTTGGGTTTCTCAGACATGGCCAATCCTTTCCAAAACGTACCCTTTTTTTGGCAATCCGCCAGGCAAGACTCCCCTATCGGTTCCTGACCATGTTACGGGTCTTGGAAAAAAACGTAATAAAAATCCAATTTCTTTGGAACCGAAATGGACCAGTTACCACACTATAAGTAAATTCACAAACTTTTTTACCTGAACTGATCAGTTCAACCAAACTGATCTACAATTTACAAGTTCCACACAGAAACTAAATAGAAATCCTATCTAGTACTCACGGTACCACAGACAGAGACTTAAGCCGACAGATTTGGTAGTAGCAATTCGGTAGAAACCGAGCGAAAAACGACACTTTAACCGACTTTTTTGAACCGAGCAAAGGAGAAATCTCCGGAGCGACTGTTCAGTGAGACGGAGTAAAGAATCTGACGGTTGGAGTTTAAACAACGGCAGACAGGGGCTTCAACTGAGCTCGCGGTGAACATTCCATGCTGGCCATGGAAAATTTCACTCTTTGTTCTCCGGGGCAGTTGAAAGGCAGGACCTAACTTCATATGTCAGAATACAGCAAGACTTCATGTTGTTTGAAATGCCTCCCAAATCACTCTCCAGTCCACATTCTCAGTGTCTGACTTCTGCTCCCACAGTAAACATTGAGTGGATCACCACCCTTCTGCACAGTAACGGTAGTATGTACAGTTCCCCTGTTGTGTTTTTTCCCACCTCATTAACCAACAAATAGGTCTTCCTGGAGGGCCAAGCAGTAAGCATCATGACTCACCAGAAAAACTGCTGTTCATGCCCTCATAAGGGCTGCACTTACAATGGATAACAATATTATTAGCAGGAGAGGCATACTAATCCCTTGAGCAAATCCACCCGACTTCCAGTGTCAGTCTACTCCTTTACTTATGATCTGCAGAACCCCGCAGGACAGTTCCCAGCAATTCTTCTCCAGTACTTTTCTGTGCTCTACTCCACAGTTCGAGTTGGCTGGCTACCACCCTTCCAAATCTTGAATGAGCCATACACAACTCCCTCAATACTGTCCTAACAAACGACAACACCCCACCCCACCCGAGGGTAATCTCCCTACACTGAATTCAAATAACAGTTTAGGTGCAGCCCTGCCACTCTGAGTATTTGTCATCGCTGGCTACTCTCATCCACAGTCAGGTAGTGATCACGATGTTGGCAGCCCCACATTTCTGATCTCACAGTGATCTGCTCAATATCCTCCTTCATGTCTTCAACTAACCCGAATATAGCTATACCCTGCTGGAATGGCCTCTTCAGTCCCTCTCTGGCATTCATTCTTCTCACCTGCTCCCCGCATCAAAAACTGGTGAGTTCACTACCCTTCTGCATCATGAATGTGGTTAGTATAGTCTCCCATGTTATTTTTACATATTATTATTAAGCATGATCTTCTGGTAAGCTAGGCTGATAGCTGCATTGCACAAGTGGAAAAATAGGCTTTCCTACCAATGTAAGATCTAAGCCATCTATGATTAAGCACTATTAAATGACGTGCATAATGATGTGCACACCCATCATTTAGCAGTGCCTAATCAAAGGTAGCCTAGATCTTTTAAGGATAGGAAAGCCCATCATTCCCCTTGTTCCCTGTTGCTATCAGCCTGATTTACTGGAAAGATATGTTTATATTTGATATGTCAAAATAAAACAGGGACTCTACTGCTTGCATTCATGATGCAGAAGGGTGATGAGCTCACCAGTTTTCGGTGTGAGGAGGAATAGTGAAGAATGAATACCAGAGGGGGACTGAGAAGGCCACTTTTGCAAGGTACTGCTATATTCAAGGAAGGGGGAAGACAGAGGAGAGAAATATGAGCAGATTACTGTGAGAAATAAGATGTGGGCTGCCAGCACCTTGATCACTACCTGACCCCGTTGTCCTGGCCAACATTCCCCTTCCCATAAAACCAGTTGATGCAATTGTCCAAGGCTGTGTGTGGATATTAATGTATGAAATGGCTGCCAATACATGTTCAGTCACTTCACTACCAGTCTAGTATTGCCTGTAAAGCACTTTGGGATACAATGTGTATGAAAACCACTATATAAATGCTGATTCTTATTATTTCCCATGGAAAAAGAAGACAAGACAGGCATATATTTGAGTTTCGAGAAAGTATGAACTCTAACATTGGACTGAACAAGAACTTTGCTACAAAAATGTGGTGGTTCAAAGGGGTGATGAAGGGTGTGGCTGCACCCCCCCCCACACACACACACAGTAATGTACTTGCATGCTGCTGCTGCTGCATTTCACTTTGTAGATGAAGTCCGATTTATTGATTGTACAAATGTTTACATTCAAACTATGGATTACATTTGTAGGTTCTGTCAAAAACGTACTAGAAAAGAATAGCAGAAAATATAAAGGTTTAATAAAAATGTTAATAAGTACATATTAAGCATGCACACCACCCCAGCACCCCCATTGTAGCATCTTGGATCCACCATAACCACTAGACCATCAGGTTATTCAAGGTTTGTACTGCACTGTGGTTTGCCACAGAGAAAGTCGGATTAAAACACAATTTCAGTATGTTAAAATAAACAAAATGAAGAGAACCATAGCCTAACATGTGTATTATACAAAATAATGTATATGGTTTTGACCATTTGGGTGAAACAATTCTATACAAAGGGAAAAAATAACTAGTTAGCACTATAGAGAGCCATATATCTTTCTGACTTTGGCTCCAGTGATGTCACCACATAACACATTTGGTGGCCAGTTTAGGAAGCAGGTAAGACAGTTTTTTTTGAAATTAGAAGGCTGATGTTACAATATTCAAATGCTCTGGAACCACATTTAGGTAAATTATATAAATGTAGTTTTAGCCCTAATGAATACAGCAGCCTTTCCTTTAGTCACCTATGGAGTCAGATTTTTGAATAGTTTGTTGTCAAAATGTTGTTTAGGTATCCTTTAATAAGATGTCAATAAAACTGATGAAGTTTTAAAAAAAAACTGGTGAGTAAATTCCTACCTGCCAACATTATTTGCCATTGGCTTATCTAGAAAAGAAAACTACATTTTTTTAATAAATGTACTGCTCAGTCCACTCTAGCAAGACGTTTGTACACATCTGAATTTCGTTTTACTCACCTCACTTTCAAAATGAGGAGTACAGGTACTGATCCCAAAAAATCTTATCTAGAGCCCTGCATGTAGGCTTTAAAAAACAAAAAAAAAATAAAACACAACCATACAGATATTGTATACCAGTGAGCCCCTGGTTGGGGGTGCACATTACCCATTAAAGTAGTTTGTTCCCATTACCGTGGGGAAACACAAGAACAAAACATTTCATAAATGTTATGCTAGAAACACAGAATCTATCGGACTAAATCAGACAACAGACCACCTAGTTAATCCCTTGTTCAATCACAAGACAGTCTCAACTATGCTATTTCAGAATACTGAGAACTGTAACCTCCCCTTGACTGTTTAAATCTTGCACCCAGTGACAGTCTGCTTCACTAGAAACACATCTTGTTGAATTTTAAAAATAACCACTCTGGCAACCTATTTTGGCTACCAACCCTTAGAGAGAAAAATGTATCCCCTCATAGCCACAGTTAATGTCCTTCTACTATCCACATTCAGTTGGAAAGCGTCTTATAATCCCCATTGATCCTCATCATAATTTCAAATACTAATATCATACAAGCCCCCACCCCCATATCTTTCTGTTCTTCAGAGGAAAGGTTTGGGCTGCCTTACCAATTTCGTTCTAGTCCATCTTAAAGCCAACATTCTTAAAAACACTGAATTATTAAAGTGGACCACTGAATGTATTTAATTCCAGGACCAGAAGCCTTTCCAGATAGTGGAGCTGGACTAGTTAACAAAAAAAGAAATTTTAGATGCTTGCAGAAATTACATTCAACCTGTAATAAAACGACATTGCCAGGATAAGGCAGATATTCGATCAAAATAACAACCAAAAGTCAGTAAGATCAGACAAATAAGATCACACTGCAGTGGGACAGTAGGAAAGCTCAAAGCACAGGAATAAGAAGTAATTACACCCCTCATTCTACAAGGCAGTATAACATGTAACAGTGTCATGGAATATATACAAAAGAGATTATTTATTTTCCATTTCCAAAGGTCAAGTTGTGAGTGAACTGAAATAGAGGCAGCAATTAGAAAATTATACTAAATTATTGTAATTATTCCCAGCAAACAAGAGCACTCCAAAACCCACCATTAGTTACTTCCTGCCTCCTCATTCCAAAGAAGATGATGAGCAGAGGATAGTAGGTCAACAAGCTGATGAAAACGAAATTATTTTCCACAAAAGAGCATAGTGTCATGTATGGTGGCCTTTTAGTGCTTGAAGAGATCTGCCAGTATGGGTCTGGCCATGGAATGTGGACCTTTTGACTATGGGTCCTGAACAACTGCAAGGTGTACGAACAAGGAGGCTGAGGACTTCCAAATTCCAACTGAAGTTCATTTCTTATCATCTACAATGGCTAGGCTTAAGTATCAGTCCCAGTATCTTAGTGGTAGCAGGGAGTCTCAGGTTTGGGGGCTATTAATTTCCTGGGCCAGAGACGGGCAGATACATTCACTTTCTTAAAGTGGGGCAGGGGGTGGAAGGGTGGCTTAGGAAATGTTGCTAAATGGCAGCAACAGTAGTTAGTTGCTTCACTAGCAGGGCTTCATGACGATCATGGAGGAGACTGTTATTCTGCTAAGGAAAAGTGTCACACCATGCCTAGAACAGTAAGCATTATGGACATGATATGGAGGAAAACAAGAAAAGATTACTTACCATGGTAATACTGTTTTTTCCCAGGGGATCCCTCACTATGCTTGACATATGCAGCTTAGCTCGCTGTGTTGAGCTGCCCCGGAGAGTGGAATATAAGCAAATTAGAGGAATTTCAAACAGAATTCAAACCTTTGTTGCAAGGTGGTGCCGTGTTCCGCGCGATAATGTCAGATCTATCTTGATCGCCTATAGGGCAACAGGCACAAGACCTACTAGTCTATCCTACACTATACCAACCGTATATACTCATGTATAGGTCGGGGGGTATTATTTATGTATGCAGGCAGAGTATCTTGTCATTGACTTGCATATAAGTCAGAACCGTTTTTTTCAACTTTGATTTCTGGTGGGCTAAGATGACGGAATCATACAACAAAGTAAAAATAAAATGAAAACTGCATGAAATTGATTAAATAAATTGACAGCAATGCAAATGAAATAATGTGCCACTATATAATCTATTTGAAATTATTTATTATTGCATTTTTTTTATCGTTTAATGTATATATTTCAAGAAAAAAAAAATAAAGAGAAACCAGGATAAAACCAAAGTAGCGGGACTTTTGGACTTCGGGGACATAGGGACTTCACACATGACACTGGCTGTGTAATTCAGACTTCAGGTCAGAGAATCACACTGACCCCATTTTCAGAAATCACTGCTACTGTGAAGTAAGAACAAAAAAAAAAATCCTGAAATTCAGTCATTCCGGTACTTCGCATCATGACACTGGCTCCACTGAAGTGCAGGGGGGAAGGGAAGGCTTGACAGGTCAGGCAAGTCCTTGACAAGGGGTCAATTAGGTGCGACGAGTCATTGATAGTAAACGGGATGATAACTGAAGCAGGGCAGGCAGTTAGAGCTACAGAAGGCGTGAGGTACATTTCTGAAGCATGTGTTAAGTCTCTAATTTGCCGGCATTCATGGTAAAGTGTTGTTTCTGTTGTGTCTCACAAGGTGAAAGGTAATTTTAAACTCTGTCAATGACTCACATATAAGTCGGAACTGCGTTTTGATCAATGAAATCCGGTTTCAGAAATCCAACTTATATGCGAGTATATACAGTAAAAGGAGAATTTCCCAATAACCATAAAATTTCTGGCCTCCTGACCAACAATAGCATAATAAGCCATAAACTACAGCACAAGTGCTTGTGAATGAACAGCAAGCAGGTGAATGACAACAAAATAGTGATTTCTATAGAGTCTTTCCCGGGTTGTGGAAGGGGAGACAGGGTGGGAGATTCAAGCATAGTGAAGGATCCCCTGGAGGAAACAATATTACTATGGTGCTCGATCTGAGGAGAGGGAGGTGATCAGCCGGGTGCCACAGGGATCAGTTCTGGGGCCAGTCCTCTTCAATGTCTTCATAAGTGACATTGCGGAGGGGCTGGAGGGAAAAGTATGTATTTTTGCAGACAACACAAAGATCTGCAACAGGGTTGACACTCCAGAGGGGGTAGAACAAATGAGAAAAAAACCTAAGCAGATTGGAGGAGTGGTCAGAAGTGTGGCAGCTAGGTTTCAATGCTAAAAACTGCAAAATCGTGCACTTGGGGAGCAGAAATCCAAGGAAGGAGTACAAGATGGGGGCTACTGACAGCCACCAAGCAGGAACGGGACCTGGGGGTACTTATATCGGTTGACCTAAAGGCAACCAAACAATGTGAGAAGGTTGTAGGGGAAAGCCAGTAGGATGCTGAGGTGCACAGGGAGAGGTATCACCAGCAGAAAGGAGGTGGTGGTTATGCCGCTGTACAGATCCGCTAGTGAGACCTCAGTGGAGTAGCTTGTCCAGTTATGGAGACCGCAGCTCTGGAAGGACATAGAGTGGATGCAGTCCAGAGGAGGGCTACGAAGATGGTGCAGGGTTTGCATGAAAAGCTCTATGAGGAGAGGCTAGGGGAACTCAATATGTATTCGGGGGTGGGGTGTCATGCTACAAATGTTCAATTATTTCACGGGAAAAACAAGGTATATGAGAGTAGCATCTTTCAAAAAAGAAGATGTGCAAGAAATACAGGTTACTCACCTGTAACAGGAGTTCTAGGAATGGTATATGTTGTTCATCCACACTTATTGGCAGGTTCCTTGCCGCTTTAAATCTTGCCGGAAGGTCTTCAAGCTGGCTCCTCCCACCCACCCGGGTGGTAAAACTCACGGCTCCGCCCCATGACGCCAGATCTAGCCCGCTGGAAGCCAGGTTGTGCTGCCAGCCAGGGAGTCAGGATCGTAGGATGAACAACATATACCATTCCTAGAACTCCTGTTAGCAGGTGAGTAACTTGTATTTCTAGGGACATGGATATGTTGTTCATCCACACTTATTGGCAGACTCCTAGCAGTTCTCCGGGAGGAGGGAGGCAAGCGACACCCCCTACTTGGGTATAAAGACTGGAGAACCGAGGCCCCGACCAACATCCCGGCGTGACCCAAGGTCAATGTGGAAGGGGAAACGGTATAGCCTGCTTCCAGGTAGGAGCCCCGCGGATATCCTAGACAGGAGTATCCTCGGAAGCAGCCACCGATGCAGCGGAAGGGTAGGTAAAATGAGCACTTATCCCTCTGGGAGGCACCATGCCCGCCCACCTACAGCGCAGACCTATGTAGAAGGTGACCCGCCTGCTCGTCGTCCGCTTGGCTGCAAGTCTGCCAGGTGCAGCTTCAGCGTAGATGACAAACAGCTGGCGAACCTCTCCCGAACTTCAACCCTACACTCCCTGGGTAGGCGAGAGTCAGATAGGGTCCCAAAGGATCCTATATACGGCCACCAAGGCGTGAATGGGGATGAACCCCGACAGAGACAATGCCCGGATAGGGAAAGACTCCGCCACCGCCTACGGAAGGAACTTCGGGTGGGGCGCAGGACAACCTTGTCCCTGTGGAAGGCCAGATAGGGAGATTTGAAGGAGCGCCTGGAACTCTCCCCTCCTTCTGGATGGCAGAGAAGCCCCAAGAAGGTATTCTTCCACAACAGGTGGGGAAACTCGCACCTGTGCAAAGGTTCGAACGGCTTGCCCGTGAGCCAAGCCCATACCAGCGAAGATCCCACAGAAATGGGGATACTTTCCCCGAAGGGGAGGTGTGATCGAGGCCTAGAAAAGCGCCAGACCACCTTTCTGAGCCGACTGCCTTCCATTGCGCCCGGAAGACGGGGTGATCAACAGAAGCACCTAGAGGATCGTCGGCCGAAGCCCTAGTTTCAAAGGAACGGACCGCAGACGCTCCGGAATGCTCGCCGAGGGATAGGAGCGAGGTCCCAGGCCCTATCCCAACCCCAGATGGAGAACTCATCCATTCGAAGGCGAGCATGTTTGACCGACTCCTGGCAGGATGCCTCGAAAACGTCGAGGACCTTGCCGAAGGACCCCAAGCCTGGCCCCTAGCCACACAGGGACCAGGCCTTCAGGTGCAGGGATTGAAGGTCCAGAAGGAAAACCTTCCCCCTGAAAACAGAGATCAGGGCCGGGCGGGCTGGAAGCCGCCTCGGGAGCCTGGGGCAGAGACTAAGGAGAGCTGGCAAACCAGTCTGGGGCTACCAGAATCGCCTGCGCCTAGTCCCTCCTCGCCTTGCCCGTGGGTCAAGGGAAATGAGGGAGAGGCGTAGAAGAAGCCTGGGGTCCGCGGCCTCGACGGCATCCCCTACAGCGAACCTTGCTGAGGGGCCGGGCATGAGACAGTCTCGGCCTTGTATTCTCCCTGGAGGGAAGGAGGGAGAAGATCCTGTGCTACCTCTGGCAGGGGAGACCACTCGTGAGGCACAGCCTATGACCGGCTTAGGGCATCAGCCGGGGTGCTGGAGGCTCCTGCCATCGAATGGCTAGGAAAAATGCCTCCCGGCTGCGTGAAAGACCCAATGCGGAGAACCTCCTTACGCCGAGGCAAGAGGCTCGTCCAAACCTGGCGGGTTAGGTAGCACATGGTCGTGGTGTAGTCCGCCTGGACTGAGACCACTAGACCACGCACAAATGGAGCGAGCGGTGCAAGCAAGCGGACCGCCTAGAGCTCCAGCGGGTAGGAAAGACATCGGGACTCCCGAGAGGACCAGAGGCGGAGCACTCTGTATTCCCCTAGATGGGCACCCCACCCATCCGAGAAGCATCGGTCGGAGAAGACCGTCGACTCAGGGCAGACGAACAGGATGTTCTCCTGCAAGAGCTGGAATGGTCCGAGGTAGAGCGTTCCCCTAACTCCTGGGCTGTAGTCACGAGCTGGTCTGAAGGAACACAGCACTGACACCGCTGGCTGGCCCGTCCCCGCAAGGGGGACGCATGAACCGGTGGGTCCTCAGACCACGCTGGAGCCGGCCACCGCAAGGCCCAGGAGGTGCAGGAGGTCCCGGCAGGGCGCAATTGCCCAGTCAGACCCGACTAGGTAAGGGAGGAAGAACCTCAGCCCTGTCCGCCAGAAGCCGAGCTCGGACTCAAGAGTCGAGTCTCGTCCCGAAGAAGTATCACCCGCTAAGATAAGAGTTCCAACAAGGCTCCGATAAAAGGAGACCAGTCTGAGAGCCAGAACTCTGGATCGTCCCCTTCCGTCCGGAAGGGTTGCAGTCAGGCCGCCATCCGGGTGGGGTTATGCCCGAACCCCTCGATGCCACAGAACCTGCTGGGCAGAGACCGAAGGGCCTGGACTGGAACTCGTAAAGAGATCCTCCGCTTAAGAAAGGGAAGAGTCTCCCAAGAAATGGACGGAACGAAGGTACGGACGTCCTGGAGGTCCAGGAAGAAGCCTCGTATGGAGGATGGGATATCTGAGGCAGAGAGACCATCTGGACTGTGGAAAAAAATGGGGCAAGCCCCCCGTCCGTTTGGGACCAGGAATACCTGGACATGAACCCAGGGTCTGAAGGAGGGTCCGCAACCTTCCCGATCACCTCTAATTAGAGGGTCAGGCAAGTAGGCTCAGCAGGCTGACAACTAGGCTGTGGACCCCAAGACCCCCGTGGGGAAACGGCTCGAAAGGGTGGTGCCTGCTCACAATCCCGAGGCAGGGCCTTCCCCTAGCACCTCCGACACCCAAAGGTCCGGGAGGCGGACCAGGTGGAGGAGTGGCAGAGCAAATCTCCCCACAGGCGAACCGGAGTGAGAAAGCGGCAGGGGCGGGACAGCCCCTAGCCCACGTCACTGGGCAGGCTTGGAGGAGGAATTGGCCGAGGGAGCTCCTGGGCCTTTGCCTTCCTGCTTCCTTTTAGAGGAAGACGCTGGTTAGGAGTCAGGATGCCCTGCGCAAGCCTGCTGGCCCTCGTGCTGGGCCGGTCGAGCCGCAGGGGCTGGGGGCAAAGGGGCTTACACAAAGGCTGCCGGCTGCCCTTGTCCCTCCGGGCGGGAGTGACTGAGTCCGGAGTGGCATCGGACTTCTCGATCCCCTGGAGGTGTCCCTCCACTCCAGGGCCGAAAAGGTCAGTCCCCAAGAAGGGGATGTCCGCCAACTTGTGCTGGGTTTCCAGTGAGAGAGGGGATAACCTCAGCTACGCCCTGCGGCGCATGGCCACTGCGGCCGCCACCGACCTGGCACAGGAATCACCTAAGTCCAGAGCAGTCTGAAGCTGCTGCTTCGCCACCGCCCTACCCTGGTCCCGCACCGTGGTCCGCAGGTCGGCCGGGAGATGAAGGGGCACCTCGTCCAGGGAGCCCAAAAGGGAGTGGGAGAAATGTGCCATCAGTGCAGCCGAGCTGCCCTGTCGGAGGCCTAGGGAGGACGCAGCGTAAACCTTGCGCCTGACATAGTCCATCCTTTTGGACTCCTTGTTGGGGGGCCTATCCACATCCCGAGCGTTCCCAGAACACTGGAAAACATTGTCGGTAACTAACCCCTCAGCCGAGGGGTGCTCCGAGAAACCGGGCAAAGAACTGGCAGGGACAGAATACTTCCTGGCCATCCTGACCGAGGGCACAGGGCAGGAAGTAGGCAGCCGCCAGAGCTCCAAGGCCGGGCCCACGATGGCCTCGGCCACCGGGAAGGCCTCCGAGGGTGAACCCCTTCGGTCTAGAATCTCCGTAAGGAGATACGGGGCCCGTTTGGACACGGGCTCGAGCTGCATCCCGATGAATTCCGAGATGAGCTGAAGCAGACCCATGAAGGACGATGGGCTATCGTCCACAGATCGTTCCGGAAAGGACCCCGGGTCCTCCTGACTGGGGAACATCGAGGAGTCGACTTCGGACTCCGAGGGGTCTGCAAAAAGCTGCCTCAGGCCTGAGTCACTCTTCGTCCGTCGAGGGCGGGCGGGAGTGAGGGGGACAGACAACCTGTGGGACAGGTCGTGACCCGACCGAGGTTCCACCGAGGGCGGTGGGGCAGCAAGGTTCAGATGAACAACCGTCCCCGGAGTGGGCACCTCGACTGCAGCGAGCGGTTGAGTAGGCCGATCGGGCGGCAGCTGCTTGCTGGACGGGGAATGAACGGGAGTCGATTGATTCCCGAACAACAACAACTGCTGCCACAAGAACTCCTCGTAACGTCGACGCCATCGGCATCGAAGCCACTCCTCATCCGAGGAGGAGGCGAGGAAGACGTGCGCCACTTAACTGGTGCCCCAACAGAAGCGCTGAAGTCGGCGTGAGTGCTTGACCGAGACCGAATCTCGGGAAACCGAGGCGGGCCTGGGAAAGGCGGGGCGCGCCCGCTCCTCCTCGCTTCGGAAGAAAGGGCAGAGGTCTGTCGACCCAAAGGTACAGGCAGAACCTCAGCCTCCGCCCGGGAACCGGCGAGAGGATGGCGCTCCAGCAGAGGTAGCCCAGATGCAGGGTCGAGACTCGACAACGTCGACGGAGTCCTGGCGGCTGACCTGGCGGGGACACCGTGAAGCCAGAGGCCTGAGCCGCACCCTCGAAGCCGAAGGTGAGACGTCAGCTGGCAGGGGAGGGGGACTCGCTCCCTCCAGCGCGGCGATGGGACTTAGCCTGTGACTCCTTGGACTTGGGCGGGAGGCAGGTCCCGAGGTCCCTCTCCTTCGAGGAAAGGGACTGGCAGCTCCTTGAAAGAAGCTGAATGAGGAGGACACAAGGAGGGGGATAAAGTGCAGCGGCCGAGGAGGAGGAGGAGCAGCCGCCCCCTCCCTGGAGGAAAGAAGATCGAGCTGCTCAGCCAAGACAGCCGACGCGGACACTGCCTGACGAGTTTCCAAGGAATTTTCCGGAGTGGAAAAGGTTTCAGGTCGCCTGAGCCCGGAACGGGCCACACGATCCTCCAGTGAGCTGGTCGAAAGGGCACAGCAAAAATCTCAAACTTGCGGATCATGATCCAAGTCGAGGCAGTAGACGCACGTGGAGTGCGGGACTTTCCTGGAGGAATTAACCGGGTGCCGGAAAACGAATGATTCATCGCCACAGCGAGAGAAGAAGACCGAAGTTTAGACAAACTTCCAATTAAATTCGGAGAGACCGAAAATTTCAGGAACCAGTCGAAAACGCAGAGCGCTAAGGAGGGAACCTGAGCTTCCAAGCGGTAAGGAAGATCTGGCGTCATGGGGTGGAGCCGAGAGTTTTACCACCCGGGTGGGTGGGAGGAGCCACCTTGAAGACCTTCCGGCAAGATTTAAAGCGGCAAGGAACCTGCAAATAAGTGTGGATGAACAACATATCCATGTCCCTAGAACTAGGGGGCACGAGATGAAGATGGGGGTTCAGGGGCAACATGAGGAAGAGCTTTTTCACCGAGAGTGTGGTGGATGCTTGGAACGGCCTCCCGAAGGAGGTGGTGGGGGCAAAAACTGTTTGGGAATTCAAGAATGCATGAGACACACACAAGGGTACCCTAGAGACAGGAAAGAAAGGGTGAGTTGTAGATCAACTAGGATCTGTGGTTTTGCAATAGGTAGGGAAATGGGCAGACGGGGTAGGCCATATGGCCCTTATCTGCTGTCAACTTCTATGTTTCTTCAAACCCCAGGAATCCCTCACTATGCCTGATATATGCGGACTACAAAGCAGTACCTTGGAAGGCTGAGTACAGAAAGTACAGTTACATAAGAACTTAACGTAACAGATTTTCGAGAAGAGCTTTTGCAGCAGGTAACACCATTATGACTATGCCACCAGGCACTAGGACCCAACGGAAACATTTTAGCTAGCAGTCTAAGGCAGGGGACCGCTCCCCTGATGTCAGCATCACCTCCGTACACCCGCCGAAGACATGGCTAGCATAAAGGATGGGAAACTGAGGAGGTTCTAACATCCCCCAGAAAGAAGGAACTTGTATAACCATGGGGGAAGGTGAGAGGGAAAGCATACCTGCTGCAAGAGCTCTTCTCAAAGATCTGCTGTTAAAGTAAGTTCTTACGTAACTGTACTATATCACTTCGACATAGAGCTCTTGCAGCAGGTAACACCATTAGGACGGAGTCCCAAGCGGTAAAACGATAGAATCCAGGTCAGAAGGGTGGTGGTTATATGCAAAAGTAAATCACCGGAACTCTTAAGAGAGTAGTCCCTGGAGAACGGCAAGGCCAACGCTTGTCCTCCTCCTAGAAGCAATGTCCAGACTGTAGTGTTTAATAAAAGTGTGGCCTGAACTCCAAGTGGCAGCTGCACAGAGATTAGCTGCCGAGACATTCGTTAGGGGTGCAAATGAAGTGGCAACACTCCTAGTGGAGTGACCTTTAACTGGTCCCGGTAAAGGTTTGTCGTACTTTTGATAGCAGAAAAGAAAAAATTACTCACCATAGTAATGTTGTTTCTTCTAATGGAGTCTTGCTGCATTCAGACATAATGCAGTTAGCCCCAACACTTGAACTGCCCCAGAGCTCAGCTTTCAAACCTCTGTCTGTGGTACTTCCCAGTGTAACCGTCAGATTCTTACGAGCACACTAACTAACATACTGTAGTATGGAAATTGTTCAACATATAGCCAAAGGGCAAAAAATTATTTTTGGGCCCAAAAGACTTAAGTCGAGAACCCAAGAAGGAAAGGTAGTGACAATATTTAAGTATAAAACACCAGAAAAATAATACCAACATCCACCCCACCCAAGAGGGAGGGTACAAGGTAGACCACTGAGGTGCAACACTGTACCTGCCAGCCCACTTCCCAAAAACCAGGTTCCGAGAGGGGAGGAGGTCTGAATACAGCAAGACTCCATTAGAAGAAACAACATTACTATGGTGAGTAATTTTTTCTTCAAACAACATGAAGTCTTGCTCTATTCAGACATAATACAGACTACCAAGCAGTTCCTATGGAGGAGGGAATGCAGAACCTACTTTGGGAAGAGACTCTACTGAACTGCTGTGCCAAACCTAGCATCACTCCTAGCCTGGATGTCCAGGGAGTAATGTTTGTAAAAGTATGTACTGTTTCCAGGTGGCTGCTTTACAGATCTCTAACAAAGGTATATCTCTGGCCGCAGCTAGAGAAGCAGCTGTACCCCTAGTCGAATGAGCCCTCAGGCCTGAAGGGGGTGTTCTACCCAACTTGTCATAACAGAATTGTATACAAGAAACAAGCCACTTGGCAATAGTTCTTTTAGTGGCAGGCTTACCTTTCCCCACTTCACCATGAGTGAGAAAAAACTCTGCAAGAGTTGAGCTCCGCCCCGATGAAGTTGATCACCTGAGAGGGTACGAGTTCTGATTTGGCCTCTTTGACCAGGATGCCAAGGGAGACACAAAGTCTGGAGGGCCAGGTCTCTTGATCGCTCCACCTCCTGCCTGGAGGGACCTGCAATCAGCCAGTCATCCAGGTAGGGGATAAACCCGGACTGCTCAGCGCCTCAGGTAAGCTGCCACCACTGCGATGCACTTGTTGAAGACTCTGGGGGCAGAGGACAGGCCGAATGGCATGGTCTGGAACTCAGAGGGCTCCCTCTGCTCAGAAGCAGAGGAACTTTCTGTGAGACGGATGGATCGGGATGTTAAAAGAACACGTCCTGTAGGTCCAGGGAGCAGAACCACATGTTTTGCTCCAGAGGTGGAATGATCTGGGAGAGAGTGACCATCCTGAAAGTGCGCAACTTGAGAAACTTGTTCAGGTCATGCAGATCTAGAATTGAGTAATACCGCCCCCCCACCCCCGTCTGTTTTGGCATCAGGAAGTACCTGGAGAAACCCTGGCTGTCCTGGAGGATCCGCAACAGGAACCACGACCTCCTTGCGAAGGAGCTGGGCAATGTTGTCCCGAAGGACTGACAGAATGTCTGTGGATACCAAGTCTTCCCGTGGGCTCGGCAAGGAGGGTACTGCTTGAACTCCAAAGGCATACCCTGACCGACCACCTCAAGAACCCACCTGTCTGTGGTGACAGCGGACCAGGCAGAAAAGAAGTGGCAGAGCCGGCCCCCCACGGGAGGCGTGACAGACATGAGGGAGGCACCCCTCATCTCATCACTGAGCAGGCTTAGAGGCGGAGGGGGGCCTGGCTGAGAAACCATTGGGCCTCTCCCACCAGGCTTACAGATGACTGAGGCCACCAACTTTGGCCGAGGTAGCCAGGCCTGAGCCTGCTGCCCAGCTTGGGGCTGGTTTGGCCGCAGGAGTGGAGGAGGACAGAAAGGGCTTCTTTTTCTGCTGCTTAGAGCCCTCAGGGTCCCTCTGAGCGGATGTCACAGAGTCCATGGTGGCACTGGACTTTTCAATGCGGGTGAGGTGGCCTTTGACCCGGGCCAGAACAGGTCGGTGCCCAGGAAGGGGATATCCACCAGCTTGTGCTGCGTGTCTGTCATGAAGGCTGAGATCCACAGCCAAGCCCTGCAGTGCATGGCCACTGCGGCTGCCATGGAGCGGGCACAGGAGTTCCCATTGTCCATGGCTGCCTGGAGCTTTTGCTTTGCTACAGCCTGGCCCAGGTCCCAGACCTGTTTGACCATGGTCTGGAGGTCTGCCGGTAGATTAGGAAGCACCTCATCCAGGGTGCCCAACAGGGCATGGGAGAAGTGGGCCATCAGGAGGGCCGAGTTCGTCTGGCAAAGGCCAAGCAAAGAGGCAGTTCCTGGATTCTTCGTCAGGTGGCTTGCTGATGCCCCCCTCATTGTCAGAGCACCGGAACACTGAATTGGCCACCAAGCCCTCAGCCGAGAGGTGTTCTGCAAGACCGGAAGGGAGCCAGTAGAGACCGCATACTTGTGGGCCGGGCAGGAAGTGGGGCACTGCCAAAGCTCCAAGGCAGGACTAAGGATGGCCTCTGCCACCGGGAAAGCTTCCCCAATGGAGTCTCCACTGGTCTAAGATCTTGGTTAGGGGGTACCAAGCCCGTTTCTGGACAGGGTCCATCTTCAGACCCGTAGAGTTCGAGATCAGGCGGAGGACGCCGGTAAAGAAGGTAGGGTCTTCGTCCGTAGAGAGATCCCCGACAACTCCACATCAACCTGATGGGAGTGTGAGAAGGAACTCTCCAACTTCGAGGAGTAGTTGAAGAGAGGTCGACCACCAGACTCCTCGCTGACCTTCCACAGACGGTTAGGAGTGATGGTGACAGACTGCCAATGGGGGAAGCCCCTTGGTCAGAGTGCCAGATTTCGGCTGTTTAGGTGGTGGCTCCACAGGAATCAGTGGAGATACTGGAGTCAGCTGAGACGGGACCAATTTGGTCAGCTCCTGAGGTGGAGAAGGCATCGGCCATTCAGGTGAAAGTCAGGTGATGGCTGGTGTAAAAGCTGGGATCGGCTTCATACTGGAAAAAAACTGAAATTTAAAATACCTGTAAAATTTCTTTCTTTGATGGCTGGTCTCCAGGCTTCCATACTCCTGGGCTGTACCTCCTGTTGCTGGTTGTCAGGCAGGATTCAAGATCTGCAGCAGGGGGCATCTAGCCCTCCCCTTCTGTCTTTCTCCAGTGTTTCCTAGAGCAGTCCAAATGTGGCAATACCATGAGAACTTGGAAACAAAACACAAGAAAGTTTAAGGCAACCATGGCCCTGAGTGAGGCCAGCCAACTATGTACATTCTGGGAGGGAATCTGGAGCCCGGAGACCAGCTGCTGGAGAAAGAAAATTTACAGGTATTTAAATTCTGATTTCTCTCCCCTAAGCTGGTCTCCAGGGTTCCTTACTCCTGGGATATACAAAAGCAGTACATCCCAGATGCCCCAGGTGGGAAGAATGTCCACTGTCCTTAAGAGTCCACCACTGCCTGAAGCACCCAACGGTCAAAGGATGCCTCTGCCGAGGACATCACGTCCAGCCTGTAAAATTTAGTAAATGTGTGAATGGATGACCAAGTGGCCACCCTGCATAAGTCTGCTAGAGATGCTTCTCTGAAGTTTGCCCACGAAGTGGCCATCAGGTGGAATGTGCTCTGACTGAGCCAGGCAGAGGTACCCTGGCCTTGTCGTAAGCCGTGGAGATGACTGATCTGATCCATCTGGCTATAGTGACTTTTGACGCTCTTTTACCCATATTTAGAACTGTAGTCAAAATGAAAAAGCTTGATGTTTTACAGATATCTTCTGTCCTCTTGATATACATCATCAAGACTCTTCTCAGGTCTAGCATATGAAATTCCCTTTCCTTTTCATTTTTGGGATGTGGACAAAAGGAAGGAAGGATAAGAGCTTGGTTGCAATGGAAAGGGGACATTACTTTAGGTAAAAACCCTGGATCGGTTCAAAGGACCACAGAGTCCTGATGAAAAACCACGTATGGCTCTTTGGTGGACGGCGCTCCCAGTTCGCTGATCCTCCTTGCTGAAGTAATAGCTACCAGAAAAACCACCTTCATTGTGAGATGCATAATGGAAGCTTCCTTAAGAGGTTCAAAAGGCGCCTTGCTCAAGGCTTTGAGAACCAGGTTAAGTCTCCAAGGTGGAACTACTGGCTTACTCTGGGGGGTGGGGTGCGTTTTAACGTTGCCACCCTTAGAAACCTCCTGACATGAAGGTATGAGCCCAGTGATTCTCCCATGTCTACCAACAAGAGTGCTTCCTGGGCTGAGACCTGAACTGTTAGGGTGGCTGGTTGCAGCCCTTTGTCAAATCCCTCTTGAAGAAACTGTAATGGTATAAGTAAGGATATTGTCTGGTCTTGCATATCTCTGGATTGAAGCCAGGACAAGAATTTCCTCCAGATTCTATAATACACTCTAGAATAGGAGGGGCAACGAGAATTCATCATCATTTCGATTACTGGAGCCATGTAGCCTAGTTCCTTGAAAGTTTACCGTTCAATTTCCAACCCAAGAGGGATAAATTGCTCAAACTGGGGTGCAGGACTGGCCCCTAATGGAGAAGGTCCAGGCTGAATTAGAAAAGTACAGGCGGACCTATTGAGAGCTGAATGAGAAGCAGGAACCAAGGACAGTGAGACCATCGAGGACAGACTGGGATGATCTCCCCTTTGTCTTGGGCCACTTTGTGCAGAACCCTGGTAAGCAGTGGGTAAGCAGTGGTATCAGAGGGAAGGTATACAGGAGGCTGAACTGATCCCAGTCTAGGTAAAAGGCGTCCTGAGCTACTGCTTATTTATTTATTTGTACATCGGTTTACAACCTTTGAGTCAGAGGCTCGTTGCCAAAGGTACCTCGTCACAAAGAGGACAAATACAGTACAACATTTAGTTACAATATTGCGGTTACAGCCTACATCATTGCGGTTACAGTTTTGGTAAATACAGGCAGTTATAACTTACTTACAATTTAAGTGTTACAGGAATGGTATTCACAGGTTATTACAGTTATATGGGTACAGATTGAGCGATAAGCATACATTGGTAATGTGGATAAGAAGTCTTGAGCAGGGACTGCTAGAGGTGAATGAGTTCAGGGGCTAAGGGACACAGTTTGTGATTAGTTTGGGTGAGGCGCCACTCAGAGAGTTTTGTCAGTTAGTTTAGGTGAGGAGCCAGTCAGAGAGCTTTGTCAGGGCATATCAAACTAGATCACCTAGAGACAGGAACAGCTACTCATGTTAAATAGCCGACTCCGAAGTGAGATTTTGAAACGGGAGATTGTAGACCTAGACTGCTAGGTCGTCCCTGGCCAGGGAGCAAAATTGTTCTGCCTTGGAGTTTCATCTGGATGCAAACAGATCTACATGGGGATTGTCCCACTGTTCTGTTAGGAGGTGGAAGGCGCTGTCCTTCAGCTCCCACTCCCCTGGTAAGACATCTTGGTGAATTAGCCAGTTTGCTGTGAAGTTTTCCTGGCCTGAAATGTACACGGCTCTTAAACTCGCTAGGTGATGCTCTGCTCACTGGAAGAGAAGCAGATACTCCCGGGGCATTTTTGAGCTTTTGATGCCTCCCTGATGGTTGATATAGGCCATCGTTGTTTGACTGTCTGTTAGAACCAACACATCTTGATTGCGTTCTTGTTGACTGAAGTGTAGGAGGCCTAGGCGAACTGCCCTCATCTCGAGGACGTTTATGCTGTACCTTGATTCTACTAGGGACCATTTGCCTTATGCCAACAGCTGATTCAGGTGAGCCCCCATCCCCTATGGCTTGCACTGGTCATAATTCTGAGTTGCTGTGGATGTCCCAACTTTCTCCCCCCTCGTGACATTTGACCTCCGAGACCACCACTGGAAGGATGATTTTATCTTGTGGGACTAGCTAAAGTTGGCTGTGTCTAGACTGGGACCACTGCCTGAACAGATGGACTTGGATGGGTCGCATATGCATCAGAGCCCAAGGGACCAAATCCGCCAATGACACTAGAGTCTCAATTAGCTGCATGAAGGTCTGTGCTGCCAGCTGGGTTGCTGAGAGAAATTTGTTGAGCCTCAGCAGGTCCCTGAATTTTGATTCTGTGGGAAAAACTTTGTTGGTCTAAGTCCTGAAGTCTCCCACCGGGTAGTTCAAGTTCTCGCTCTGAGTTAGGGAGCTCTTCCTACGGTTGATGACAAATCTGTGTACCAAGGTGCACCGAACTACCTCCGTTACTGCATGCGCTTCTTGGACGAGCATCGGGGCCTTGATGAGGATATCGTCCAGATAAGGGAAAAGCTCTATCCCCCCCTGTTCCGAAGGTGAGCAATGACTGCTACCAGCACCTTCGATAATGTCCTTGAGGCTGAAGAGAGGCCAAAAGGAAGGGTCTTGAACTGAATGTGTTGCCTCCCCGCCTTGAATCTGAGAGGCTGCCTGTGCATTCCCTGGATGGGAATATGCAAGTAGGCATCTTGCAGGTCGATAGATGCTAGAAAGTCCCCTTGTTGTAGTTCCTTGATGACAAGGTTTCTATTCTGAAGGGTCTGCTGCATGCAAACCGATCTAGAAATTTGAGGTCTAAGACTGGTCTGAAACCACCTGTGCGCTTGGGCACGATGAAGAATAGGAAGTATATCCTCCCCCCCCCCGGTTGAACTCTGTGGGAGGAACCTTCTCAATTGCTCCCACTTGTAGAAGATCTGTGACGGCCTGAAACATCGCCTGTCTTTTGGCCAGTTCGCTTGTGGTATGGGAGGCTTGGACTTGAACTCTATCAGGTAACCCCTGCTGACAATGTCTATTACTCATTTGTTATACGGACCCATTCCTCGAAGAATTTGGAAAGTCTGCCCCCTACTTGAGGAGGATTGGTCCCAGGTGGCTTCATTGGGACTTTTTGTTGTTGCCGGCAGTGTCTCTGGAGCCTCCACCGGCACCGGATCCCCAAGTTATGTTAGTTGCGAGATGAAAACCATGTTCTTTTCCCTTAAAAGTTAGAGTTTTGACCTTTGTTGTAACCCTGGTCACGAAAATTGCACCTGGATCCTTAGGACCATGATCTGCCCCTGCCCTGGGGCATGTGCACCATGGCTGTCTCCCTGGATTCATTTACGCCTCCTTCAAGGCTGACCCGAACAGGAGAGTTCCTTCGTATGGTGCATTTACCAAATGACTCTTGGAAGAGACGCCTGCTTGTCAGGTCCGAATCCAGAGGGTGCAGCGAGCTGAGGTTTGAAAAAACGTGATCCGTGCAGCACACCAGACTGCCTCCTCAGAGACGTCAGCTACATAAACCAATGCCAAGCCCATTAACTATAGCTGAAGAATAACTGGCAAATTTTTTTCTGGGTCTTCCGCAAATTGAAAAGCTAGATCTGATGCCCAGGACATGGCGGCTCTGGCAGAGAAGAGATTTGCTGTTGCCACCTTAAGTGAAGTTGCTGACACTTGGAAGGCCTTCTTCAGCGAGGCATCCACCTTCCTGTCCACTGGGTCCCTTAGCGAAGCCCCTCCTTCAGTGGGAATGACTTTTTGATTAGATTAGAAATCAGAGGCTCAATCCTGGGGCAGTCTAACCACTTTTCTGACTGTTTCTTGTCAAACTTTAGAAATTTAGAGATCCGTTGGGGGACAGGATATGTGCATTCTGGACCTTACCATTTCTCTTTTAGTAAGGTTCTCTATGGCGGGAGGGATAGGAAAGGCTGGGGCAGGTTTGGAGGTAGATGCCAAGCGAAAAGTCTGTTTCGGCTGGGAAAGGACAGGTGGAGAAGATCCGAGGTGCATCTCGGATATGACCTTTTTAATAAAGTCTAGGTCCTCCAAGTCAAAGTTTCTGGATAGGGAGTCGTCAGAGACTGATGATGAGCCCACTATTTTCCCCTCCTCGGGGAAAGAGCTGGTGTCTGAGGAGTCCAGGGAATGTCTTCTGCGATGTTCTCCCTTGTGAATGCCCCTAGATCTACTCCGGTAATGAGACCTTTTCTTCCTCCTGTGGTGTGAAGAATGTGATCATCCTGGAGGTTGCCCTTCAAAGCATGCAGGGTCGATAGCAAAGGCCCTATTTAATCTGTCTATAAGTTCGGGATCTAGGGAGGGGGCAGTCGCCGATTAGGTATCCCTGGTCGCTGCTGCTCTCTCTGACCTGGAAGTAGCGGTCGTTCAGACCTTTCTTGGATGTATGCCTGAGTCGAAAGAGAGGCTGTGTCCACAGAGTTCTCCCAGTTAGCTGCCGCTGCCTTTTCACACTTGAGGTAGACTGAGCCAGCAAATGTGATCAGGAGTCAGGATTTGCAGCGTTTACATTTTGTTTTTTGCCCCTGCTAGAGTTTTCTGAGGCCATGATTCCCTGATATTAACGTAATCCCCCTCCCCCTGCAGTATCACAGACGTTTTGTGGTGCTGTCCTTTTAAGAGCTGCTCTCCCTTTAAACGTAAAGAAAAATCCTGGGTTTCTTAATTGGGGGGTGTGTGATGACCCACAGGCGCTGCATGATGTCCCCTTCTTGCCTAAGCCAGATCGCTACTGGCTTTGCCCCTACAATGCCAAGCAATGCTTCCTCAAGCGCTCTTCAACGGCCTGGCCCTTGTCAACGCCATATGCTACAGCAGCAAACTTCTTCAGCGCCTGACCAGAGGGCTGAATGTCAATGAGCGCCTGGTGCTAGAAATGCACCGACGACCGGCTGAAACTCATCAGAGCCACTCGTCAAATGGAAAGGACACTGCAGCCCCTGAAAAGCACTACGGTGCTGTGCTGTATATGCCCCCTTGCCTGAAAAGGCTCCTAATGGCCATTATGGGGATCCCAAAATCGTGGAAAAATGGTCTGCTCAGAGGTGGGGCCAGTCTGTGCAGCTTGCAAGGCCGAGACTGGACCCCACCATAGACTTTGTAAGAAAACTTCCTTCTTGGTGGCAGAATAAACTTACAGAAAAAAATAAACGACTTATAATCTCTTCAGCCCTAACATGTGTGACAGAGCTCTTCTGCAGAGTGCCAGCTCCAATGAAGGCAGGAAGTAAACTGGGGAAAGCTGGAAGGGGAAGGCTAGATGCCCCCTGCTGCAATCCTGCCTGATGACCAGCAACAGGAGGTACACCCCAGGAGAAAGGAAGCCCGGAGACCAGCTTAGGAGAGAGAAAACAGCTGTTGCCATGAGATCCTCGTAGCGTTGATGCAATTTGCACCAAAACCTCTCCTCACCCAACGATGAGGATGAAGAATATCGACGGCGAAGCTTCCCAGAGTGTCGCGCACGGGAGCGGCGACATCAGCAGGAACCTCTCGACCCCTGGGAGTAAGACTAAGACCAAGACAGCCGGGGGACCAGCGGTGAGCCTTGGAGAGTGTCAGTGAAAGGCAAGGCACCACCAAGTCCTGGTCAGTGACCAGAGGCAGCCGATCGGTGGACTGATCCATCCCTCCAACAGTCTGGGTCAGAACCCGAGTCCTGGATAAAGAAGTGTCCGTCTTCTCAGTCGACAACTGGTCGACCGTCTTGAGGAAAATCTCGTCCGGAAGATCAACCAGTGTCTCTGCCAACTGGCACAACGGGGTTACCGTGGCGCCGCTGGCCTTGGCCGAAGATTCGACCTACGTCAGATCTAGAGAAGCGCGGGAGTCAGAAGCCCTCAATTGAGCGCGTTCTTGATCCCACGATCGATGACGAGACCGTTTTTTTGGCCTCCGTTTTAGATTTGGATTTGAGCCCCGAAGGGCCCTGACCGAGTTGGTAAAGCCTGGCACAAATCCTTGAATGCCCCAGTGAAGGAGGAACCCAGCGAAAGCGGTATGAAGGCTACGCCTCCTCAAATGTTGCTAACTGTTCAATGGACCCCACAGCCGTGGAGACCACCTGACGAGCATCCTTCGATTTGACCAGAGGGTTCCGTTCACTTGGACAACCTAAAGTAAGTCAGGCAGGACAGTCCTCAAGAAAGGAGGTATGAAAGTTGCATTAAATATCGCAGACCTGGGGATCATCCTCATGTCCCAGGCAGTAGATGCACACAGTGTACGGATCCGTTCGGGACATCTTCTGCCCGCAATGGCATCGCCGGAACCCCGGAATGGACTTGTCTATCGTGGTCCGAAAGTAGAAGCGAGAAGACATTTTAAACATGTTAGGAAGTAAATCCGAAGATTTGTTAGCAAAAGACCTACTCAGCGTGAGAGCAATAAGGACAGAATCTGCTTCTTCCAGCGAAAAGGAAGATCTGGCGGAGTTACCACTCGAGTGGGTGGAAGGAGCCAGCTTGAAGACGCTCAGCCAGTCTTTAAGGGGAAAGACAACTACCAGAAAGTGTGACTAGATCATCATATCCAGGTCCTTAGAAATATCTTTCCCGCAGGGTCAACCTTGGAAAGGAGGCCATGTAAAATTGACATTCTTAGAAGCCAAACTTGACATTCCCCAAATTACTGTAATAAAAAACAGAGATGAAGAAATGACAAACTGAGACATGACAATTTACTTCCATGGTGCCCAGGCAGTGGGAAAAACAGAACTATGTAAGTTAGGGCATCAGTAATGGTTAGTGGTAAGCACAGTAGAACGTGGTTTCAAACATGTGCTGTCACCAATGGTGGGTGCCAGTGTCCCAGCTGAAAATATATCCTGCCAAGGGATTCCGGCATCTCCGACATTAAGACATAATAGTGGAGCACTATGGAACTGGGGATTTTTTATTTTATTAACACCCCCCCCCCCCAAAAAATAAATAAATACACTTTGCAAACTTGTCTCCCCCGGAAAAAGTACAAAAACAATTGCAAATGATTAAAGAAACAAAGTGTTTGGCACTTTACATCTCTGATTATGAGGCAATCTTGGAACAGAATTAGGCAAAATTTAATTTAAAAGAGAAAAATATTTTAGGGCATGTATCTTATTTTTTATAACAGAACAAGATAAGTTTAATTCAATTTAATTTTGGATTGCTGTGTATCTAGGATCTGCTGATACCAAATGAATTTTACTCGTAAGCACAGCCCCCGGTAGGCTTAAGATTCACCCCTCAATGAACCACTTTGACTTTCAGATAAATCAACCTGCCAGGAAGGCTGGGTGCATGCTTAAAAGATACTGCTGTAGAATGTAAGGTCACATGTTTAGAGTGGATGGAGTTTAGCTGAAATCATTCTAAATAGTTGACCAATGTAAAGGACTACCTTGCATTGTGACATCCTAATCATTTATTACAGTATGTAGCAGTGTGAAATGATACACAAGGTCTAGAAATGTGTTTTAAAAAATACCTGTTAATTGTACTGCTATGCCCCAGAGCGCTGCTGTTTCTCCCTGCAGGATGCTTGCTCAATACGCACTTTCAACTGGAAAGCATCTGGTCTCTCTTTGGGATTGAAAGCCAGCATGTCATAGAGGAGGCTTCGGATTTCTTCACTCATGGACTTCTTGCTCTTCTGAGGAATGTGCAGCTCCATACTGGGGTTCTCCAGCAAAGCCTCTCCAACAGGAATGAGGTTCTTCCCATGGCAAATATAAGTTCCTACATGCATGAGTGCACACACATACACAAAAAAAGACAACAATATATGATGGCAGAGGTACAAACCAGCAAGCAAGGAGATAGTCTCAGGACTGATGCCAACTCAGGCACCATTATTTAATGAAGTGCTTCTCTCATACATATGTCATTTGACCCTAATGTCTTATTCCTGCTATGAGGTAGAGTATCTATATGTCTTTGTTTTATATCTTTGTTGCCTAAGGGTTGATGTATTTTCTCCCATCCATTCTAGTATGATATGTTAAAAAGTAAAGAACAGCTTGAGCCGCAGGAAAACAATCAACTGTATAAAATGTCATTCCTTTCAGCAGAAGAAATCAAGGTCATAAATCAAGCCCTGGTCTTCAGACACCATGGGCCACATATTCAAAACTTTGCCCAGTGGGCAAAGTGATTGCATCCGTGTGCAATATTCAAAGAGGGCTGTGGCGCTCCCTAAAAGGGTTATAGCATGCAAAACAAGTAAAAATGATACATGCTGTGAGCGAAGGCAGGGGCAGGGACAGGAATACCAGTGCCGTGCAATTTTCAGCACATTTGTGCTGCACAAAAGGGTTAGCGTAGGTCACTTCACACAGTGGAAATACTGTGAAGAAGAAGCCTGACTTACTCCAGGCAACCCTACCAGTCAGCGGAGCAACAGCAGCCAACAATCACATTGGCATTGGGGGAGCACACCTTCTCCCTGGTGGCACCCCACCCCACCCTCTAGTCGCCGATCCCGGTACAGAAAAATAAATCCCTGGTGCCTAGTGTCCTCTCCACGGCCTCTGATCGCCAGCCCCAGTACGATAAAAATAAATCCATGATGCCTAGTGGTCCCCTTCACACTCCAATCCCCTGCTCCAGTAGAATTAAAATAAATCCAATGCCAACTCCATGGCACCGAGCGAAAGGGTTCGCTCGGCACGCTAGTAACCTAGGTTTGCGCCCGAGCCGGTCTTGGAGCAGAAACTGGTGTGCGTGTGTGTGTGTGTGTGTGTGTGTGTGTGGGGGGGGGGCAGGACCTCGGCACCTGGAGGTGGATTGGGTAACGTGCAGGGAGCGCGAAGCCTCGACATGCCCCCGCCTCAAGTAACTGTCCACACATAGGCCCAATCTGGGGTGAATGGGATGGCCAGAAAATGGAAAATCGACCCCCGATTGACCAGATGACAGCCAACTGTCCCAGTCGCCACAAAGCCCCAGATTGCTTGGACCGACCCATGCAGCACCTGGGTCAATAAAGTTGCGCATACCAGCGCTTCTCCCTCTGAAGGTTGGACCTGTCAGACGAAGGGATACGTTGGGTTTCCCAAATATGGGGGCAGTGGATGGCGATGGGGTGGAGTGCAGGTGGTGTGCCCTAAGAGGCCTAAAGGAGCGGCCAGTCATGGGTGCCCAGGAGGAGCAAAAATAAAATAAATAAATCCCTAGTATCCTCCCCATGCCCTCTGATCGCCAGCCCCAGTACAATAAAAATAAATCCATGGTGCCTAGTGGTCCCCATGCTCTCCGATCAACTTCTGTATAAATAACAATAAAACCTTTGTGTCTAGTGTCCCCCCCCCCCCCCATCACCAGTCCTGGTATAAAAAGATTGGCCCCTGGTGCCCAGAGGCCCCCAGCTCTAAAATGATAGGCCCCTTATGCTCAGGCATCTAATAGTACCCCCACCCACCAATCCCCATCCACGAACACTATTACATAGTCCCTGGTGTCTAGTAACCCCCCTGCGAGCACCGACCCGCCCACCCCGCCAACCCCCATACATGAAGTGCTGCTACTGCAGAAGCCCATATGGCGACTGGCACAGCCCTCCTCTCACCATGTCGGCTGGACGCCGCATGCAATGACAGGGAATGTACAGCATGTCCCTTGTCAGTACATGGGACGCACGCTCCCAGTCATTGCATAGTATGGTCGGCTGAGATGGTGAGAGGAAGGCTGTGTGGGTTGCTGTACAGGCTCCCCTGGCACTTCGGGTGAAGGGGTGGTGGTCAGTGCCCGTGGTGCGGAGGGGGGCATGAGGGACTATGCAACAGTGTGCAGGGACGAGGATCGGTGGGTGGGAGGTGCCACTAGATGCAAGGGGGGAGTTATTTTATACCGGAGTTGGCGACCGGAGGGTGGGGAGGACCACTGAACACCATGGAATTCTGATCCACTACCGAGGCTGGCAATTAGAGGGCAAGGGGAAGAAAAAATTACATACCACAGTAATGTTGTTTCTTCCAAAGGAGTCCTAATGTATTCTGAAATATGCAATAAGACCTTCTTATTGTAATGCCCCAGAAAGGAAAGAGTTAAACCCTACATTCTAAGTAGGCATGCTCTTGGTTTCAAACCACTGTCCCCTGGTATATTCTATTCAACCATCAGATTCTTATGAGCAACCCAAAAAACTATTTATAGATTGAAATCAGTATGAACATACTTATTAGAATTTGTATCTCGATGTTTACTAGAACCCTACCAACCCCAGTGTGGGCTAAAGACTCAAGTCACAGATGCCCAATAAAAAAGACCAACTTCCTTAGTAAACAGACAAAAAATATACAAGCTGGAGTGCAGAGACCCCAGGTTCTGGGAGGGGAGGCGGGGTGAGAGATCAGAATACATTAGGACTTGTTTGGAAGAAATATTACTGTGGTAATTTTTTCTTCAAACTACAAGAAGAAAAAATTACTCACCCTAGTAATGTTGTTTCTTCTAATGGAGTCTTGCTATATTACGACATATGCAGTATAACCCAAGGTTAGAACTGCTCCGGAGGTGAAAGAGTTAACTTTCCATGCAGGGCATGGAATCTTGAGCGTGAGCTCGGTTGAACACTCTGTCTGTTGAAGCTCAAACTAAACTGTCAGATCTTTACGAGCAAAACTCACGAAGGTTCTGTGTGGAAGCAGTAAACCTACACTAGCCACTGGCTACTAACTACAAAAACATCTTTTGTTCTTGATCCCAAAGCAAAGACTCAAGTGGGATTCGAGAAAGAAAAATTAAGTATAACACCTAAGCACCCAGAGGGTGAAAATAAAGTGGGCATCAGTGAGTGCCAACATTGCACTGCCACCCACTCCCAAAAAATAGAGGTTCTGAGGGGCAGGCTGGGGGTCATAATATAGCAAGACTCCATTAGAAGAAACAACATTACTAGGTGAGTAATTTTTTCTTCAAAGAACATGAAGTCTTGTCTATTATGACATATGCAGACTACAGCAGTACCCAATGGAGGAGGGAGAACCTACTTGGGAAATAGGCTCTGAAGCACAGCTGTGCCAAATCGAGCATCACTCCTAGCCTGGATATCCAAGGAGTAATGCTTAGTAAAAGTGTGAACTGTTTTCCAGGTAGCTGCTTGACATATCTCTAGGATAGGGATGTCCCCGGCAGCAGCCAGAGACGCAGCTGTACCTCTGGTAGAGTGAGCCCTCAGGCCTGAGGGAGGAACCTTACCCAGTTTTTCATAACAGAATTGGATACAAGAGACAATCCACCTGGCAATGGATCTTTTAGTGGCAGGTTTCCCTTTACCAACCTCACCATAAGTGAGGAACAATTGGAGGGATTGAACCTGTGACCCTTGGTACGTTCTATATAGTAACTAAGGGCTCTTTGACATCTAAACTGTGTAACCTCCTCTCACCAGAGAGGAATGGTCAGTGAAGTACACAGGAAGAGACATGGATTGATTAAGGTGAAAGTCTGAAACCACCTTAGGCAAAACTTCCTGTTAGTCCTGAGGACCACCTTATCTCTATGAAAGGAGATAAAATCAGGCTCCACTGACAAGGCTTGTAGCTCACTTTAGCCTGGCAGAGGTGATGGCTACCAGAAGCACAGTTTTCCAAGTCAAGTACTTAAGCTCTGCTGAAGACAATGGCTCAAAAGGAGGTTGCATAAGCTGAGCGATGCAAATATTGAGATCCCAAGCAGGGGCAGGGTCCCTGAACGGAGGGTTGGTGTGAAGCAACCCTTTAAAAAACTTGGAGAACACAGGGTGAGCTGATAAAGAAGAGGGCTTACCTGCTGATAAGAAGACAGACATAGCTGGTCTCAGCCCCAAGGAATTCAATGCACCAAATAATCCAGGATCGTGGGCACGCCAGCAGATTCTGGGGAAATATGCTTTCCAGCACACCATATGGAAAATCTCTTCCATTTTGAATTATAGGTAGCCCTGGTGGAAGGCTTCCTAGAGGCCTTCAAAATATCTAATACACCTTGAGACAGGTGTAGGTCAGCAAACTAACTCTTCAAGAGCCAAGCTTTGAGATTGAGAGATTTGAGGTTAGGATACAAACTCTCCCTGGGCACAGGTTAACAGGTTGTGATTCCTGGGAAGACATAGGGAGGGTGGACTGCTAAGGACATGAGGAGGGTACCAGGGCTGTCTGGCCCAATCTGGAGCAATCAGGATCATTTTGCAGGATTGAGATCTGATTCTGACTAGCACTTTGAAAAGAAGGGGAAAGGGGGGAAAAGCATAGAGAAACTTCCCTTCCCAACTGAGGAGGAAGGCATCCAGAGGGACTGAGCCCAACACTGGGGGGCCTGCAGCAAAAAAGGGGAAGTTGGTGATTGTCTGGGGCTGCAAAGAGATCTATTTTCGGGGTGTCCCATCTGGCAAATACTACCTCCAGTACTATGAGATCCAGTGCCCATTAGTGATGGCCTGGGAAATCCTGCTGAGAGCATCCGCTGGGACATTGTCCCTTTCCTGGGAGGTGAACTGCCGTAAGGAGGCGTTCAGAGAATAAGCCAGAGACCACATCTTTGTTGCTTCGTGCACAAGGCCCGTGAACCCAGTGCCCCAGCTTGTTGATGTACCACATTGTGAGTGGTACTGTCTGTTCTGACCTGAACCACCTTGTTCTGGACAGATGTGGAAAAAACCTGGAGTGCTAGAAAAACTGCTCTGAGTTCCAGCAAATTTATGTGGAGCAGGAATTCCTGAGGGGACCACAGCCCATGGGTGGAAAGGTCGCCCATGTGAGCTCCCCACCCCAAGAGGGATGCATCCATAGTAAGGGTCAAGGAATGAGACTGGGAAGTGAAGGGAACCCCCTGTCTCAGATTGTTCTGATCCTGCCACCACTGAAGGGCCTGGATCAGGATCAGTCACTGGAATCAATTTGGTTAGGATCTGTCCTTGAGACCAAAAGGCTCTCAAATGGAACTGAATATCCCTCATCTGAAATCTCGCTCCCTGCACAACTGCTGTAGAAGCAACCATGTGCCCCAGGAGCTGTAGAAAATGCCTTGCTGGTCAGAGACCTGCAGGAGTGAAAGAGGAGGCCAGAGACAGCAGGGTCCTTGCTCTTTCCAGAGGAGGAACGGCTGCTTTTTTGTGTTCATTTCTGTGCCTATGAAGGTGAGAAGCTGGACAGGCTCCATAACTGACTTTGGAAGATTGAGAAGAAACCTAGAGATGCAAGCAGTTGCTGGGTTACTTGTAAATGTAGTTTGACCTGCTCTGGAGACTGGCCTACAATGAGCCAGTCGTCCAGATAAGGAAAGATGGCAATCTTTTCTTCTTAAATGAGCAACTGCTACTGCTAGGCATTTTGTGAACACCCTTGGGGCCGAGGTGATCAAGGGCATTGCTCTGAACTGGTAATGGCCTGAGGGCAGTCTGACCTGAGGTACTTTCGATGGGAGCTTCTGATGAGAACATGGAAGTAGGCATCCTTGAGGTCCAGGAGGCTAGCCAGTCCCTGGCCTTAGAGAGGTAAAATAATCCCCAGGGTCACCATTTTGAACTTTGGTTTTAAAGGTGCTTGTTTAGATACCTGAGATCCAGGATGGGCCGCCATTCTCCTGTCTTTTTAGAGTAAGGAAGTACCTGAGTACAACCCTTTGCCCTGGTGTATGGGTGGAACTTTTCCCACGGCTCTGAGAGAGCCAGGAGGAAGAAACTTCTGCTTCCAGGGCAAGTGCCTCTGAAGGATTTGCGAGGTGGAAAAGACCTGGCTCTCATCTTCAGAAATTTTTGAAGCTGAGACCAGTCCCTGGCTTACTACTTCCAGGACCCACTTGTCTGATGTTAAAGACTTCCAGTCCTGGACAAAGTAAGCTAGCCTGCCCCCTACCGGTAGTGGAGAGACCGGCCCTGGCTACCCCATCAGGGAGCCTGTTTTGCAGGGGCTTTGGGGCTGAGGGGTAGAAGCAGGCTTACTAGAACCCCTTCTGCCTCTTCCTCTAAAGAACCCCTCTGGGCATAAGCAGGAGGAGGCCTGGTTGCTAAACGCGGCCTATGAAAAGGCCTGCCCTGCCATGCTGCCTTTGAGGAGGACTTGCCTTTCTTTGGCCTGTGCACCCCTATAGGTGGTCCTATACTCATCCATTTTCTTCATATAATTCTCTGTCTGCTCCCCAAACAGAGAATTTCCCACAACAGGAAAATCCATAGCCTTAGACTGGGTATCCTGTGACAGGGCAGTACATCTGAGCCAGGCCATTCTGAGAAGAGACACAGATGTAGCCATGACTCTTGATGAAACATCATTAGAGTCTACTGCAGCGTGAAATTGCACCTTGGATGCCTCAATCCCATCCGCAGCTACCTGCTCCAGCTCCCTGGCAAGCTGGTCAGGGGCCTGTTTTGCTAGGGCCAGGACAGTATCCCACCTGGATTTCTGGTACCAAGCTGCGTAAGCCATATAATTTGCCTGTCTGAGTCCCAAAGATGCTGCCATGTACTGCTTTTTGCCATGGCATCCATCCTCCTGGATCCTTTTCAGGAGGGTGAGAGGCTAGAGGAATATTAGCCTTGTCAAGGCTGCAGCCTGCACTACCCCCACATGGCTGCACTGCTGGGATAGGAACTCCGTGATCAGAGCCTGATAAACCATACCTCTTGTCCATCCTTTTATCCACAGGAGGATAGAATGAGAGTTTTCAGAATTTTTACTGTCTGTTTCCTAAAAGATTTATGCAAGGGAATAGACAGTCTCCTAGACTCTTGGAATATCCATCATTTCACAAAATCAGGCTCTTCTTGATCATCAACAGCTTCCTCAACAGGAGTTGCAGAGTCTCAGCAACTTTCTTGTAAAACAAAATGAAAGGGACCCAGATAGCCTGGGAGGACACCCTGAGGGTCTGTCTGGAGAGATGTCCGTTCAATGGGCACATCCAGACTTTCAAAATCACACTCACTCTCCTCAGCACTCTCCTCCCCTTCCCCGTTCATAAAAATCTTCAAAATCATAATCCTGAACTGGGGAACCGACCAACCGGCGCTTCCTAAATGGTGCGCAGGTTCGGACGGACCTGGGGAAAGAGATCGACAATTTGAATAGCCTTGGCTATTTCTCAGCGGTTGGAGAAAGAACTTTTGGCCCCAAACTAGCTGACCTTCTAGTCCTTTTGTTGGAACCGCCCTCAGAGCTGGCTCTTCGCTTGCCGAGGAAGTATCACCTGGTCAGAAGGCATTCCTCAGGTTCGGGTTGGAATAACCGGGCTGGCTGCATCAGGTCAGCTGACTTTTGGCCTCCCTTCCCTGAGCCTACCAACCTTTTTCCATGGTGGCAGCAGGAAAATTCTTACAAATCTGGCAGTCTGCATTGAGGTGGTCAAACCCCAGACAATATATATTAATGGTGTGTGGTCAGCCTTAGTAAAGGCTTCCCACAGAGGCCACAGTGCTGAAACCCAGTGGGTCCGGTTTTCTTTTGGGTTTCTCAGACATAGTGCCAGCCTAACCAAACTTGCCCGTTAATGGCAATCCACCAAGCAAGACTCTCTTATCGGTTCCCAACCGGTCACGGTCGTGGAAGAAAACGTAAAAATCCGCTTTTTAGAACCGATAAGAACCGGGAACCGCACTCTAAAGGACTAGAAGGTAATTTTAAAACTCCATCTGATCGGTTCAAACCGAACCGAAAAGACGTCAAGTTCCACACAGAAGAAAAATAATAAATAAGCTTATCTATTACTTACAATACCACAGACAGAGCTTGAACTGATGATTGTGGTTAAATTTCGGCAAATAAACCGAGAATTACACTTTAAAACTGACAAGCGAACCGAGCAGCAGGAGGAATCTCTGGAGCGATTGTTCAGTGAGGGGAGTAAAGAATCTGACAGTTTAAGTTTGAGCTTCAACAGACAGTGTGTTCAACCAAGTCACGCCAAGATTCCATGCCCTGCATGGAAAGTTAACTCTTTCACCTCCGGAGCAGTTCTAACCTGGGGTTATACTGCATATGTCATAATATAGCAAGACTTCATGTTGTTTGAAAATCCTAATGTATTCTGACATATGCAGACTACCAAGCAGTTCCCTTGGAGGAGGGCACAGAACCTACTTAGGAAAGAGGCTCTGCAATACTGCTGTTCCAAACCTGGCATCACTTCTAGCCTGCACATCCAGATTGTAATGCTTGGTAAATGTGTGTACAGTTTTCCAGGTAGTTGCTTTACAGATTTCTAACAAGAGAATATCCCTTGCAGCTGCTATAGTGGCAGCTGTACCCCTGGTGGAATGAGCTCTCAGGCCCACAGGGGTATCCTTCCCTAGTTTCTCATAACAAAACTGGATGCAAGACACTATCCATCTCGCAATGGTCCTTTTAGTGGCAGGCTTACCCCTACCCACTTCCCCATAGGTAAAGGGTAAGGAACAACTGGCTATTGTCACCCTTATGGTCTCTAGTCAGATCCAAGTAGTAACTGATAGCCCTCTCTACATCTAGGCTATGCAGCCTACGCTCCCCTGAACTAGAGTGTTACGTGAAGAAGACAAGCAAGTTTATGGACTGGTTAAGGTGGAAATGAGAAACCACTTTGGGGAGGAATTTCCTATTTGTTCGGAGGACCACTTTATCATTATGGAAAGAGAGTGTTAGGTTCCACTGATAAGGCCTGTAGTTCACAGATTCATCTTGCTAAAGTGATGGCTACTAAAAATACAGTTTTCCATGTCACTTATTTCAGCTCTGCTGAGAACACAGGTTCAGGGGGTTGCAGCAATTGTGCTATGCAGATATTTAGATCCAATGAAGGGGAAGGCCCCCTATGAGGGAGTGTATATGTAGCAGCCCTTTAAAGAACTGTTTAAATATAGGATCAGAGGCTAAGGAAAAAGATTTTCCTGCTGACAAATAAGCAGAAACTGCTGCCAGATGTACCCTCAGGGTAGAGGTCTGAGGCCTAACCAATGTAAATGAGCCGGATAATTAACAGGAGTGGAATGCCCGCCCCTTGTGGCTCAATACCTGCCTGACCACACCACATGGTGAACCTCTTCCATTTGGAGGAATAGGTTTTCCTAGTAGCTGGTTTTCTGGAAACCTTTAGGATATCTAGAACAGTATCAGACAGCTGCAATTCAGCATACTCTAACTCTGCAAGAGCCAGGCCTTCAGTCTGAGGGACCCCAAGTTGGGGTACATGATGCTCCTCTGGGAGGAGGTCAATAGGTCATGCCTCCTGGGGAGGCAAATCAGGTTGGTCGATGACAGGGCTAATAGTATTGAGTACCAAGACTATTTGGCCTAGTCTGGGGCTATCAGGATCATTGCTGCTGGCTGACTCCTGAGCTTGGTCAGTATCCCGAACAGCAAGAGAAATGGAGGGAAGGCATACAGGAATTTCCCTGACCAGTCCAGAAGAAGTGCATCCAAGGGCACTGTACCCAGGACTGGAGGCCTGCAGCAGAACTGAGGCAACTGGTGATTGTCTGGGGCTGCAAATAGGTCCATCTCTGGGGTGCCCCACTGCTTGAAGATATCCGTGTAGACTAGCTGATTCAGTGACCACTCAGGGTGGTTCTGGTTGATCCTGCTGAGAGAATCCGCGAGGACATTGTCATTCCAAGGGAAGTGAACAGCTGACAGAGTTACTTCAAGGGAGCTGGCCAGATTCTAAATCTTCATGGCCTCTGTTCACAACAGAGTGGACCTTGTGCCACCCTGCTTGTTGATGTAATACATCGTGGTGGTGTTGTCTGTCCTGACCTGTAACACCTTCCCCTGAATCATGGAAGAAAAGGACTGAACAGCCAACAGCACTGCTTTTAGTTCCAACAGGTTTATGTGCAGAAGGGACCCTTGAAGAGACCACGTGCCAGGAGCTGTATGCTCCCCCAGATGAGCACCCCATCCCAGAAGGGATGCATCTGTGGTAAGTACCTCTGTGGGGTTTTCCTGAAGGAATGGAACACCTACTCTGAGGTTGCCTCTGTCCTACCACCACTGCAAAGCCTGAAGTACTGTGGAAGTCACTGGAATCAGTTTTGACAAAGGATCTCTGCTCTGGGACCAGAATGACTTCAGGATGAAACTGAATGTCCCTCATCTGAAACCTTGCCCCTGGTACCATGGCTGTTGAGGCCGCCATGTGTCCCAATAGCCAATCTGTCTGGCTTTGGAGAGTGAAGCCTGAAAGATCCCACTAGCTGTACCAGATTGTGGGTGGAAGTCTTGCCCTTCCCTTCACTGTGTCCAGCTCTGCCCCTATGAACTGTAGGTGCTAGACTGGCTTCAAGACCAACTTTTTGGTATTCATTAAGAAGCCCAGCAAGAGTAAGGTGCTCTGAGTGAGGGCTAGAGTCTCTGCCACCTGCTGCTGAGACTGTCCTACCACTAGCCAGTCATCCAGGTAAGGGAACACTGAGAACCCCAAACGTCTTAGGTGTGCTACCACCACTGCTAGGCATTTTGTGAACACTCTGGGAGCTGAAGTTAGGCCAAAGGGCAGGGACCAGAAATGGTAATGACCTGATGGCCATCTGAACCTTAGGTATTTCCTACGTGACTGTCTGATATTGATATGGAAATAGGCGTCCTTGAGGTCGATGAATGCCAACCTGTCCCCTTGCCTGAGAGTGGGTTAGATCATGGTCAGAGTGACCATCCTGAATTTTGGTTTTGTTAGATGTTTGTTCACAAATCTTAAATCCAGAATGGGTCGTTCAGTCCCATTTTCCTTCAAGATCAGGAAGTACCTTGAGTACAATCCTTTTCCTTTTTGGGACAGGTTCCACTGCTCTGTCCTGAAGTAGAGTTGCTACAGTACTTCTGCTTCCAGTAGGATGGTTTCAACTTGGTTGGCAGGCTTGAACTACCTTGCTCTCAGCCTGGGAAAAAACTTGAAACTCAGAGGAAGGCCTTGGCCCACTAACTCCAGAACCCACTTATCTGATGTCATGTATTGCCAGTTCTGGAGGTAGTATACAAGCTTGCCTCCTACTGGAACTGGGGAAGCGACCCATGGCTCTTCAGGGAGTCTGCTTAGCTGGTGTCCTGAGTTGGGAAGCTGGTCTGGAACGAGTGGCACCTCTCCTGCCCCTTCCTCTAAAATATTGACGTCGTTGTTGGTAGACAGGGAAGGCCTGGACCTGATAGAAGAGTCTCTGATAGGGCCTGCCCCTGCCTACCCTACCCTGCTGTTTCTGAGGGGAGCCAACTTTTTCTTTGGCTGCAGCACTCCTATAGGAGGTTCTATAGTCATCCATTTTCCTCATATAGGCTTCAGTTTGTTCCCCAAAGAGGGAATTCTGAAGCAAAGGAAAATCCAAGACCTTTGTCTGGGTGTCCTGAGAGAGAATTGTGGTTCTGAGCCATGACAATCTCCTCACAGAGATGGAGGTAGCCATAACCCTGGATGCTGAATCACTGGCATCCATAGCAATGTGGAATTGCTGCTTAGAAGCTTCTATTCCACTCCTTGCCACTTCACCCAAATCTGCAGCCAAGTCAGCTCTAATCTTAGATATAAGAGGAGACACTGCTTCCCATAGCTTCTTTTGGTACGATGCCACATAGGCCATGTAGGAAGCTTGCCTGGCAATAAGGGAGGAGCTAAGGTACACATTTGTTGCCATCGAATCAATTGTCTTGGAATCTTTTTCAGGAGAATGAAAAGCCAGTGGTATGTTTGCCTTTTCACAGGCAGCAGCCTGGACTACCCCTTCATGGCTGGGGTGACCAGACAGAAATTCTGTGCTATTCCTGGCAACTCGGTGCTTCCTATCAGTTCTTATCCACAGGGGGAACAGAAGTAGGGGTAATCAAAATTTTTAATGTCTGTGTCTTCAGAGACTTATGAATGGGTATCACCAACCTTTAAGTGGCGGGGACATCCATTATCTCTACATAATCCGGTTCTTCTTTCTCCTCCTCCTCCTCCTCCGAGGACTCCTGAACCTGTAACTGGAGTGTTTCAGCCACTTTTTTTCATAAAGGAAAAATGTGTAAGGGCATCCTCCAACTGGTTAGGTGGAGAAATGCCTCCCTCATACTCTGGAGATACCTCTGGTTCAATAGGACCATAATAGTCCTCTTCATCCTCCAGCTCACATTCCTGATCCCAAGAATAATCACACTCAGAAGAGTCTCCAGGAATTTGAACTGGTTGAGGAGTAACCGGGCATTGCACCAGTTCAGCTGGGCCAGTTTGCAAAGATTGGATAATGCATATTGCATTAGCTATTTCTTCCGTGGTCAGAACCGTCACCGTCCGCGGCTAAGAAGCCGGTTCGGTATGTTTATCTTTTTTTTTTTTTTTTTTTTAGTGGTAGCAGTTTCAAGGGCTGTTTCCACAGTTTGCTTAGTTGAAGGAGTACTGCCCTGGTCAGAAGGCACCACTTCAGATTCTTTTGAACCTGAACTGGTCCAGCCATCTGTGCTAGCGGATTTTTTTTAGCAGATTTCTCATTCAGTCTGTTAAGTCGCCTGTCCAGCATCGACTGAGGGAAATGTTTGCAAATGTCACAGTCTGCTTGAAAGTGATCAAACCCTAAGCAGAAAACACATGTAGTGTGGGGATCAGCCTTGGCAAGTTTCCTCACACTCAGTACATTATTTAAACCCAGTAGGGCTGGTTTTCTTTTTGGGTTTCTGTAACTCCATATCTGGACTTATCCGGATGGCGGTTAGGCTGGATAAGTAAGTTAAGTATAGTCCTGGTTAATAGACTGGTATTAGCGGTCAGGAAAAAAACCAACAAACACTGTTTTTTTATTAACCAGCGCTAACAGGCCCAAACACTATACTTTAAAGAAACAGAAGAAAAGAAAAGAATTTGGTTCCCTCACGGTTGAACAGCAACCACCAAAGAATCGAGACTTACCTCATTTGAGGAAAAAGTAAACGACAATTGTACCTATACCGAAGGACAGTAATTTGAAACTTATATTAAACTACCGGCAGACTAAAACAGCAGCAAAAAAACACTTTAACCGACAAGATTCTGAGGAGAAGTCTCCGAGGCGTCTTCACAGTAAGGCGGAGTAAAGAATCTGACAGTTGAATAGAATGTACCAGAGGACAGTGGTTTGAAACCGAGCGCACGCCTACTTAGAATGCAGGCTTTAACTCGTTCCTCTCTGGGGCAGTACAAGAAGGTCTTACTGCATATGTCACAATACATTAGGACTTCTTGTAGTTTGAAACAGTGAGCACCAAGGACCTATAATTTTATACTGAGCTGGTGATCAGAGAGTGGGGGGACCACTAGTCACCAGGGATTTATTTTCATTGTACTGGGGGCTGGCCATCGTAGGGCAGTGGGGACTACTAGGCACCAGGGATTTATTTTCGTTTGAAGTTATCGGGATCTCGTGCCTTTGCCTTTTCGGCTCCAAACCTGTAGAATTCTCTACCTCGCTGGTTAAGAGAATGCCCGACCGCTGACAGTTTTAAAATTGCTTTAAAGACATATCTTTTTACCTTGGCTTATTCTTTATAGTTATGGTTGTTTAATGCTTGGATTTTGCGGTTTTATTTATTTTTGTACAGCGCCTTGATTTCGAAAGGCGCTTTATAAATAAACATGACTTGACTTTACTGTACTGGGGTTGGGGGATCACTAGGCACCAGAGGTTTATTTTTATTGTATTGGGGCTGGTTATCAGAGGGTGGGGGGACCACTAGGGACCAGGGATTTATTATTATTGTACCAGGGCTGATGATCAGAGGGTTGCAGGTACCACCAAGTACCAGGGATTTATTTTTTATTGTACCAGGGCTGGCGATCGAAGGGTGGGGGAGATCACTAGGCACCAGGGTCTTATTTTTATTGTACTGGGGCAGGCAATTGGAGGGTTCCTAGGTCTCCTGGCACTATGTTTTGGTGCAGAACCTTCTGTCTCTCCTTTCAGGAGTTTTGCTTCTTCCCCAGGCAACCTGACAGCCAACCACGCTGTTCCTCTGAATGACATCATTACATTGAGCGACATGTGATAATCTCGTGGGACGACACAGTGACTTGTTCCACATCACTGGTCTGTCCGGCCTATAGGACTGTCCATCCCCTTATAAGGAGGAAGTAGGACTGACCAGAACATGCTACCTGGCATCTGTAGTAATGGTGATCATGGAAAACTAAGAAGGGAGTGAATTTTGTGTAAGTGTCTTCATGTAGTAAGTCATATCAAAGCTCAATAGAATAATTGTATTCTACAACAGAAAACGTTTCCATGGTTAATGGAGTGCATCTTTCTTACTAAATTTTAGAAGGAGCGTGACTGGAACTTTAACTACTAGTCTGCAGATTCCACTTTTTGGGAGGTTTCTCAGTGGATAAGTGAAAGCATATTCAAGTTCCAGGAACACAAGCAGTAAAGCAGAATTTGTTTGGGACAGCACAGTACATGAATTCAGTTACAATTAAATCACCATAACATTTATTTTTCTTTAATGCACAGAACGACGTGGGACAGTTTAAAACCTCAAAGAGGTTAAACACAGAACAAAGTTTTCCTAACTTTGTTTCAGATTCCAGTTCTGTTGAATAGGGGTGATTAAAACCTTTCAACAAAATAACACTGAACTCTACCCACTTAATGAAATATATTGATGTAATCTTTTCTTTTTTGCACACACTATGGGTTTCAGACTGTTAAAACAACCGCCCATTACAAGAAATGTACTGTGTTAGAATCAGTATTTTTAATAGGGACAGTACAGCTTTAGGTATGCCCTATTTGATTATAATTCATGCACTTACTGAATAAGACTAATATATTTAGTTTAGTCACAGATTAAGTTGTTGACTGGTTGCAGAGTATTTATAAATGAAATGAAGTTTGAATCAAACTGAAGGCACTCATCATTGTATAGACTACTAGGTGATTCACTTGTAAGTCCAAGATTTTTGAATCAATAGTTTAGGCTAATCTGTTCAATCTTGACGAACGTCTTAGGTATCAAACCTGCATCTTTACTAAAAAAAAACCTCTCCTTGGGCTCTCTCCTCCTGGTTTGACTGCCGTTATCCACCGTGTTAACTCCCTAGCTACAACACGGTCCTCCTGTAAAACCAAGTTGAAGGTACCTAGGGCAAGGACCTCTCATGGACAAGGGCTTTCCACTACCGTGCCCCTTCTTGGTACAATTCCTCCTGCCAGTATCTCAGACACCCACAATCTCTTGCTTAAAACCATCCTCCGAACCACCTTTTCACCACTCGCAGCTGTTGCTGTTTCTAAGCTATCTTGCTCACTCTCTGACAAAGCCCCTGTTGGCTGTTCAAATCCTCTACCCTCTCTACCCTTGGTTCCTGTTACCTCCTGTTGACTCCACTAAAACACACTGTATTGTTATCCTATGTTTTCTGATGTTCTAGTAATTCTCTGAACAATGTTAACTTCACCAACCCTGTATGTGGTCAACTGTTGATCTCATTTGTCCTCCTGTATCCTCAAAAAAAAAAAAAAACACTGTATACTGTTTCTCTGTACTAAGTTGTTATCACTGTATTGTCTTCTCTGTGACGAGGTACCTTTGTAAACGAGCCTCTGGCTCAAAGGTTGTAAACTGATGCTTAATAAATAAATAATCTGTACTATATCTCATGAGATAGTTTAATGTTTTGTATTTAATTTGAAGATGTATGCCAATTTTCCTGAAGTAACATTAGTTATGAAAAACACTGAATGAATATAATTAACTGGCACCTGAAGTGCAAGTGATTAAATAAAAAATATTCCAAGAATAGAAAAGGCACATCAGAAACATCACAATAAGAAATACCAATCTCTTCATTCTTTGCTACAGCACAGGAGAGCAGTTCGATATACTCTGTATGCATGTTTCTATCACAAAATGAATACATAATAATTTAAACTGATTTTTTTGATCTTTTGGTACAGATGCAGAACGTTTTGGTAGCTCATCTCGACGATGGCCTGTTTCTGTAGTTTTTAAATGTTTATTTTCAACCTATATTTATGTGGAAGGAACCAAAGTTTGGCCACCCAACAAGGTGGCCAGCCAATCCCTTCCACTTCCCAACTGCTGAACATGACCCCACGCTATGACACACAGAAAGGGAAGAGTGCGGGGGTGCACCCCTGGAAATGAATGGGACTAGATTTTCCTCCCTATTTAATACCGTATGATGGCGAGTTGGATATTAATGAAGGCCAAGGCTACACTATGATTCCGTCTACATAAATATAGGATGAAAGGAAAAGTTTAACAATTATAGAAAGGGACTATCGCCAACTAAGGTACCATATCCTGAAAGTGGCATCTTAGGAACACAAAATTACCTTCAATAAAAAATATTAGTGAGTGAGACAGTCCAGACTTCATGTTCTTTTGTTAGGCAGTTTCCAGATAAGGAGTCTCCTCTGTTTGAAAAAGCTTTTTATCAATATTTGAAGGATCATGATGTTCCCGATGCCGGTTACCCTGATGTTCCCGATGCCGGTTACCCTGATGTTCCCAATAGTCCTCCTCGTCCGAGGAGGGAGACCGAGATCTCATTCGTGACGCTTTCTTGTGGGCATGGCTTTGCAGGGATGCAGGGGGCTGCAGATCGAATCATGCCTAATCAAACTCAAAAGCTTTGTTCAGGTTCGTGATGAAGTCTGGTGTCAGTTAAAGAAGGAGATGCTCCATCGCTTCTTGGGAATGAGTATCATAAGTACTTTCAAGCTAAGGCGCTTACTTCCATAATGCTTGGCAGGTAATTCATAATAGTACAGTTTTAGAACAATAAAAACTATCAAGTCTTGTCTTAAACATATCCATACTAGTACTTTCTACCACCGATACCGGTAGACCATTCCATGCAGTGACCACTCTGATCGTAAACCAGTGCTTCCTTAAATTTGTGTTCCATTTAGGTAAGTCAAGTTGTAATTTATGTCTTCTATCACTGGTCCATCCAGATCTAAAATTTATTCCTAGATCTTCCCTTAACACTGTACCATTAATTTTAAACATCATGCGTAAGTCCCCTCTTAATCTTCTGTAATGTAATGAAAAAAGATTTAATTTTTCTAGACTTTTGTCATAAGGCAAATATTTTATCTCAGTCACAGATTTAGTGGCTCTACGCTGCACTCCCTCAATTCTAACCACATACTCCCTTTTCTGGGGGGCCCACACCTGGACACAATACTCCAGATGCGGTCTCACCATGGCTCCATACAGTGGCATAATGACTTCCTCACTTCTACTAGAAATGTGCCTCAAAATGCAATTTAAATTCCGAATGGCTTTTTTAACCTGTTCTTTACAATGTACACTAAACTGTAAGTTAGTTGTTATCTTTACACCTAAATCCCTCTCATCATTGTTTTCAGTCAAGCTGTTGGTCCCCATAGTATACTTATATTTATTATTGTGAAGACCCAAGTGCATCTTTTTACACTGGGAAATGTTGAGTTCAAGTTTGCTATAGTTAGTCCATAAATAGACATCGTCTATAGCTTACTGGAGAGAAAGGGCCTCATTATCGTTGGTAACAGATGTTCCTATTCTACAATCATCAGCAAACTTAGAAATCCTTATATTTGGATCCCTAAGTTTCAAAGTGGAAATGCAGACATTGAAAAGACAAGGCCCCAGTACTGACCCCTCTGGCACCCCACTCGTCACAACTGCCCAGTCGGACATCTCACCCCTAAGAGACTCTGCTATCTCCTAGACAACCATAGAGTTATCCACCTTAAGATGTTTCTATCTATTCCCACTTTTAATAGCAATTCGATCAGTTCCACATGGGGTAATTTATCAAACGCTTTGGCGAAATCCATGAAAACCACGTCTACCACATTACCCGCATCCAGCTCAGAGTTAACTTTTTCATAAAAAGTAAGTAAGTTTGTCTGGCATGACCTAGACTTAGTAAACCTGTGTTGTGCAGGATCAATTAACTTACTCTATTCTAGATAGTCCAAAAGAAAAAATTACTCACCTTAGTAATGTTGTTTCTTCTAAAGGAGTCTTGCTGTATTCTGACTATTGCAGTTAGGTCCTGCCTTTCAACTGCCCCGGAGAACAAAGAGTTAAACTCTCCATGGCCAGCATGGAATGTTCACTGCAAGCTCGGCTGAAGCCCCTGTCTGCTGTTGTTTAAACTCCAACTGTCAGATCTTTACGAGCAATACTCACTAGAAGTTCTGTGTGGAAACTGTAAAACTCACACTAGCCAACTGGCAACTAAATTTATTAAACAGGTTTTTTTGGTTTCAAAGCAAAGACTCAAGTCAGGAGACCCAAAAAACTAAACACCACACACCCAAAGTAAAGGAGGGTGAAAAAGGGACACCCCTAGGGTGCCAACACTGCTCCTGAACACCCACATCCCAAAAACCAGGTTCTGAGAGGGGAGGCGGGGGGGAGGTCAGAAAACGGCAAGACTCCATTAGAAGAAACAACATTACTAAGGTGAGTAATTTTTTCTTCAAACAACATGAAGTCTTCCTGTATTCTGACTATTGCTGACTACCAAGCAGTAACTCCATGGAGGAGGGACAGAACCTACTTTGGGAATAGGCTCTGAAGTACTGCTGTGTCAAACCGAGCATCACTCCTAGCCTGGATGTCCAGAGAGTAATGCTTGGTGCATGAATGGACTGTTTTCCAGGTGGCTGCTTGACAAATTTCTAAGATAGGAATATCCCTGGCAGCAGCCAGGGAAGCAGCTGTACCTCTAGTAGAGTGAGCCCTCAGGCCTGAGGGTGGAGTTATACCCAGTTTTTCATAGCAGAATTGTAGACAAGAGACAATCCACCTGGCAGTAGATCTCTTAGTGGCAGGTTTGCCCTTACCGACCTCTCCATATGTGAGGATCAATTGGAGGGACTCAAACCTGTAATGCTTGGTGCGTTCTATGTAGTAGGTGAGGGCCCTTTTAACATCCAAGCTATGCAGCCTCCTCTCTCCAGAGGAGGAATGGTCAGTGAAGAAAACAGAGAGAGACACAAACTGGTTAAGGCGGAGATCTGAAACCACCTTAGGCAAAAACTTCCTGTTAGTTCTTAGGACCACTTTATCTCTATGGAAGAGATAGAAATCAGGCTCCACCGACAGGGCTTGTAATTCACTGATACGCCTGGCAGAGGTAATGGCTACCAAAAACACAGTTTTTCAACTCAAGTACTTAAGCTCTGCAGAGGACAAAGGCTCAAAGGGTGGTTGCATAAGCTGAGCAATGCAAACATTAAGGTCCCAAGCAGGAGCAGGGTCCATAAAGGGGGGATTGGTGTGCAGCAATCCCTTGAACTTACAAAACACAGGATGGGCTGACAGAGGAGAGGGCTTGCCCACTGACAAGAAGGCAGAAACAGCTGCCAAATGCACTTTAAGTGTAGCTGGCCTAAGGCCTAGGCCATTAAGATGGACCATATAGTCCAGAACTGTAGGCAACCCAGCAGATTCTGGAGAAATATCCTTATTAGAGCACCAAATAGTGAACCTTTTCCATTTGGAGTTGTACGCTTTTTCTGGTGGAAGGCTTTAGTAGCCTTAAGGATATCCAGAACCCCTTGAGAAAGGTGCAGATCAGCAAACTCTAACTCTTCAAGAGCCATGCTTTGATATTGAGAGACTTCAGGTTCGGGTACCAAATCCTCCTCTGAGAGGATGTCAACAGGTTGTAATTCCTGGGAAGAGACAGGGGAAGGTGGACTGCTAAGGACAGCAACAGAGGGTACCAGGGCTGTCTGGCCCAGTCTGGAGCAATCAGAATCACACTGCATGGTTGTGACCTTATCTTGACTAACACTTTGAACAGGAGAGGGAAGGGGGGGCATACAGAAATTTCCCGTCCCAATTCAGAATCAGAGCATCCAGGGGGACTGAGTCCAAGACGGGGGGGTCTGCAACAAAAGAGAGGAAGTTGGTGATTGTCTGGGGCTGCAAAAAGATCTATCTGTGGAGTGCCCCATCGCGAGTAAATCACTTTCAAAACTAGGGGATCTAGGGTCCACTTGTGATGGCCCTGGGATATCCTGCTGAGAGCATCTGCTAGGAAACTGTACTTCCCTGGGAGGTGAACTGTTATCAGAGAGGTTTGCAGGGAACAAGATAGGGACCACAACTTCATAGCTTCTGTGCACAAGGCCGTGGACAGAGTTCCTCCCTGCTTGTTGATGTACCACATTGTGGTGGTATTGTCTGTTCTGACCTGGACCACCTTGTTCTGTACAGATTTGGAAAAGGCTTGCAGTGCCAGAAACACTGCTCTGAGTTCCAAGAGACTGATGTGAAGCAGAGATTCTTGAGGTGACCACAGCCCTTGGGTTGTAAGATCCCCCAGGTGGGCTCCCCAGCCCAACAGGAAGGCATCTGTGGTGAGTATCACTGAATGAGACCGAGTGGCAAAAGGAACTCCTTGTCTCAAATTGTACTTATCCTGCCACCATTGCAAAGTCTGGATCAGGGTTCGAGTCATTGGGACTAGTTTGGTAAGGGAATCCTTTCTTTGGGACGAGAAGGCTCTTAACTGGAACTAAATGTCCCTCATCTGAAATCTTGCTCCCTGTACCACTGCTGTAGAGGCTGCCATGTGGCCCAGAAGCTGCAGGAAATGCCTTGCTGGTCGAGACACCTGAAGGGTGAATGAAGAGGCCAGTTCCATAAGAGTCCTTGCCCTGTACAGGGGAAGGAAGGCTCTTGCCCTTATTGTATCCAGCTCCCCCCCTATGAAGATGAGGAGCTGTACTGGCTCGAGAACTGACTTTGGAAGGTTGAGGAGGAATCCTAAGGAAGTGAGTACTTCCCGAGTTATTTGCAGATGTGACTTGACCTGGTCTGGAGACTGACCCACTATGAGCCAGTTGTCCAAGTATGGAAAGATGGAGATCTTTTTTCTCCTTAGGAAAGCAACCACTACTGCCAGGCACTTTGTAAACACCCTTGGGGCGGATGTTAGGCCAAAGGGCATTGCTCTGAATTGATAGTGGCCTGAGGGCAACTCGAACCTGAGGTACTTTCTATCGGAGCACCTGATGGGAATGTGAAAATAGGCATTTCTGAGGTCCAGGGATGCTAGCCAGTCCCCTGGCCTTAGAGAGGGCAGAATTATTCCCACAGTCACCATTTTGAACTTTGGTTTTAAAAGGTGCTTGTTCAGATATCTTGTGTCCAGGATGGGCCACCATTTTCCTGTCTTTTTGGGGGTTAGGAAGTACCTGGAGTACAATCCTTTGCCCTTGCATAGGGCAGGAACCCTATCTATGGCTCTGAGAGCCAGAAGGGAAGAAACCTCTGCCTCTAGGGGAAGGGTCTCTGATGGATTTGCAGGTGGAAAAGATCTGGTTCTCATCCTGGAAAATTTTTTGAAGCTGAGAACCAGTCCCTGGCTTACTACTTCCAGGACCCACTTGTCTGATGTCAGAGACTTCCAGTCCTGGACAAAGTAAGCCAGCCTGCCCCATACTGGTATTGGGTGTCTGCTTGGCAGGGGCTTTAGGCTGAGGGGTGGAAGCAGGCCTGCTCATTCCCCGTCTGCCTCTCCCTCTGAAGAACCCCTCTGAGCATAATAGGAGGAGGAGGCCTGGGCTTGGTAAAAAGGCCTGCCCCTGGACTGCTGCCTCTGAAGAGTGGCTTGCCTTTCTTTGACCTGAGCACTCCTGTAGGTGGTCCTGTACTCGTCCATCTTTTTCATGTAGTTCTCTGTCTGCTCCCCAAACAGAGAATTACCGATAACAGGGGAAATCCATGGCCTTAGCCTGGGTATCCCGCGATAGGCTAGTACATCTGAGCCAAGCCATCCTACGAAGGGCCACAGATGTAGCGATGACTCTTGATGAAACATCATTGGAGTCCACAGCAGCATGAAATTGCACCTTGGATGCCTCAATCCCATCTGCAGCCACCTGCTCCAGCTCCTTGGCAAGCTGGTCAGGGGCCTGTTTAGCCAGAGCCAGCACAGTGTCCCACCTAGACTTCTGGTATCTAGCTGTGTAGGCCATATAGTTAGCCTGTCTGAGTCCCAAAGATGCTGCCATGTACTGCTTCTTTGCCAAGGCATCAATCCTCCTGGAGTTCTTTAGGGGGTGTGATGCCAAGGGGATATTTGCCTTATCACAGGCAGCAGCCTGCACTACCCCAACATGGCTGCATTGCTGAGAAAGGAACTCCGTGTCCGAGCCTGAAAGGGTGTACCTCTTGTCCATTCGTCTGTCCACAGGAGGTATGGAGTCAGGAGTCATTAGAATTTTATTTGTCTGTTTCCCAAAAGATTTATGGAGGGGAATAGACAGTCTCCTGGAGTCTGGGATGTCCATCATTTCGACAAAATCAGGCTCCTTCTGATCCTCTACTGCTTCTTCCATTGGAAGCTGGAGGGTTTCAGCCACTTTTTTGTAAAACATAAAGTGGGAAGGGGACTCAGAAAGCCTAGGAGGAGAGACACCTGAAGGTCTGTCTGGGGAGATGTCCGGGTCACTAGGCACATCCAGACTTTCATAATCACCATCAACATCCTCATACTCTCCCTCCTCCTCCTCCGGTTCATAAAATTCTTCTGAAGTGTAATCCGGAACCAGGGGAACCAACCGAACCCCTGCCAGATGGTGCCGGTTCGGCCGGAACTGAAGTTAGTGACTGCACTATTCTTATCGCTTTGCCTATCTCATCAGCAGTCGGAGTATGAATTTCGGGATCCGAACTGGACGATTTATCTTTTCTCTTCCTTTTAACCGGAACCGACTCCTCAGAATCGGCTGTCCTCTTGCCCGAAGAAGTATCACCCTGGTCAGAGGGCACTCCTTCTGGTTCGGTCAGGACCGAACCGGGCTGGCCATCCGGGTCAGCGGACTTCTCGGCCTCCCGTTCCCTCAGTCTATCTACTCTCTTATCCAGGGCAGCTTTGGGAAAATTCTTACAAATTTGGCGGTCTGAATCGAGGTGGTTAAACCCCAGACACTAAACACAGGTGGTGTGGGGATCAGCCTTAGCAAAGGCTTCCCCACACACACGGCAGTGTTGAAACCCAGTGGGCCCGTTTTTTTTCTTGGGTTTCTCTGACATGGCTAATCCTATCCAAAACTTACCCTTTTTTCGCTAATCTGCCAGGCAAGACTCCCCTATCGGTTCCTGACCGTGTTACGGGTCTTGGAAAAAAAACGTAATAAAATCCGTTTTGTTTAGAACCGATACGGACCGGTTACCACACTCTAAGTAAATTCACAAACTGTTTTTAAACTAAACTGATCGGTTCAGCCGACCCGATCCGAAATTTACAAGTTCCACACAGAAACTAAATGTAAAACCTATCTAGTACTCACGGTACCACAGACAAAGACTTAAACCGACAGATTCGCTAGCAGCAATTCGGTAGAAACCGGGCGAAAAACGACACTTTAACAGACTTTTTTGAACCGAGCAAAGGAGAAATCTCCAGAGAGACTGTTCAGTGAGGCGAAGTAAAGAATCTGACTGTTGGAATTTAAACAACAGCAGACAGGGGCTTCAACCGAGCTCGCGGTGAACATTCCATGCTGGCCATGGAAAGTTTAACTCTTTGTTCTCCGGGGCAGTTGAAAGGCAGGACCTAACTGCAATAGTCAGAATACAGCAAGACTTCATGTTGTTTGAATGATGATTTTCAAAATTCCTTCCATGATTTTTCCTATTAGTGATGTAAGGCTAATAGGTCTAAAATTAGATGGTTCCGACCTAGAACCCTTTTGATGGAATGGGACTACTACAGCAGTTTTCCAGTCCTGTGAAACTTCACCAAGGTCCAAAGGTGATTGAAATAAGTAGGTAAATGGAAATGTCAAAGGATCTGCTAACTCATGTAAAATTCTAGGGTGTATGTTGTCTGGACCAGGGGATTTATTAATATCAAGTTTTTTTAATCTGGACCTAGCCTCTTCCAGATTTATAACAATATTCCCAGGGATTGGGTCCAAATCATGGTATGTGGTGGGGATGCCTCAAGAAGTAAAGACTGAACAAAAAGAAAAAAATACTCACCTTAGTAATGTTGTTTCTTCTAATGGAGTCTTGCTGTATTCTGACTATTGCAGTGATATCCAACCTTTGAACTGCCCCGGAGAGGAAAGAGTTAACTTTCCATGCAAGGCATGGAACGCTGAGCTAGAGCTCGGTTGAGACTCTGTCTGTTGTTGTTTAAACCCAAATCGCCAGATCTTTACGAGTTATACTCACTGGGTGTCCTGTGTGGAAACTGTAAACTTACACTAGCCAATTGGCTACTAAATATAATGAAAAGATTTTTTGGTTCCAAGGCAAAGACTCAAGTCAGGAAACCCAAAAAACAAAACAAAACACAACACACACACCCAAATTAAGAGGGTGAGAAAAAGGGGGCACCTCTAGGGTGCCAACACTGTTGCTGCCCAACTACATCCCAAAGAAAAAATTACTCACCTTAGCAATGTTGTTTCTTCTAATGGAGTCTTGCTATATTATGACTAATGCAGTTTGTCCCACCATTAGAACTGCTCCGGAGGTGAAAGAGTTAACTTCCATGCACAGCATGGAACTTAGAGCGTGAGCTCAGTTAGAAAAGCTCTGTCTGGGATATTTCAAACCGAAACTGTCAGATCTTTATGAGCAAAACTCACTAAGTCTCTGTGTGGAAGCTGTAACCTACACTAGCCAACTGGCTACTAAAATATTAACACATTTTCCTGGTCCCAACACCAAGACTCAAGTCAGGGGACCAGAAAAGATAAGATAAAATAAAACACAACACCCAAACACCACAAAAGAAAGGTGGAAAACATAAAAGGGGCGCCATTAGTGCTAACAGTGGACTGCCCACCCCATACCCAAAGTAGAAGTTCTGAGAGGGGCAGGTTGGGAGAGTCATAATATAGCAAGACTCATTAGAAGAAACAACATTACTAAGGTGAGTAATTTTTTCTTCAAACAACATGAAGTCTTGCTATATTATGACTAATGCAGACTACACAGCAGTACCTCCATGGAGGAGGGACAGAACCTACTTAGGAATAGGCTCTGAAGCACGGTTGTGCTAAACCGAGCATCCTCCTGACCTGGATATCCAGGGAGTAATGCTTGTGAAAGTGTGAACTGTTTTCCAAGTAGCTGCTTGACATATCTCTAAGATAGGGATGTCTCTGGCAGCAGCTAGAGACGCAGCTGTACCTCTGGTAGAGTGAGCCCTCAGGCCTGAAGGGGGAACCTACCCAGTTTTTGATAGCAAATTGGATACAAGAGACAATCCACCTGGCAATGGATCTCTTAGTGGCAGGTTTCCTTTCCAACCTCACCATAAGTGAGAAATAGTTGAGGAGTCAAACCTGTGACCCTTGGTACGCCTATGTAGTAACTTAGGCCCTCTTAACATCTAGTTGTGCAGCCTCCTCTCACCAGAGGAGGAATGGTCAGTGAAGAACACTGGAAGTGAAATAGCTTGGTTAAGGTGGAAATCTGAAACCACCTTAGGCAAAAACTTCCTGTTAGTCCTGAGGACTACCTTATCCCTGTGAAAGGAAATAAAGTCAGTCTCCACTGATGAAGCCTGTAACTCACTTATGCGCCTGGCAGAAGTGATGGCTACTAGAAATACAGTTTTCCAAGTCAAGTACTTAAGCACTGCCGAAGACAGAGGTTCAAAGGGGTTGCATCAGCTGAGCAATACAAACATTAAGATCTCAGGCAGGGGCAGGGTCCCTGAATGGTGGATTGGATGAAGCAATCCCCAAAAAACTTGGAAAATACAGGTGAGCAGAAAGAGAAGAGGGCTTCCTGCTGAAATAAAAGCAGAGACAGCTGCCAAATGCACTTTCAGGGTAGCTGGTCTCAGCCCCAAAGAATTAAGATGGACCATATAGTCCAAAACAGTGGGCAAATCAGTAGATTCTGGGGAAATATGCTTCCAGAACACCATATGGAAAACCTTTCCACTTGGAGTTATAGGTAGTCCTGGTGGAAGGCTTCCTAGAAGCTTTCAAGATTTTTGAACACTTTGAGAAAGTTGTAGATCAGCAAGTCCTAACCCTCAAGAGCCAGGCCTTGAGGTTGAGGGATTTGAGATTCGATACCAGACTTCCCCTGGCACAGGTTAACAGGATTGTGGTTCCTGGGGAGACACAGGGAAGATGGACTGCTAAGGACAGAAGGAGTGGGTACCAGGGCTGCTCTGGTCTGTCTGGAGCAATCAGGACTATCTTGCAGGCTGAGATCTGATTTTGACTAGCACCTTGAACAGGAGAGGGAAGGGGGAAGGCATAGAGAAACTTCCTTCCCAATTGAGGAGAAAGGCATCCAGGGGACTGAGCCCAACACTGGGGCCTGCAACAAAAAGTGGAAGTTGATGGTTGTCTGGGGCTGCAAAAAGATCTATCTGAGGGGTGCCCCATCTGGCAAAAACTATCCCCAGTACTAGGGGATCCAGTGGCCATTCGTGATGGCCCTGGGAAATCCTGCTGAGAGCATCTGCCAGGACATTGTCCTTGCCTGGGAGGTGACTGCTATGAGGGAAGTGTTCAGGGAATAAGCCAGAGACCACAACTTCATCACCCCTGCACAAGGTCAAGACCGAAAGTGCCCCTTGTTTGTTGATGTACCACATTGTAGTGGTGTTGTCTGTTCTGACCTGTACCACCTTGTTCTGAACAGATGCAGAAAAACCTGAAGTGCTAGAAAACAGCTCTGAGTTCCAACAGACTGATGTGGAGCAGAGATTCTGAGGGGACCACAACCCTGGGTGGAGAGGTCGCCCATGTGAGCTCCCCATCCCAAGAGGGACGATCTGTAGTAAGGGTCAGGAGTGAGATAGAGGATGAAGGGCACCCTTGTCTCAGATTGCTCTGATCCTGCCACCACTGGACGGGCCTGGATCAGGGTTCGAGTCACTGGGATTAACTTGATAGGGAATCTCTTCTTGAGACCAGAAGGCTCTCAAATGGAACTGAATGTCCTCATCTGAAATCTTGTTCCTTGTACTACAGCTGTGGAAGCAGCCATGTGTCCTAGGAGCTGCAGGAATGCCTTGCTGGTCAAGAGACCTGCAGAGTGAAGGATGAGGCCAGGGCCACCAGGGTCCTTACCCTTTCTAGGGAAGGAAGGCTCTGGCTTGCTTTTGTGTCCAGTTCTGCACCTATAAAGGTGAGTACCTGGACAGGTTCCAGAACTGACTTTGGAAGATTGAGAAGAAAGCCCAGAGAGCCAAGCAGCTGCTGGGTAACTTGCAGGTGAGATTTGATTTGGTCTGGAGACTGACCCACAATGAGCCAGTCGTCCAGGTAGGGAAAGATGGCAATCTTTGCCTCTTAAATGAGCAACTGCTACTGCAGACATTTTGTGAATACCCTTGGGCAGAGGTAAGGTCAAGGGCATTGTTTGAACTGATAATGGCCTGAGGGCAGTTCGAATCTGAGGTACTTTCGTGGGAGCTCTGATAAGAACATGGAAGTAGGCATCCTTGAGGTCCAGGGAAGCTAGCCAGTCCCCTGGCCTTAGGGAGGGTAAAATCATTCCCAGAGTCACCATTTTGAATTTTGGTTTTAAAAGGTGCTTGTTCAGATATCTTAGGTCCAGGATGGGCCGCCACTCTCCTGTCTTTTTTGGGGTAAGGAAGTACCTGGAGTACAGACCCTTGCCCTGGTGTAGGGGAGAAACCCTTTCTACAGCTCTGAGAGCCAGGAGGGTTGAGACTTCTGTTTCCAAGGCAAGAGTCTCTAGAGGGTTTGCAGGTGGAAAGATCTGATTCTCATCTTTGAATTTTTGAAGCTGAGAACCAGACCCCTGGCTTACTACTTCCAGGACCCACTTGTCTGATGTTAAAGACTCCCAGTCCTGAACGAGGTAAGCCAGCCTGCCCCCTACAGTTAATGGAGAACCGGCCCTGGGCATCCCATCAGGGTGCCTGTTTGGCAGGGGTTTAGGCTGAGGGGTGGAGCAGGCCTGCTTGTACTCTGGCCTGCCTTCCCTCTGAAGAACCCCTGTGAACATAAGCTGAAGAGGAGGCCTGGGTCTGGTAAAAGGCCTGCCTCTAAACCTGGTGGGCTGCCTCTGAGGAGTGGCTTGCCGTTCCTTGGCTTGTGCACCTATAAGTGGTTCTATATTCATCCATTTTCACATAATTCTCTGTCTGCTCCCCAAACAGAGAATTTCCCACCACAGGAAAATCCATAGCCTTAGACTGGGTATCCTGTGACAAAGTAGTACACCTGAGCCAAGCCAATCTACGAAAAGCCAAAGATGTAGCCATGACTCTAGAGGATACATCATTAGAATCCACTGCAGCATGGAATTGCACCTTAGATGCCTCAACACCATCAGCAGCCACCTGCTCCAACTCCTTGGCAAGCTGGCCAGAGGCCTGTTTGGCTAAAGCCATGGCAGTATCCCATCTAGATTTTTGGTATCTCGCAACATAAGCTATATAGTTTGCTTGTCTGAGTCCCAAGGACGCTGCCATGTATTGTTTTTTAGCCATGGCATCAATCTTCCTGGAGTCCTTGTCAGGAGGATGTGAAGCCAGGGGAATATTAGCTTTATCACAGGCTGCAGCCTGAACTATCCCAACATGGCTGCATTGCTGTGAAAGAAATTCTGTATCAGGACCTGACAAAGTGTACCTCCTGTCCATCTTTTTATCCACAGGAGGCACAGAATTAGAGCTTTTAAAATTTTTATTGTTTGTTTCTAAAAGATTTATGTAAAGGAATAGACAATCTCCTGGACTCTGGGATATCCATCATCTTTACAAAGTCAGGCTCCTCTTGTTCATCCACAGCCTCCTCCAAAGGAAGCTGGAGGGTTTCAGCAACTTTTTATAAAACAGAAAATGAGAAGGGACTCAGCAAGCCTAGGGGAGATTCTCCAAAGGTCTGTCTGGGGAGATGTCCGTTCAATGGCACATCCAGACTTTCAAAGTCACATTCACACTGTTCATAATCATCCTCCCCTCCTCTGGTTCATAAACTCCTCTATATCATATTCTTGAACCGGAGGAACCGACCGAACCAACCTTTTGCCAGATAGTGGCAGTTCGGACGGAACCGGGGAAAGTGACTGGACAATTTGTATTGCCCTGGCTATCTCTGCAGCAGTTGGAGAAGGGATTTTTGACTCCACACCAGCTGACTTTCTAGTTCTCTTTGCTGGAACTGGCTCCTCAGAGTCAGCTTTACGTTTGCCCGAGGAAGTCTGGCCCTGGTCAGAGGGCACTACCTCCGGTTCGTCTGGCACCGAACCGAGCTGGCCATCTGGGTCAGCGGATTCTTTGGCCTCTCTCGCTCCTGAGCATACCAACTCTTATCTAGGATAGCTGCAGGAAATTCTGCAAATCTGGCAGTCTGCATTGAGGTGGTCAAACTCAGACAATAAACACATGGTGTGTGTGGGTCAGCCTTGGCAAAGGCTTCCCACAGACACTACAGTGTTGAAACCCAGGACCCGGTTTTTCTTTGGGTTTCAGACATAATGCCAGCCTCAACCAAAACTTGCCCTTTTTTCGCAGTGCCAGGTAAGACACCTTATCGTTTCCCAACCGTGTCACGGGTCATGGAAAAAAAACCGTAATGAAATCTGTTTTTTTTAGAACCGATAAGAACGGGGAACCGCACTCTAAAAAGCCTTAAAACGCTTCAGAATGAAGTTTAAACACAATCTGATCGGTTCAAACCGAATCGATAAACATTTAAAAGTTCCACACAGAAAACCTATCTATTACTTACAATACCATAGACAGAGCTTGAACCGATCGGTTTGCGGTTAAAATAATGATAATCGCGGTTGAATTTAACCGAGAAAAAACTCTTTAAACCGAGAAATGAACCGAGCAGCAGGAGGAATCTCCGGAGCGACTGTTCAGTGAGGCGGAGTAAAGAATCCGACAGTTTCGGTTTGAAATATCCCAGACAGAGCTTTTCTAACCGAGCTCGCGCTCTAAGTTCCATGCTCTGCATGGAAGTTAACTCTTTCACCTCCGGAGCAGTTCTAATGGTGGGACAAACTGCATTAGTCATAATATAGCAAGACTTCATGTTGTTTAAAACCCAGGTTCTGAAAGGGAAGGCGGGGGGAGGTCAGAATACAGCAAGACTCCATTAGAAGAAACAACATTACTAAGGCAAGCAATTTTTTCTTCAAACAACATGAAGTCTTGCTGTATTCTGACTATTGCAGACTACCAAGCAGTACCTCCATGGAGGAGGGACAGAACCTACTTCGGGAATAGGCTCTGAAGCACTGCTGTGGCAAACCCGAGCATCACTCCTAGCCTGGATATGCAGAGAGTAATGCTTGGAGAAAGTATGTACTGTTTTCCAGGTGGCTGCTTGACAAAGAAAAAATTACTCACCTCAGTAATGTTGTTTCTTCTAATGGAGTCTTGCTATATTATGACATATGCAGTGAGTCCCAACCTTCGAACTGCTCCGGAGGTGAAAGAGTTAACTTTCCATGCCAGGCATGGAACTCTGAGCAAGAGCACGGTTGAAAGCTCTGTCTGTTCTTCAAACTCAAACTGTCAGATCTTTACTAGCAAAACTCACTAAGGTTCTGTCTGGAAGCTGTAAATCTACACTAGCCAACTGGCTACTAAATATAAGAAAACATTTTTTTGCTCCCAAAACAAAGACTCAAGTCAGGGGATCCAAAAAATAAAAACACAACACCCGAACACCCTGAAAAGGAGAGGTGAAAAAACAAGGTGGGCATCTACTAAGTGCCAACACTGCACTGCCCACCCACATCCCAAGAGCAGAGGTTCTGAGAGGGGCAGGCAGGGGGGAGGTCATAATATAGCAAGACTCCATTAGAAGAAACAACATTACTAAGGTGAGTAATTTTTTCTTCAAACAACATGAAGTCTTGCTATAGTATGACATATGCAGACTACACAGCAGTACCTCCATGGAGGAGGACAGAACCTACTTAGAAACAGGCTCTGAAGCACAGTTGTGTTAAACCGAGCATCACTCCCTAGCCTGGATGTCCAGGGAGTAATGCTTGGTAAAAGTGTGAACTGTTTTCCAGGTAGCTGCTTGACATATCTCTAGGATAGGGATGTCCCTGGCAGCAGCCAGAGACGCAGCTGTACCTCTGGTAGAGTGAGCCCTGAGGGAGGAACCTTACCCAGTTTTTCATAGCAAAATTGGATACAAGAGACAATCCACCTGGCAATGGATCTTTTAGTGGCAGGTTTCCCTTTACCATCCTCACCATATGGGAGGAACAGTTGAAGGGAGTCAAACCTGTGACCCTTGGTACGTTCTATGTAGTAACTAAGGGCTCTTTTGACATCTAAACTGTGCAATCTCCTCTCGCCAGAGGAGGAATGGTCAGTGAAGTACACAGGAAGAGACATAGATTGATTAAGGTGAAGTCTGAAACCACCTTAGGCAAGAACTTTCTGTTAGTCCTGAGGACCACCTTATCTCTATGAAATCGAGATAAAATCAGGCTCCACTGACAATGCTTGTAATTCACTTATGCGCCTGGCAGAAGTGATGGCTACCAAAACACAGTTTTCCAAGTCAAGTACTTAAGCTCTGCTGAAGACAAGGGCTCAAAAGGGGGTTGCATAAGCTGGGCAATGCAAATACTAAGATCCCAGGCAGGGGCAGGGTCCCTGAATGGAGGGTTGGTGTGAAGCAACCCCTTGAAAAACTTGGAGAATACAGGATGAGCTGAAAGAGAAGAGGGTTTACCAGCTGATAAGAAAGCAGACACGGCTGCCAGGTGCACCTCTAGGGTAGCTGGTCTCAGCCCCAAAGTATTCAAATGCACCATATAATCCAGGACTGTGGGTAAGTCAGCAGATTCTGGGGAAATGTGCTTGCCAGAGCACCATATGGAAAACCTCTTCCATTTGGAATTATAAGTAGCCCTGGTAAAAGGCTTCCTAGAAGCCTTCAAGATATCCAATACACTTTGGGAGAGGTGTAGGTCAGCAAACTCTAACTCTTCAAGAGCCAGGACTTGAGATAGAGAGATTTGAGATTCAGGTACCAAACTCTCCCCTGAGCACAGGTTAACAGGATGTGATTCCTGGGAAGACACGGGGGAAGGTGGACTGCTAAGAACATGAGGAGTGGGTACCAGGGCTGTCTGGCCCAATCTGGAGCAATCAGGATCATCTTGCAGGGCTGAGATCTGATTTTGATTAGCACCTTGAACAGAAGAGGGAAGGGAGGAAAGGCATAGAGAAACTTCCCTTCCCAACTGAGAAGGAAGGCATCCAGAGGGACTGAGCCCAACACTGGGGGCCTGCAACAAAAAAGGGGAAGTTGGTGATTGTCTGGGGCTGCAAAAAGATCTATCTGCGGGGTGCCCCATCTGGCAAATACTACCTCCAGTACTAGGGGATCCAGTGACCATTCGTGATGGCCCTGGGAAATCCTGCTGAGAGCATCTGCCAGGACATTGTCCTTGCCTGGGAGGTGAACTACCGTAAGGGAGGTGTTCAGGGAATAAGCCAGAGACCACAACTTCATTGCTTCGGTGCACAAGGCCATAGACTGAGTGCCTCCTTGCTTGGTGATGTACCACATTGTAGAGGTGTTGTCTGTTCTGACCTGTACAACTTTGTTCTGAACAGATGTGGAAAAAACTTGAAGTGCTAGAAAAACTGCTCTGAGTTCCAACAGGTTGATGTGGAGCACAGATTCCTGAGGGGACCACAATCCCTGGGTAGTGAGGTCGCTCATGTGAGCTCCCCACCCCAAGAGGGATGCATCTGTGGTAAGGATTAAGGAGTGAGACTGAGGGGTGAAGGGGACCCCCTGTCTCAGATTGCTCTGGTCCTGCCACCACTAAAGGGCTTGGATCAGGGTTCGAGTCACTGGAATCAATTTGGTTAGAGGGTCTCTCCTTTGAGACCAAAAGGCTCTAAAATGGAACTGGATGTCCCTCATCTGAAATCTTGCTCCCTGCACCACTGCTGTAGAAGCAGCCATGTGCCCCAGGAGCTGCAGAAAATGCCTTGCTGGTCGAGAGACCTGCAGGGTGAAGGAGGAGGCCAGAGAGACCAGGGTCCTTGCTCTTTCCAGAGGAAGGAAGGCTCTGGCCTCTTTTGTGTTCAGTTCTGCACCTAATGAAGGTGAGAAGCTGGACAGGCTCTAGAACTGACTTTGGAAGATTGAGAAGGAAACCTAGAGATGTGAGCAGTTGCTGAGTTACCTGAAGGAGCAGTTTGACTTCGTCTGGAGAATGGCCTACTATGATCCAATTGTCCAGATAAGGAAAGATGGCAATCTTTTGCCTTCTTAAGTGGGCAACTGCTACTGCCAGGCATTTTGTGAATACCCTCGGGGCAGAGGTGAGGCCGAAGGGCATTGCTCTGAACTGGTAATGGCCTGAGGGGAGTTCGAATCTGAGGTACTTTCGATGGGAGCTTCTGATAAGAACATGGAAGTAAGCATCCTTGAGGTCCAGGGACATTAGCCAGTCCCTTGGCCTTAGAGAGGGTAAAATAATCCCCAGAGTCACCATTTTGAATTTTGGTTTTAAAAGGTGCTTGTTTAGGTATCCGAGATCCAGGATGGGCCGCCATTCTCCTGTCTATTTTGGGGTAAGGAAGTACCTGGAGTACCACCCTTTGCCCTGGTGTAGGGTGGAACCCTTTCAAACAGCTCTGAGAGCCAGGAGGGTAGAACTCTGTTTCTAGGCAAGTGCCTCTGATGGATTTGCAGGTGGAAAGACCTGGTTCTCATCTTTGAAATGTTTTGAAGCTGAGAACCAGCCCTGGCTTACTACTTCCAGGACCCACTTGTCTGATGTTAAAGACTTCCAGTCCTGGACAAAATAAGCCACCCTGCCCCCTACAGGTAGTGGAGAATCGGCCCTGGCCACCCCATCAGGGTGCCTGCTTGGCAGGGGCTTTAGGCTGAGGGGTGGAAGCAGGTCTGCTTGTACCCCGTCTGCCTCTCCCTCTAAAGAAACTCCTCTGGGCATAAGCTGAATAGGAGGCCTGGGATTGGTAAAAAGGCCTATGAAAAAAGGTCTGCCCCTGCCCCTGGAAGGCTGCCTTTGAGGAGTGGCCTGCCTTTCCTTGGCCTGTGCACTCCTATAGGTGGTCCTATACTCATCCATTTTCTTCATGTAATTCTCGTCTGCTCCCAAACAGAGAATTACCCACAACAGGAAAATCCATGGCCTTAGTCTGGGTATCCTGTGACAGGCTAGTACATCTGAGCAGCCTATTCTGCTAAGTGCCACAGATATAGCCATGACTCTTGATGACACATCATTAGAGTCCACTGCAGCATGGAATTGCACATCTTGATGCCTCTACCATCAGCAGCCACCTGCTCCAGCTCCTGGCAAGCTGGCTAGGACCTGTTTTGCTAGAGCCATAGCAGTATCCCATCTGGATTTCTGATATCTAGCAACATAAGCCTATAATTTGCCTGTCTGAGTCCCAAGGATGCTGCCATGTACTGTCTCTTTGTCATAGCATCAATCCTCCTGGAGTCCTTGTCGGGGTGTGTGTGAGTCAAGGGAATATTAGCCTTTATCATAGGCTGCAGCCTGCACTACCCCAACATGGCTGCATTGTTGTGTAAGGAACTCCGATCGGAGCCTGACAATGTATACCTCTTGCCCATTCTTTTATCCACAGGAGGTATAGTGTGAGGAGTTTTAGAATTTTACTGTCTGTTTCCAAAAGATTTATGCAAAGGAATAGACAGTCTCCTAGACTCTGGGATATCCATCATTTCTACATAGTCAGGCTCCCTTGATCATCCACAGCTTCCTCCAGGGAGCTGAGGGTTTCAGCCACTTTTTATAAAACATAAAATGAGAGGGGCACTCAGAAAGCCTAGAGGGAGACACTCCTGAAGGTCTGTCTGGGGAGATGTCTGGTTCAATGGGCACATCCAGACTTTCATATCCACACTCACTCTCCTCATACTCCTCTTCCCCTCCTCCGGTTCATAAAATTCCTCTAAATCATATTCTAAACCGGTGGAACCGATCGAACTGTACGCCTACCTGATGGTGCCGGTTCGGACAGAACCGGGGAAAGCGACTGGACAATTTTAATCGCTTTATTATTTCTTCAGCGGTTGGAGATGGAAATTTTGGCTCCACACCTGCTGATTTTCTAGTCCTTTTTGCTGGAACCGACCTCCAGTCGGGCTCTCCTTTGCCCGAGGGAAGTCTCGCTCTGGTCAGAGGAAAGACTCCTCCGGGTTCGGTTACCAACCGGCTGGCCATCCGGTCAGCGGACTCTTGGCCTCCCTTTCCCTGAGCCTACCAACCTCTTATCCAGGGTAGCTGCAGTAAAATTTTGCAAATCTGGCAGTCTGCACTGAGGTGGTCAAACCTCGACAATAAACACAGGTGGTGTGTGAGTCAGCCTTGGCAAAGACTTCCCACAAACACTGCAGTGTTGAAACCCAGTGGCCCGGTTTCTTTTGGGTTTCTCAGACATAGTGCCAGCCTAACCAAAACTTGTCTGCTTATGGCAATCCGCCAGCAAGACCTCTTATCAGTTCCCAACCGTGGTCAATGGTCGTGGAAAACCGTAATGAAACTGCTTTTTTAGAACCGATAAGAACCAGGAACCGCATCAAAAGACAGATTTAATGAATTTTCAATAACCTGATCGGTTCAAACCGAACCGATAATACCGCTTATAAGTTCCACACAGAAATAAATGTAAAACCTATCTAGTACTTACGATACCACAGACAGAGCTTGAACCGACTGGTTGCGGTTTAAATTCGGTTAAAAAAACGAAAAGTTAATACTTTAACCGACAAAATGAACCGAGCAGAAGGAGAAATCTCCGGAGCAACTGTTCAGTGAGGCGGAGTAAAGAATTTGACAGTTTGAGTTTGAAGAACAACAGACAGCTTTCAACCGAGCTCGTGCTCAAAGTTCCATGCCTGGCATGGAAAGTTAACTCTTTCACCTCTGGAGCAGTTCGAAGGTTGGGACTCACTGCATATGTCATAATATAGCAAGACTTCATGTTGTTTGAATCTCTAAGATAGGAATACCCCTGGCAGCAGCCAGGGAAGCAGCTGTACCTCTGGTAGAGTGAGCCCTCAGGCCTGAGGGTGGAATCCTACCTAATTTTCCACAGCAAAATTGTATACAAGAGGCACTTCACCTGGCAATAGATCTCTTAGTGGCAGGTTTTCCCTTACCAACCTCACCATAAGTGAGGAACAGTTGGAAGGAGTCAAACCTGAGACCCTGGTGCGCCTTTATGTAGTAGCTAAGAGCCCTTTTCACATCCAAGTTGTGCAGCCTCCTCTCCCCAGAGGAGGAATGGTCAAGAGTGAAGAAAACAGGAAGAGACACAGACTGGTTAAGGTGGAAATCTGAAACCACCTTAGGCAAAAACTTCCCATTAGTCCTGAGGACCACCTTATCTCTATGGAAAGAGATAAAATTAGGCTCCACTGACAGGGCCTGTAACTCACTTATGCGTCTGGCAGAAGTAATGGCTACCAAGAACACAGTTTTCCAAGTCAAGTACTTAAGCTCTGCTGAGGACAAAGGCTCAAAAGGGGGTTGCATAAGGTGAGCAATGCAAACATTAAGGTCCCAAGCAGGGGCAGGGTCCCTGAAGGGAGGACTGGTATGCAGCAATCCCTTGAAGATTTTACAGAAGACAGGATGAGCTGAAAGGGAAGAGTGCTTGCCTGCTGACAAGAAGGCAGAGACAGCTGCCAGATGCACTCTCTGTGTAGCTGGTCTGAGTCCCAAGCTATTGAGATGAACCATATAGTCAAGGACTGTAGGCAACCCAGCAGACTCTGGAGAATTATGCTTCCCAGAGCACTAAATAGTAAACCTTTTCCATTTTGAGTTGTAAGTCTTTCAGGAGGAAGGCTTTCGAGAAGCCTTTAAAATATCCAGAACACCTTGAGAGAGATGCAAATCAGCAAACTAACTCTTCAAGAGCCAGGCCTTGAGATTGAGAGATTTGAGATTCGGATACCAGAACATCCCCTGAGAACATGTTAACAGGTTGTAATTCCTGGGAAGAGACAGGGGAAGGTGGACTGCTAAGGACAGCAAGAGAGGGTACCAGGGCTGTCTGGCCCAGCCTGGAGCAATCAGAATCACTTGCAGGGTTGAGACCTGATTTTGACTAGTACCTGAACAGAGAGGGAAGGGGGAAGCATACAGGAACCTCCTTCCCAATTGAGAACCAGGGCATCCAGGGGACTGAGCCCAACACTGGGGGCCTGCAGCAAAAAGAGGAAGTTGGTGATTGTCTGGGGCTGCAAAAAGATCTATTTGTGGGGTGCCCCATCTGGAGAAGATCACCTTCAAAATCAGGGGATCTAGGGACCATTCGTGATGGCCCTGAGATACCCTGCTGAGAGCATCTGCCAGGACATTCTCCTTCCCTGGGAGGTGCACTGCTATCACAGAGGTATTCAGGGAATAGGCCAGAGACCACAACTACATTGCCTCTATGCACAAGGCTGTAGATCGAGTGCCCCCTTGCTTGTTGATGTACCACATTGTGGTGGTATTGTCTGTCCTGATCTGAACTACTTTGTTCTGATCAGACTTGGAAAAAGCTTGAAGTGCTAGAAACACTGCTCTGAGTTCTAAGAGATTGATGTTAAGCAGAGATTCTTGAGGTGACCACAACCCTTGGGTGGTCAGATCCCCCAAGTGGGCTCCCCAGCCCAAGAAGGAGGCATCTGTGGTAAGGATTAGAGAATGAGATTGAGTGACAAAGGGAATTCCTTGCCTTAGGTTGTCCTGATCCTGCCACCATTGCAAAGCCTGGATCTGGGTTCGAGTCACTGGGATTAGTTTGGTCAGAGAATCCTTTCTCTGGGACCAGAAGGCTCTTAAGTGGAACTGAATGTCCCTCATCTGAAATCTTGCTCCTTGGACCACTGCTGTAGAGGCAGCTATGTGGCCCAGGAGCTGCAGAAAATGCCTTGCTGGTTGAGACACCTGGAGGGTGAATGAAGAGGCCAGTGTAACAAGGGTCCTTGTCCTGTCCAGGGGAAGGAAGGCTCTTGCCTTTATTGTATCCAGCTCTGCCCCATGAAGGTGAGGAGCTGCATTGGTTCTAGAACTGACTTTGAAAGATTCAGAAGGAATCCTAGAGAACTGAGCAGTTGCTGAGATATCTGTAGGTGTGACTTGACTTGGTCTGGAGACTGACCTACTATGAGCCAGTCGTCCAGGTATGGAAAGATGGAGATCTTCTTTCTCCTTAGGAAAGCAGCCACTACTGCCAGGAATTTTGTGAACACCCTTGGAGCTGAAGTTAGGCCAAACGGCATTGCTCTGAATTGATAGTGGCCTGAGGGCAACCCGAACCTGAGGTACTTTCGTTGGGAGCTTCTGATGAGAATGTGGAAATAAGCATCCTTGAGGTCCAGGGAAACTAGCCAGTCTCCTGGCCTTAGAGAGGGTAGAATTATTCCCAGAGTCACCATTTTATACTTTGGCTTTAAAAGGTGCTTGTTTAAGTATCTGAGATCCAGGATGGGCCGCCATTCTCCTGTCTTTTTGGGGGTTAGGAAGTACCTGGAGTACAATCCTTTTCCCTTGTGTAAGGATGGAACCTTTCTATGGCTCTCAGAGCCAAGAGGAAGAGACCTCTGCCTCTAGGGCAAGTGCTCTGAAGGATCTGCAGGTGAAAGGATCTGGTTCTCATCTTGGAAACTTTTTGAAGCCGAGAACTAGTCCCTGGCTTACTACTTCCAGGACCCATTTGTCTGATGTTAAAGACATCCAGTCCTGGACAAAGTAAGCCAGCCTGCCCCCTACAGGTGGTGGAGAATCGGCCCGGGCAAACCCATCAGGGTGCTTGTTTGGCAGGGGCTTTAGGCTGAGGGGCGGTAGCAGGCCTGCTTGTACCCCATCTGCCTCTCCCTCTGAAGAACCCCCTCTGGGCAAAGGCGGAAGAGGAGGCCTGGGCTTGGTAGAAAGGCCTATGAAAAGGCCTGCCCCTACCCCTGGAATGCTGCCTATGGGGAGTGGCTTGCCTTTCCTAGGCTTGAGCACTCCTATAGGTGGTCCTGTATTCATACATTTTCTTCATGTAGTTCTCCGTTTGCTCCCCAAACACAGAATTACCAACAACAGGAAAATCCATGGCCTTAATCTGGGTATCCCGAGACAGGCTTGTACATCTGAGCCAAGCCATCCTACGAAGGGCCACAGATGTAGCCATGACTCTAGATGAAACATCTTTGGAGTCTACTGCAGTATGAAATTGCATCTTGGATGCCTCAATACCATCTGCAGCCACCTGCTCCAGCTCCTTGGTAAGCTGGCCAGGGACCTGTTTAACTAGAGCCATTACAGTGTCCCATCTAGACTTCTGGTATCTAGCTGTATAGGCCATATAATTAGCCTGCCTGAGTCCCAAAGATGCTGCCATGTACTGTTTCTTTGCCATGGCATCAATCCTCCTGGAGTCCTTATCTGGGGGGTGTGAAGCCAAGGGTATATTTGCCTTATCACAGGCAGCAGCCTGCACTACCCCAACATGGCTGCATTGCTGGGAAAGGAACTCTGTATCTGAACCTGAAAGAGTATACCTCTTGTCCATTCTCTTGTCCACAGGAGGTATAGAATTAGGAGTCTTTAAAATTTTTATTGTCTGTTTCCCAAAAGACTTATGGAGGGGAATAGACAGCCTACTGGACTCTGGGATGTCCATCATCTCAACATAATCAGGCTCCTCCTGATCCTCTACTGCTTCCTCCATAGGAAGCTGGAGGGTTTCAGCCACTTTTTTGTAAAACATAAAATGGGAAGGGGACTCAGAAAGCCTAGGAGGAGAAACCCCTGAAGGTCTGTCTGGGGAGATGTCCGGGTCAATGGGCACATCCAAACTTTCATAATCACTATCACTATCCTAATATTCTCCTTCCTCCTCCTCCGGTTCATAAAAATCCTCTAAATTATAATCCAGAACCGGGGGAACCGACCGAACCGTTCCCCTAACCGATGGTGCCAGTTCGGTCGGAACCGGGGTTAGCAACTGAACAATCCTTATCACACTGACTATTTCATCAGTGGTCGGAGAAAGAACTTGTGGATCCGAACCGGCTGACTTATCCCTTCTTTTTCTTTTAACCAGAACCGACCCCTCAGAGTCGGTTCTACTTTTGTCTGAAGAAGTTTTGCCCTGGTCAGAGGGCACTCCTTCTGGTTCGGTTGGAACCGAACCGGGCTGGCCATCCGGTTCAGCTGACTTTTTGGCCTCTCTTTCCCTCAGCCTACCTACTCTCTTTTCCAGAGTAGCTGAGGGAAAATTTTTGCAAATCTGGCAGTCTGAATCGAGGTGGTCAAACCCCACACACACAGTGAGGTGGGGGTCAGCCTAGCAAAGGCTTCCCACACACACACACACTACAGTGTTGAAACCCAGTGGGCCTGGTTTTTCTCTTGGATTTCTCAGACATGGCCAGTCCTAACCAAACTTACCCTTTTTTCAGCAATCCGCCAGACAAGACACCCTTATCAGTTCCTGACCGTGTTACGGGTTGTGGAAAAAAAACGTAATGAAATCAGTTTTTTTTTAGAACCGATAAGATTCCACACTCTAAAAGTAGAACAAACTTTTTTAAAACAACCCTGATCGGTTCAAACCAAACCGATCCAACATTTACAAGTTCCACACAGAGCAAACAATAATAAACCTATCTAGTACTCATGGTATCACAGGCACAGACTGAACCGACAGGTTAGATGGATAAATTTGGTTAAAACCGAGGAAAAAATGACACTTTAACTGACTAAATTTAACCGAGCAAAGGAGGAATCTCCGGAGCGACTGTTCAGTGAGGCGGAGTAAAGAATATGGCAGTTTGGGTTTAAACAACAACAGACAGAGTCTCAACCGAGCTCGAGCTCAGCGTTACATGCATTGCATGGAAAGTTAACTCTTTCCTCTCCGGGGCAGTTCAAAGGTTGGATATCACTACAATAGTCAGAATGCAGCAAGACTTCATGTTGTTTGAATAATTATTCTGAATATTAACAGTCTCTTTTTCTGATGCTAGTTCATCCAGAGAGTTTTTGTATGGTCCCAATGTTGTTGTATTGCTCTTCAGATTATTAATATATATTAAAAAAAAAAGGATGTTTTGTTATTAGCTTTAGTGGCCAGGGTGATTTCCTGTTGAGCCTTTGCCTTTTATATAATAGCTTTAACTTGTTTAGTGGAGTTCTTGTAATCTTGGTACTTTTCTGCCGATTTATCCTTTTTTGAATAATTTATCTTTCCTATTTATTAAATGCTTAATGTTTTTGTTTAGGCAGCATGGTGATATTTTTTTTTTTTTACTACTCTTAGACCTGTAGATCCTAGGGACATGCTCATTAATTAATTGATTACGTTTATCAAGGAATATATTCCACATATCCTCAGTATTGTTGCCCTTAAGATCATTAAGCCAATCCAATTGTGCCAAATCCTTCCTTATCTGACTGAAATTTGCTTTTGCTAAATTAAATTTGATAACACACCCAGGTTTAGAATACAATTCCGACCCTTTTAGATTGAATAAAACCATAGAGTGATCACTATTTCCCAAGGGAGGGGAGGTCACTACCCCATTAATTAAGCCACCCACGATGGTTAACACAATGTCAAGAATACTGTCACCTCTGGTATTATCCTGGACTAATTGTTCCAGTCCAATCTGGTCAATTACATCCAGATACCTTTCCTCAGTATAGTTACCCCTTTTGTTGTTTTCCAATCAATCAATGTTAGGGAGGTTAAAATCTCGCAAAATATCTTATCTGCGGAGTTTACATTACTAAGTAATTTAAGAAAAGTTAACTCTTTATCTGGGGTAATAGAGGGAGGTCTGTAAAATAGCCCAGTTATAATATTGGGACCAGTTGATGGTAGTAACTTAATCCAGATAGTTTCCAAGTCAGAATCCTCCTGGGGTATTTGAACACTTTTTATAGAGTTGTGTACATACATTGCTATACCCCCCTTTCCTATAAATTCGTGACTTGTGATGAAGATTATACCTTGGAATAGTTTTCTGCCATGTATCATTGTTGTCACACCAAGTTTCAGTAACACAAGCTATAAAAATGTTATGTGATACCAGAAAGTTTTTAAATTCACCAAATTTATTAACAAGACTTCTGGCGTTAATAAGTACAACCCTCCAATCTAATTTCTTATTGTTATCTTCAACCGTGTTTGTTGTTGGGGTAATATTTACAAGGGGTTGCCCCCTTGTGCAAGTTTAAATGGAAATTGATGACTAGTAGAAGTGGCGGGGTCCCTCCTCCGAATGAGTCTCAACAGAGGCAGAGGACGCCTCACATTTAAGGCAAGTGGAACAAGAATAGCTGAATGAGAGTGTTGACTTGCATTTTGAACATTTTCTCCCACTGGGCAATTTGTCAGAATTTATTATTTTTTTTTATTTACTAATTCTTCGGTAACCAGGTAAGACCCACTAGGAGTGCTTGTTTCCAGGGATGATCCAGGAGTACTGGGGTAGTTAAGCGACTTGCTCAGAGTCGCACACTATGCAAGCGGAGGTTGTGGGAATCAAACCCTGGACTGCTGGATGTACTGTGCCAAGCTCATTCACAGGAGCCGGCCAGGTGGTGCTGAGGGTCGAGGTGCTGGATGCCACACCTCGTGCCACGTCAGCGGCCCGGGTTCAGGAACAGACTTGGGCTGTCGGGGGTTGCCAGGGAAGGGAAGGGAAGAAAAATTACTCACCTTAGTAATTATGTTTCTTCTAGTGGAGTCTTCCTGTATTCTGACTATTGCAGTTAGATCCTTCCTTCCAACTGCCCCGGAGAACAAAGGATGAACTTTTCTATGCCTTGCATGGAACGTTCATCACGACCTCTGTTAAAGCCCCTGTCTGTTGTTGTTTAAACTGCAACACTCAGATCTTTATGAGCAAAACCCCACTAGGTGTTCTGTGTGGAAACTGTAAAATCTTTACTAGCCAACTGGCAAAAATATATAATGTTTTTGGTTTCAAAGGAAGACTCAAGTCAGAAAACCCAAAAACAAACACACATTCAAAACACAACATCCCACCCAAACGAAACAGAGGGTGTAAAAGGACACCTCTAGGGTACCAACACTGCTCCTGCCCGCCCACATCCCAAAACTAGGTTCTGAGGGGGAGGCGGGGGTCAGAAAGCAGCAATGACGGCTCGCCGGGCGCAGCGGTTGGATTTCCACAGTAACGCCCAGCCACCCGTTCGGGAACGAGCCCGGGAAGCTGGAGGGCGGCCGGGGAGAGGGCTTGAGCGCCCCAGAGACTGCCTGCCCCTCCGGGAGGGGGAACTAGCCGGCTCTTGTCTGACCCTCGGGTGAGACGTGAGGTATAACAAGACCGATGGCTAACAAGGGGGCGACAAAGCCACAAGTCGGCGCTAGCGCCAGCGTCAGGGACACTGCACACGCGAGACAACACTGGAAAAACACCGCGGCCTCCTAGTAGACGGAGCACCAGGCCCCGACCCTCAATGCCCCTATCTGCCCAGAGACAGCATCCAGACGAAAGATAGACGTCTCCGGGTGCATGGGCCCGTACCCCGCCTGGGGGGTAACCACGGCTCCATGGGGGATGGACTGCACTGGCCACCAGGTAGGTGAGCGAGGGCTGAAAAAGGCCGTAGAGTGTCTCCCGAAGAGAAGGAGGCCGCGGGAAGTAAAAAAAAAAAAAGAATGCAGCAAGACTCCAATAGAAGAAACATAATTACTAAGGTGAGTAATTTTTCTTCAAACAACATGAAGTCTTGCTCTATTCTGACTATTGCAGACTACCAGGCAATACCTCCATGAAGGAGGGACATAACCTACTTTGGGAATAGGATCTGAAGTACTGCTGTGCCAAACAGAGAATCACTCCTAGCCTGGATATCCAGAGAGTAATGTTTGGTGAAAGTATGGACTGTTTTCCAGGTGGCTGCTTGACAAATTTCTAAGAGAGGAACATCCCTGGCAGGAGCCAGGGAAGCAGGTGTACCTCTTGTGGAATGAGCCCTCAGGCCTGAGGGTGGAGTTCTACCCAGTTTTTCATAGCAGAATTGTATACAAGAAACAATTCACCTGGCAATAGATCTCTTAGTGGCAGGTTTGCCTTTACCAACTTCTCCATAGGTGAGAAACAACTGGGGGGGATTCAAACCTGTGACCCTTGGTACGCTCTATGTAGTAGCTAAGGGCTCTTTTAACATCCAAACTGTGTAGCCTCCTCTATCCCGAGGAGGAATGGTAAGTGAAGAAAACAGGGAGAGATACAGACTGGTTGAGGTGGAAATCTGAAACCACTTTAGGTAAGAACTTTCTGTTAGTTCTAAGGACCACTTTATCTCTGTGAAAAGAGATGAAATCAGATTTCACTGACAGGGCATACAATTCACTGATACGTCTGGCAGAAGTAATGGCTACCAAAAACACAGTTTTCCAAATCAAGTACTTAAGCTCAGCTGAGGACAAAGGCTCAAAGAGGGGGTTGCATAAGCTGAGCAATGCAAACATTAAGGTCCCAAGCAGGAGCAGGATCCCTAAAGGGGGGATTGGTATGAAGCAATCCCTTGGAAAAACTTACAGAATACAGGAACGGATGACAAAGAGAAGGGCTTGCCTACTGACAGGAAAGTAGAAACAGCTGCCAAGTGTACCTTGAGGGTATCTGGTCTGAGTCTTAGGCCATTAAGATGGACCATATAATCCAGAACCGTAGGCAATTCAGCAGAGTCTGGAGAAATATTCTTCTTAGAACACCAAATGCGGAATCTTTTTCCATTTGGAGGTGTACGTCTTTCTGGTGGAAGGCTTTTGAGAAGCCTTAAGGATATCCAGAACCCCTTGGGAAAGATGCAGATCTGCAAACTCTAACTCTTCAAGAGCCAAGCCTTGAGATTGAGAGACTGAAGATTCGGGTACCAAATCCTCCCCTGAGAGGATGTTAACAGGTTGCAATTCCTGGGAAGAGACAAGGGAAGGTGGACTGTTAGGGACAGCAACAAGGGATGCTAGGGCTGAATGGACCAGTCTGGAGCAATCAGAATCACTTTGCATGGTTGTGACCATATCTTGACTAACACCCTGAATAGTAGAGGGAACGGGGGGGAAGCATACAGAAATTTCCCTTCCCAGTTCAGAATCAGAGCATCCAGGGGGACTGAGCCCAAGACTGGGGGTCTGCAACAAAAGAGAGGAAGTTGGTGATTGTCTAGGGCTGCCAAAGGATCCATCTCTGGAGTGCCCCATCTCGAGAAAATCACTTTCAAAACCAGAGGATCCAGGGCACATTCGTGATGGCCCTGGGATATTCTGCTCAGTGCATCTGCTAGGACATTGTCCTTCCTTGGGAGGTGAACTGTTATCAGACAGGTTTGCAGAGAATAGGCCAGGGACCACAACTTCATTGCTTCTGTGCACAAGGCTGTAGACCGAGTGCCTCCTTGCTTGTTGATGTACCACATGGTGGTGGTGGTGTCTGTTCTGACCTGAACCACCTTGTTCTGTACAGATTTGGAAAAAGCTTGCAGTGCCAGAAACTGCTCTGAGTTCCAAGAGATTGATGTGAAGCAGAGATTCTTGAGGTGACCACAGTCCTTTGGTGGTAACATCCCCCAGATGAGCTCCCCAGCCCAGCAGGGAATCATCTGTGGTGAGTATCACTGAATGAGACTGAGTGACAAATGGAACCCCTTGTCTCAGACTGCCCTGATCCTGCCACCATTGCAAGGCTTGGATCAGTGTTCAAGTCACTGGGATTAGTTTGGTAAGGGAATCCTCTCTTTGGGACCAAAAGGACCTTAAGTGGAACTGAATGTCCCTCATTTGGAATCTTGCTCCCTGGACCACTGCTGTGGAGGCTGCCATGTGGCCCAGTAGCTGAAGGAAATGCCTTGCTGGTCGAGACACCTGAAGGGTGAATGAAGAGGCCAGTTCCATAAAGGATCCTTGCCCTTTCCAGGGGAAGGAAGGCTCTTGCCTTTACCGTATCCAGTTCTGCACCTATGAAGGTGAGGAGCTGCACTGGTTCGAGAACTGACTTTGGTAGGTTGAGAAGGAATCCTAAAGAAGTGAGCACTTGCTGGGTCACTTGCAGGTGTGACTTGACTTGGTCTGGAGACTGACCTACTATGAGCCAGTCGTCCAAGTATGGGAAAATGGAGATCTTTTGTCTTCTTAGGGAGGCAACAACTACTGCCAGGCACTTGGTGAAGACCCTTGGGGCTGATGTTAGGCCCAAAGGGCATTCCTCTGAATTGATAGTGTCCTGAGGGCAACTCGAACCTGAGGTACTTTCTGTGGAAGGACCTGATGGGAATCTGAAAGTAGGCATCTTTGAGGTCCAGGGAGGCTAGCCAGTCCCCTGGCCTTACAGAGGGAAGTATAATTCCCAGAGTTGCCATTTTGAACTTTGGCTTTAAAAGGTGTTTGTTCAGCTATCTTAGGTCCAGGATGGGTCGCCACTCTCTTGTCTTTTGGGGGGGTTAGGAAGTACCTGGAGTACAATCCTTTGCCCCAGTGTAGGGTGGGAACTCTCTCTACAGCTCTGAGAGCTAGGAGAGAAGAAACCTCTGCATCTAGGGCAAGGGTCTCAGAGACTTGCAGGAGGAAAAGATCTGGCTCTCATCTTGGGAAATTTTTTGAAGCTGAGAACCAGTCCCTGGCTTACTACTTCCAGAACCAACTTGTCTGATGTTAGACACTTCCAGTCCTGGACAAAGTAAGCCAGCCTGCCCCCTACTGGTATAGGAGAATCGACCCGGGCAGACCCATCAGGGTGTTTGCTTGGCAGGGGCTTTAGGCTGAGGGGTGGATGCAGGCCTGCTCATCCCCCTTCTGCCTCTTCCTCTAAAGAACCCCCTCTGCGAAAGAGAAGAAGAGGAGGCCTGAGCTTGATAAAAAGGCGCTTGGAAAGGCCTGCCCCTGCCCCTGGACTGCTGCCTTTGAAGAGTTGCTTGCTTTTCTTTGGCCTGAGCACTCCTGTAAGTGGTCCTGCATTCGTCCATTTTCTTCATGTAATTCTCTGTCTGCTCCCCAAACAGAGAATTACCAGTTACAGAAAAATCCATGGCCTTAGCCTGGGTATCTTGTGAGAGAGGCTAGTACATCTGAGCCAAGCCATTCTCCGAAGAGCCACAGATGTAGCCATGACTCTTGATGAAACATCATTGGAGTCCACAGCAGCATGAAACTGTACTTTCGATGCCTCAATCCCATCTGCAGCCACCTGCTCCAGCTCTTTGGCAAGCAGGGCGGGAGCCTGTTTAGCCAGTGCCAGTACAGTGTCCCACCTGGACTTCTGGTACCTGGCTGTATAGGCCATATAGTTAGCCTGCCCGAGTCCCAAAGATGCTGCCATGTATTGTTTCTTTGCCATGGCATCAATCTTCCTGGAGTCCATGTCGGGGGGGGGGGGACAAGGAAATGTTTGCCTTATCACAGGCAGCAGCCTGTACAACCCCAACATGGCTGCATTGCTGAAAAAGGAACTCCATGTCTGAGTCTGAGAAAGTGTACCTCTTGTCCATTCGTCTGTCCACAGGAGGTATAGAATTAGGAGACTTAAGGATTTTTTGTGTCCATTTCCCAAAGGATTTGTAGAGGGGAATAGACAGTCTCCTGGACTCTGGGATGTCCATCATCTCAACATAATCAGGCTCTTCCTGATCTTCTACTGCTTCCTCCACAGGAAGCTCTGGGTATCAGCCACCTTTCTGTAGGACATGTAGTGTGAAGGGGACTCAGAAAGCCTAGGAGGAGAAACACCTGAAGGTCTGTCTGGGGAGATGTCCGGGTCAATAGGCACATCCAGACTTTTACCATAATCATCCTCATACTCTCCTTCCCCCTCAAACTCCGGTTCATAAAATTCTTAATCCGGAACTGGGGGGACCGACCGAACCAAGCCCCTGCAGATGGTGCCGGTTCGGTCGGAACCGAACTAAGCGATTGCACAATCCTAATCGCCTTGGCTATCTCATCGGCGGTCAGAGTAAGAGATTCCTGGTCCGAACCAGTCGATTTTTCTTTTCTCTTTCTTTTTGTCGGAACCGACTCCTCGGAGTCAGCTCTCCTTTTGCCCGAAGAAGTATCACCCTGGTCAGAAGGCTCTCCTTCTGGTTTGGTCGGAACTGAACCGAGCTGGCCACCCGGTCAGCAGACTTCTCGGCCTCCCTTTCCCTCAGTCTACCTAATCTCTTTTCCAGGGTAGTTTTGGGAAAATTCTTACAAATTTGGCAGTCTGAATCGAGGTGGTCAAACCCCAGACAATAAAAACAGGTGGTGTGGGGATCAGCCTTGAGACCTCCCACACACACTGCAGTGTTGAAACCCAGTGGGCCCAGTTTTTTTCTTGGGTTTCTCAGACATAACCAACCTAACCAAAAACGTACCCTTTTTTCAGCAATCCGCCAGGCAAGACTCCCCTATTGGTTTCTGACCGTGTCACAGGTCTTGGAAAAAAACGTAATTAAATCCGTTTTTTTTAGAACCGATACGGACCGGTAACCACACTCTAAGGAAAAGCACAAATTTTTTACCTCAAATTGATCGGTTCAGCCGAACCGATCCACAGTTTTCAAGTTCCACACAGAAAACAGAACAAAAACCTATCTAGTACTCATGGCACCACAGACAAGAGACTTAAACCGACTATGCAGAAACAACAATTCGGTAGAAACCGACCGAAAACAGACATTTCAACCGACTTTTGAACCGAGCAGTAGGAGAAATCTCCAGGAAGCCTGTCCAGTGAGGCGGAGTAAAGAATCTGACGGTTGCAGTTTAAACAACAACAGACAGGGGCTTCAACTGAGCTTGTGATGAACGTTCTACACAAGGCATAAAAAAGTTAACCTTTTGTTCTCCGGGGCAGTTGAAAGGCAAGGCCTAACTGCAATCGTCAGAATACAGCAAGACTTCATGTTGTTTGAAGGAATCACCTATCCAGAGGACTGCTCTCCCTTCCCGTGGAGGAATTTGGGCATAGCACCACTCCTGTGTGGCCCCTGACAGTGGCCGGGGACAGTATCGGACCATGCGGTGCAAGCAGAAGCTGGAGGCAGAGCGACGGTGGATGTCAGTAACATGGACGCCACTGCACGGCTGCTCTCGGAGGGGATTAAAAACTTACAAAATACCCAGGTGGTCTAGTGGAGGTGAAGGGGGCCCCAGTGACTTGCCTACATCCAGATGCCGGACTGCCTCCTCAGGTCTCCTCTCCCCTACCGGACGCCACAGATGTCCCGCTAATAATCAGAAATTAAGGCCGCCGAGGGTGGGCAGGCCCTGATCCGGAGGAAGGTTGGACAGACCGTGGGAGCTGAAGGAGACCAAGGGTGGGGTTTCAGGTATGGAGTAGAGGCAGCTGTCAAGAGGGTGCCCTGGAGGGAAGCCCTAGGCCTCCAGAGAATAAAAAGGAGACTTGACATTCACAGCTCATTACTCTAACTTCTTGTACCCTGATGTTTAGAAGACATTGTGAAGATTAATTCTGTGGGTGACCAGCTAGAATGGTTGAAAAGAAAAAATTACTCACCTTAGTAATGTTGTTTCTTCTAATGGAGTCTTGCTATATTATGACTATTGCAGTTTGCCCCAGCCTTAGAACTGCTCGGGTGAAAGAGTTAAGTTCCATGCAGAGCATGGAGCTTAGAGCGCGAGCTCGGTTCAGAAGCTCTGTTTGGCTGGTTTCAAACCGAAACCGTCAGATCTTTACGAGCAAAAACTCACTAAGGTTCTGTGTGGAAGCTGTAACCTACACTAGCCAACTGGCTACTAATATATTAACACATTTTACTGGTCCCAACACAAAGACTCAAGTCAGTGGACCAGAAAAATTAAGATAAAATAACTAAATGAACACAACACCCAAACATGAAGAGGGCATCAATAAATGCCAACAGAGGACTACCACCCGTCACCCCAAAGTAGGAGTTCTGAGAGGGGCAGGCAGGGAGGTCATAATATAACAAGACTCCATTAGAAGAAACAACATTACTAAGGTGAGTAATTTTTTCTTCAAACAACATGAAGTCTTGCTATATTATGACTATTGCAGACTACACAGCAGTACCTCCATGGAGGAGGGACAGAACCTACTTAGGGAATAGGCTCTGAAGCACGGCTGTGCCAAACCGAGCATCCCTCCTGGCCTGAATATCCAGAGAGTAATGCTTGGTGAAAGTGTGTACTGTCTTCCAAGTAGCTGCCTGACATATCTCCAAGATAGGAATGTCTCTAGCAGCAGCTAGAGATGCAGCTGTACCTCTGGTAGAGTGAGCCCTCAGGCCTGAGGGGGAACCTACCCAGCTTTTGATAGCAAAATTGTATACAAGAAACAATCCACCTGGCAATGGATCTTTTAGTGGCAGGTCTCCTTTCCCAACCTCACCATAAGTGAGAAACAGTTGGAGGAGTCAAACCTGTGACCCTTGGTACGCTCATGTAGTAACTTAGGGCCCTCTTAACATCTGTTGTGCAGCCTCCTCACCAGAGGAGGAATGGTCAGTGAAGAACACTGGAAGTGAAATAGACTGGTTAAGGTGGAAATCTGAAACCACCTTAGGCAAAACTTCCTGTTAGTCCTGAGGACCACTTTATCCCTGTGAAAGGAAATAAAGTCAGTTTCTACTGATAAAGCCTGTAACTCACTTATCGTCTGGCAGAAGTGATGGCTACCAGAAATACAGTTTTCAAAATCAAATACTTAAACTCTGCGAAGACAGAGGCTCAAGGGGTGGGGGTTGCATTAGCTGAGCAATGCATACATTAAGATCCCAAGCCGGGGCAGGGTCCCTGAATGGGGGATTGGTGTGAAGCAATCCTTTAAAAAACTTGGAAAATACAGGATGAGCAGAGAGAGAAGAGGGCTTCCCTGCTGAAATGAAGGCAGAGACAGCAGCCAAGTGCACTTTCAGGGTGGCTGGTCTCAGTCCCAAAAAATTAAGATGGACCATGTAGTCCAATACAGTAGGTAGATCAGCAGATTCTGGAGAAACATGCTTCCCAGAACACCATATGGAAAACCTTTTCCACTTGGAGTTATAGGTAGCCCTGGTGGAAGGCTTCTAGCAGCCTTCAGGATTTCGAGAACACTTTGAGAAAGTTGCAAATCAGCAAACTCTAACTGCTCAAGAGCCAAGCCTTGAGGTTGAGGGATTTGAGATCAGATACCAAACTCCCCTGAGCACAGGTTAACAGATTGTGGTTCCAGGGGAGACACAGGGGAAGATGGACTGCTAAGGACAGAAGGAGTGGGTACCAGGGCTGCCTGGCCCAGTCTGGAGCAATCAGGATCATTTTGCAGGGCTGAGACCTGATTTTGACTAGTACTTTGAACAGGAGAGGAAGGGGAGAAAGGCATAAAAACTTCCTTCCCAATCGAGAGAAAGGCATCCAGGGAACTGAGCCCAACACTGGGGGCCTGCAACAAAACAGTGGAAGTTGATAATTGTCTGGGGCTGCGAAAAGATCTATCTGAGGAGTGCCCCATCTGGCAAACACTATCCCCAGTACTAGGGGATCCAGTGACCATTCGTGATGGCCCTGGGAAATCCTGCTGAGGGCATCTGCCAAGACATTGTCCTTGCCTGGGAGGTGAACTGCTATGAGGGAAGTGTTCAGGGAGTAAGCCAGAGACCACAACTTCATTGCCTCGGTGCACAAGGCCGAAGACCGAGTGCCCCCTTGTTTCTTGATGTACCACATTGTAGTGGTGTTGTCTGTTCTGACCTGTACCACCTTGTTCTGAACAGATGCAGAGAAAACCTGAAGTGCTAGAAAAACAGCTCTGAGTTCCAACAGATTGATGTGGGCAGAGATTCCTGAGGGGACCATAATCCTGGGTGGAGAGGTCGCCCATGTGAGCTCCCCATCCCAAGAGGGATGCATCTGTAGTAAGGGTCACGGAATGGGACAGAGGGATGAAAGGCACCCCCTGTCTCAGATTGCTCTGATCCTGCCACCACTGAAGGGCCTGGATCAGGTTCAGTCACTGGGATTAATTTGGATAGAGGATCTCTTCTTTGAGACCAGAAAGCTCTCAAATGGAACTGAATGTCCCTCATCTGAAATCTTGCTCCTTGCACCACGGCTGTGGAGGCAGCCATGTGCCCTAGGAGCTGCAGGAAATGCCTTGCTGGTGAGAAACCTGCAGAGTGAAGGAGGCGACCAGGGCCACTAAGGTCCTTACCCTTTCCAAGGGAAGGAAGGCTCTGGCCTGCTTTGTATCCAGTTCTGCGCCTATAAAGGTGAGTACCTGGACAGGTTCCAAACTGACTTTGGAAGATTGAGAAGAAACCCCAGAGAGGAAGCAGCTGCTGGGTAACTAGCAGGTGTGATTTGACTTGGTCTGGAGACTGACCCACAATGAGCCAGTCGTCCAGGTAGGGAAAAATGGCAATCTTTTGCCTTCTTAGGTGGCGACTGCTACTGCCAGACACTTTGTGAACACCCTTGGGGCAGAAGTAAGGCGAAGGGCATTGCTCTGAACTGATAATGGCCTGAGGGCAGTTCAATCTGAGGTACATCTGATGGGAGCTTCTGATAAGAACATGGAAGTAGGCATCTTTGAGGTCCAGGGAGGCTAGCCAGTCCCCCTGGCCTTAGGGAGGGTAAAATCATTCCCAGTGTCACCATTTTGAACTTTGGCTTTAAAAGGTGCTTGTTTAGATATCTTAGATCCAGGATAGGCCGCCACTCTCCTGTCTTTTTTGGGGTAAGGAAGTACCTGGAGTACAGACCCTTGCCCTGGTGAAGGGGAGAAACCTTTTCTACAGCTCTGAGAGCCACGAGGGTTGAGACTGCTGTTTCCAAAGCAAGAGTCTCTAAAGGGTTTGTAGGTAGAAAAGATCTGGCTCTCATCTTTGGAAATTTCTTGAAGCTGAGAACCAGACCCTGGCTCACTACTTCCAGGACCCACCTGTCTGAAGTTAAAGACTGCCAGTCCTGGACGAAGTGAGCCAACCTGCCCCCTACAGGTAGTGGAGAGCCGACCCTGGGCATCCCATCAGGGTGCCTATTTGGCAGGGCTTTAGGCTGAGGGGTGGGAGCAGGCCTGCTCGAACCCGTGCTGCCTCTCCTCTGAAGAACCCCCTCTGTACATAGGCTGAAGAGGAGGGGGCTTGAGTCTGGTAAAAAGGCCTACCCCTACCCTTGGGGGGCTGCCTCTGAGGAGTGACTTGCCGTTCTTTGGCTTGTGCACTCCTGTAAGTGGTTCTATATTCATCCATTTTCTTCATATAATTCTCTGTCTGCTCCCCAAACAGAGAATTTCCCACCACAGGAAAATCCATAGCCTTAGACTGGGTATCCTGTGACAAAGTAGTACACTTGAGCCAGGCCAATCTGCGAAAAGCCACAGATGTAGCCATGTCTCTAGAGGATACATCATTAGAATCCACTGCAGCATGGAATTGCACCTTAGATGCCTCAATACCATCAACAGCCACCTGCTCCAGCTCCTTTTGAGCTGGCCAGGATCCTGCTTAGCTAAGGCCATGACAGTATCCCATCTAGATTTCTGGTATCTTGCAACATAAGCCATATAGTTAGCTTGTCTGAGTCCCAAGGATGCTGCCATGTATTGTTTTTGGCCATGGCATCAATCTTCCTGGAATCCTTGTCAGGGGATGTGAAGCCAGTGGAATATTAGCTTTATCACAGGCTGCAGCCTGAACTACTAACATGACTGCATTGCTGTGAAAGAAAATCTGTATCAGGACCTGACAAAGTGTACCTCCTGTCCATCTTTTTATCCACAGGAGGCACAGAATTAGGAGCTTTTAAAATTTTACTGTTTGTTTTCTAAAGGATTTATGTAAAGGGATGGACAACCTCCTGGACTCTGGGATATCCATCATCTCCAAATAGTCAGGCTCCTCTTGCTCATCCAACGCCTCCTCTAAGGGAAGCTGGAGGGTCTCAGCAACTTTTTTATAAAACAAAAAATGAGAAGGGGACTCAGAAAGCCTAGGGGGAGACTCACCTGAAGGTCTGTCTGGGGAGATGTCCGGTTCAATGGGCACATCCAGACTTTCAAAATCACATTCACACTGATCATAATCCTCATCCCCCTCCTCTGGTTCATAGAACTCTTCTATATCATAATCCTGAACCACTGGAACCGACCTTTTGCCAGACAGTGGCGGTTCGGAGGGAACCAGGGACAGGGACTGGACAATCTGTATTGCCCTGGCTATCTCAGCAGCAGTTGGAGAAGGAATTTTGGACTCCAAACCTGCTGATTTTTTAGATTTCTTTGCTGGAACTGGCTCCTCAGAGCCAGCACTAGATTGCCGAGGAAGTCTCGCCCCTGGTCAGAGGGCACTCCCTCGGTTCGGTTGGCACGAACCGGCTGCCATCGGGTCAGCAGACTTTTCGACCTCTCATTCTCGAGAATGCCACTCTCTTGTCCAGGGTGGCTGCAGGAAATTTTTAAAATCTGGCAGTCTGAATTGGGGTGGTCAAACCCCAGACAATAGACACATGTGGTGTGGGTCAGCCTGCAAAACTTCCCACAGACACTACAGTGTTGAAACCCAGTGGGCCCGGGTTTTCTTTTGGGTTTCTCAGACATGATGCCAGCCTAACCAACCAATCCTGTTCCTTTTGATGGCAGTGCCAGGCAAGACACCCCATCGTTCCAAAACTGCGTCACTGGTCCTGGAAAACCGTGAATGAAATCCGCTTTTTTAGAACCGATAAGAACCGGAATCAGATTTAAAAAGCCTTTAAAAGGCTTTTAAACTTATATTTAACATAACTCGATCGTCTCAACCGAACCGATAATACTTTTACAAAGTCCACACAGAAAAAACCCTATCTATTACTTACGACTACTATAGACAGAGCCTGAACCGATCGGTTTTATGTTAAAATAATGAAATCGCGGTTAAATTAAACAGAGAAATAGCGCTTTAAACCGAAGAAATGAACCGAGCAACAGGAGGAATCTCCAGAGCGACTGTTCAGTGAGGCGGAGTAAAGAATCTGACGGTTTCGGTTTGAAACCAGCCAAACAGAGCTTCTGAACCGAGCTCACGCTCTAGGCTCCATGCTCTGCATGGAGGTTAACTCTTTCACCTCCGGAGCAGTTCTAAGGCTGGGGCAAACTGCAATAGTCATAATATAGCAAGACTTCATGTTGTTTGAACAGCATCTAGTTGGTGGAACTAGATATGACACAATCCCTGATTCTGTGAAAGCAGGATAATGGGCTCAGCAATACAGCTTGGTTGTCAAATTCAACCAAAGTCCTCTAGCCCAGTCAGTCTGAAATAAAAACTGCCAAGTCCACCCAGGAAAAGAGGCTCCAACACCCCTGGGAGCAAGAGCAGCCTGTAACTATTGCCGGGAATGCTCTCCAACTTAGGAGGCTCAAACAAACTTGAATGATCAATGGTACAAAATAAATATATATATATATATATATATATATACATAGATAGATATATATATTTATATCTATCTATCTATCTATCTATCTATCTATCTATCTATCTATCTATCTATCTATCTATCTATCTATCTATCTATACTTCTAGCAGTTTTAGGTTGCAGTCTTGCCCATGAGCTGTGTTCCTTGCGCTGCAGCTGCTTGAGTGTGGCTAACTCCGCTGGGGCAGGAATCCATCCAGCTTGCATGCAAAATGACTGCTGCTCAATTTCCCATGTCCAGAGCAAAGAGCGCACTCGTGGGTGAGGCCCCTGAATTACTCCTGCTCCCCCAATAAACAGGAAATGTGCTCTGAGGTCTTTAGATTAAACAAGCGCCCCAGTCGCTGCAGTATCGGCTGCCAGCCCCACAAAATCCTGTATTTACAGCATGTACTCAGCACGGCTGGAACACCCCTTCTTGATGGTACCTGTCCGGGACAAGTAAAATTTCCTTGACGGGCAAGTACAAAACGAGAGCCAATTTCATTGTAATGAGTAGGGGCAAGTGAAAATACAGCTACAGCCATGGCTGGGCAAGTTCTAAAAGTTTTGATTTGAACACCCTGTCCACCACAGCCAGGTACTTTATGAATACCCTTGGAGCTGAAGTGACACCAAATGGGAGAGCTGGTATGGGCAGTTTACCAGCTTGAATCAGAGTTATTTTATGTGAGACTGTCTTACTGGGATATCAAAACTGGTGTCAAGATCCACTGATCCCAGCCAGTGTCCTAGCTGCAAAGATGGTATATCACTATTTTTAGTATGACCATTTTGAATTCCCCACCCCAAAGGTTTTTTTTCCAGATATGAACCCGAGGTCTAAAATGGCTTGCCACTCCCTATATTTCTTGTGTGTCAAGAATACGTCCCTTTTATTTTTATTTTTTTGCTTTTTCACTTACAGTTCCAGCAGCCTTTTTTCTGTGGAAGCGTGCTGGAAGGAAAAATTACTAGCCTTAGTAATGTTGTTTCTTCTAATGGAGTCTTGCTGTATTCTGACAATAGCAGTGAGTCCCAACCTTCGAACTGCCCCAGAAATGAAAGAGTTAACTTTCCATACCAGGCATGGAATGCTGAGCTCGAGCTCGGTTGAGACTGTCTGTTGCTGTTTGAACTCAAACCGTCAGATCTTTATGAGCTAAACTCACTGAGGTCCTGTGTGGAAGCTGTAAACCTACACTAGCCAACTGGCTACTAAGCATAACAACACATTTTTTGGTACCAAAACAAAGACTTAAGTCAGGAAACCCAAAAAATGAAATACAACACCCACTCACCCAAAGAAAGAGGGTGATAACAAAAAAGGTGGGGCACCTCCTGAGTGCCAACACTGCTACTGCCCACCCATATCCCAAAAACAAAGGTTCTGAGAGGGGAAGGCGGGGTCAGAATACAGCAAGACTCCATTAGAAGAAACAACATTACTAAGGTGAGCAATTTTTTCTTCAAACAACATGAAGTCTTGCTGTATTCTGACAATAGCAGACTACCAAGCAGTACCTCCATGGAGGAGGGACAGAACCTACTTAGGAAATAGGCTCTGAAGCACAGCTGTACCAAACTAAGCATCACTCCTAGCCTGGATATCCAGAGAGTAATGCTTTGTAAAAGTGTGAACTGTTTTCCAGGTAGCTGCTTGACATATCTCTAAGATAGGAATATCCCTGGCAGCAGCCAGGGAAGCAGCTGTACCTCTGGTAGAGTGAGCCCTCTGGCCTGAGGGTGGAACCTTACCTAGTTTTTCATAGCAAAATTGGATGCAAGAGACAATCCACCTGGCAATGGATCTTTTAGTGGCAGGTTTTCCTTTACCAACCTCACCATAAGTGAGGAACAGTTGGAGGGAGTCAAATCTGTGACCCTTGGTACGTTCTATGTAGTAGCTAAGGGCTCTTTTCACATCTAAACTGTGCAGCCTCCTCTCACCAGAGGAGGAATGGTCAGTGAAGTACACAGGAAGAGACAGACTGGTTAAGGTGGAAGTCTGAAACCACCTTAGGTAAAAACTTCCTGTTAGTCCTGAGGACCACCTTATCTCTATGGAAAGAGATAAAAATCAGGCTCCACTGACAGGGCTTGTAACTCACTTATGCGCCTGGCAGAAGTGATGGCCACCAGGAACACAGTTTTCCAAGTCAAGTACTTAAGCTCTGCTGAGGACAAAGGCTCAAAAGGGGGTTGCATGAGCTGAGCAATGCAAACGTTAAGATCCCAAGCAGGGGCAGGGTCCCCGAATGGCGGATTGGTATGAAGCAATCCCTTAAAAAACTTGGAGAAAACAGGGTGAACTGAAAGAGAAGACGGCTTACCTGCTGAAATAAAAGCAGAGGCAGCTGCCAGATGCACCCTTAGTGTAGCTGGTCTGAGTCCCAAGCTATTCAGATGAACCATATAGTCAAGGACTGTGGGCAGGTCAGCAGACTCGGGGAATATATCCTTCCCAGAGCACCATATGGAAAATCTTTTCCATTTGGAATTATAAGTAGTTCTGGTGGAAGGCTTCCTAGAAACCTTTAGAATATCCATAACACCTTGGGAAAGGTGTAAATCAGCAAACTAACTCTTCAAGACCCAGGCCTGGAGATTGAGAGATTTGAGGTTCGGATACCAAACCTTCCCCTGAGCACAGGTTAACAGGCTGTAATTCCTGGGAAGAGACAGGGGAAGGTGGACTGCTAAGGACAACAGAAGAGGGTACCAGGGCTGTCTGGCCCAGTCTGGAGCAATCAGGATCACCTTGCAGGATTGAGACCTGATTTTGACTAGCACTTTGAACAGGAGAGGAAAGGGGGAAAACATACAGGAACTTCCCTTCCCAACTGAGAACTAAGGCATCCAGGGGACTGAGCCCAACACTGAGGCCTGCAGCAAAACAAGGAAGTTGGTGATTGTCTGGGGCTGCAAAAGATCTATCTGTGGGTGCCCCATCTGAGAAGATCACCTCAAAACCAGGGATCCAGTGACCATTCATGATGGCCCTGAGATATCCTGCTGAGAGCATCTGCCAGGACATTGTCCTTGCCTGGGAGGTGTACTGCTGTGAGGGAGGTGTTCAGGGAATAGGCCAGAGACCACAACTTCATTGCTTCTGTGCACAAGGCCGTAGACCGAGTGCCCCCTTGCTTGTTGACATACCACATTGTGGTGGTATTGTCTGTTCTGATCTGAACAACTTTGTTCTGAACAGACTTGGAAAACGCTTGAAGTGCTAGAAACACTGCTCTGAGTTCCAGCAGATTGATGTGAAGCAGAGATTCCTGAGGGGACCACAACCCTTGGGTGGTCAGGTCTCCCAAGTGAGCCCCACACCCCAAGAGGGAGGCATCTGTAGTAAGGATTAAAGAGTGAGACTGAGTGACAAAGGGAACTCCCTGTCTTAGATTGTTCTGATCCTGCCACCACTGCAAGGCCTGGATCAGGGTTCGAGTCACTGGTATCAGTTTGGTCAGAGGGTCCTTTTTCTGAGACCAAAAGGCTCTCAAGTGGAACTGAATGTCCCTCATCTGAAATCTTGCTCCCTGCACCACTGCTGTAGAAGCAGCCATGTGCCCCAGGAGCTGCAGAAAATGCCTTACTGGTTGAGACACCTGTAGGGTGAATGAGGAGGCCAGTGTGATAAGGGTCCTTGCCCTGTCCAGGGGAAGTCAGGCTCTGGCCTTCTCTGTGTCTAGCTCTGCATCTATGAAGGTGAGGAGCTGAACAGGCTCTAGAACTGACTTTGAAAGATTCAGAAGGAAACCTAGAGAGGTGAGCAGTTGCTGAGCTATCTGTAGATGTAACTTGACTTGGTCTGGGGACTGGCCTACTATGAGCCAGTCGTCCAGGTATGGGAAGATGGCAATCCTTTGTCTTCTTAGAGAAGCAACTACTACTGCCAGGCATTTTGCGAACACCCTTGGAGCAGAGGTTAGCCCGAAGGGCATTGCTCTGAATTGGTAATGGCCTGAGGGCAGCTCGAACCTGAGGTACTTTTGATAGGAGCTCTGATGAGAATATGGAAATAGGCATCCTTGAGGTCCAGGGAGACTAGCCAGTCCCTGGCCTTAGAGAGGTAGAATTATTCCCAGAGTCACCATTTTGAACTTTGGCTTTAAAAGGTGCTTGTTTAAGTATCTGAGATCCAGGATGGGCCGCCATTCTCCTGTCTTTTTGGGAGTAAGGAAGTACCTGGAGTACAATCCTTTCCCTTGGTGTAGGGGTGGAACCCTTTCCACAGCTCTGAGAGCTAGTAGGGAAGAGACCGTTGCCTCTAGGGCAAGTGCCTCTGAGGGATTTGCAGGTGGAAAGGATCTGGTTCTCAGCTTTGGAAGTTTTTTGAAGCTGAGAACCAGTCCCTGGCTTACTACTTCCAGGACCCATTTGTCTGATGTTAAAGACTTCCAGTCCTGGACAAAGTAAGCCAGCCTGCCCCCTACAGGTGGTGGAGAATCAGCCCTGGCAAACCCATCAGGGTGCCTGTTTGGCAGGGGGTTTAGGCTGAGGGGTGGAAGCAGGTCTGCTTGTACCCCTTCTGCCTCTCCCTCTAAAGAACCCCCTCTGAGCATAGGCAGAAGAGGAGGCCTGGACTTGGTAGAAAGGCCTATGAAAAGGCCTGCCCCTGGGATGCTGCCTCCAAGGAGTGGCTTGCCTTTCCTTGGCCTGAGCACTCCTATACTGTAGGTGGTCCTATACTCATCCATTTTCTTCATGTAATTCTCTGTTTGCTTCCCAAACAAAGAATTACCCACAACAGGAAAATCCATTGCCTTAGTCTGGGTATCCTGCGATAGGCTAGTACATCTGAGCCAAGCCATTCTACGAAGTGCCACAGATGTAGCCATGACTCTAGATTAAACATCATTGGAGTCCACTGCAGCATGGAATTGCACCTTGGATGCCTCAATACTATCAGCAGCCACCTGCTCTAGCTCCTTGGCAAGCTGGCCAGGGATCTGTTTAGCTAAAGCCATGACATTGTCCCATCTAGATTTCTGATACCTAGCTGTATAGGCCATATAATTGGCCTGCCTGAGTCCCAAGAATGCTGCCATGTACTGTTTCTTTGCCATGGCATCAGTTCTCCTGGAGTCCTTGTCTGGGGGGTGTGAAGCCAAGGGTATATTAGCCTCATCACAGGCTGCAGCCTGCACTACCCCAACATGGCTGCATTGTTGTGTAAGGAACTCCGTAACTGAGCCTGACAGAGTATACCTCTTGTCCATTCTTTTATCCACAGGAGGTATAGTATTAGGAGTCTTTAAAATCTTAAATGTCTGTTTCCCAAAAGACTTGTGTAAGGAAATAGACAGCCTCCTGACTCTGGGATATCCATCATTTCCACGTAGTCAGGCTCCTCTGGTCATCCACAGCTTCTTCCATAGGAAGCTGAAGGGTTTCGCATTTTCTTGTAAAACATGAAATGGGAGGGGGACTCAGAAATCCTAGGAGGAGACACTCCTGAAGGTCTGTCTGGGGAGATGTCCGGGTCAATGGCACATCCAGACTTTCAAAACCACATTCACTTTCCTCATACTCCCCTTCTTCCTCCTCCGGTTCAAAATATTTCTTCCAACTCATAATCCGGGACCGGTGGAACCGGCCGAACCGACAGCCTTCCTGATGGTGCCGGTTCGGTCGGAACCGGGAAAGGCGACTGCACAATTTTTATCGCTTTGGCTAGTTCATCAGCAGTTGGAGAAGAAACTTTTGGATCCACACCAGCTGATTTTTCCCTTCTTGTTCTCTTAACCGGAACCGACTCCTCAGAATCGGTTCTCCTTTTGCCCGAAGAAGTTTTGCCCTGGTCAGAGGGCACTCCTTCTGGTTCGGTTTGAACCGAACCGGGCTGGCCATCCGGGTCAGCGGACTTTTTGGCCTCCCTTTCCCTGAGCCTACCAACTCTCTTTTCTAGGGTAGCTGCAGGAAATGTTTTACAAATCTGGCAGTCTGAATCGAGGTGGTCAAACCCCAGAAAATAAACACAGGTGGTGTGGGGTCAGCCTTATCAAAGACTTCCCCACACACACTACAGTGTTGAAACCCAGTGGGCCCGGTTTTACTTTTTGGTTTCTCAGACATGGTGCCGTCCTAACCAAACTTACTTTTAATGGCAATCCTGCCAGGCAAGACACTTTTATTGGTTCCTGACCGTGTTACAACTGGGAAAAAAACGATTAAAACTGCTTTTTTTTTAGAACCGATAAGAACCGTAACTACACTCAAAGTAGAAATTAGGATTTTTTCAATAACTTGATCGTTCAAACTGAACCGATGAACCGCTTTTAAGTTCCACACAGAATAGAAAACAATATAAACTATCTAGTACTCATGAATACCACAGACAGAGACTGAACCGACAGGTTGGTGTTTAAATTGGTCGAAAACCGAGAAAAGCGTACTTTTGAACTGCCAAATTGAACTAAGCAAAGGAGAAATCGAGCGACTGTTCAGTGAGGCGGAGTAAAGAATCTGACGGTTTGAGTTCAAACAGCAACAGACAGAGTCTCAACAGAGCTCGAGCTCAGCGTTCCATGCCTGGCATGGAAAGTTAACTCTTTCATCTCCGGGGCAGTTCGAAGGTTGGGACTCACTGCTATTGTCAGAATACAGCAAGACTTCATGTTGTTTGAAAACGTCAGTGTTTCTGCAGGTTTGGAAAGTGTCTGAACTGTATGCACAACCCCCACCCATTACACTCAAGTACCCACTTGTCCATGGTAATGTTTACCCATTCCTGGAAGTAGTGTGTCAGTCTTCCTCTCATTGGTGATGGCTGGGTGACCTGGGCAACACTGTCAGGGCTTTTCTTTTCAACTGGGGCTTAGGTGCTGGGGCTGCAGCATTACGTCTGGAAGTCCTTGTTCCCTTTCCCTTATAATAACCTCTCTGTGACTGGTATTCATAGCGGGTGTAACGGACAAGTTCTAGGGTAGTATCCCCTGCCTCTGCCTCCCCTTCTGTATGACCCACAGAAGGTAGAGGCCTTTTCTTTCTCATTCTTACTTTTGAAAGCGGTTTTGTATTCATCCACTTTTTTCATGCAGGCCTCTTTTGTCACCAAATAATGAACCTCTTCAAAAGAGAAATCCATGGCCTTATTTCGAGTATCCTGGGAAAGGCTGATAGTCCGCAGGCAGGAAAATCTTCTTAAGAACACTACACAAGTCAAAACTCTGGCAGCAGTGTCACTAGTGTCTACCGCAGTGTAGTAATGATATATCATGGTATCCAGGCCTGATCTTGCTGTAGCAATCACGTCCTGTGCCAAACCATCTTCCGCTCTTTCAGCCAGTGCCAGAACTGTGTTCCAAAGTATTTTCTGGTACTGTACTATATGTGCTGAATAAGCTGCCTGCCTGGTAAGCAGGAAAGCTGTTGTATAAACCTTTGCCATAGTACTGTAGCTTTTTTTTTTTTTTAAGTCTCTTTCAGGGGGCTACGCAGATTGCAGTGATTTTTGGTCTCTCACAAGCAGCAGCCTGGACTACCCCATGATGATCAGGGAAGGCGTACGGTTAGTCCACTCCCTGCCAGTCCACTTGATATTTTCTCTTAATTTTTTTTTTGTCAATAGCTGTAGCTAAAGTGGGTGTAGCCATGACTTTTGCTATGGCCTTTTTAAAAGATTTATGTATGGGAAGTAACATCCTTCTTGGTGGAGCTACTCCTAGCATGTTCATAAATTCGGCAACCTCTTTATCCTTCTCTGTTTCTAGTTGGGGGGGGGGGATGTTGAGGGTATCAACCATTTGCCTTACAAATGAGGAAAAAAAAAAAAAAAAAAACCACTGGCCCTTAGTTTGCCTTTTAAGAGGTTAAAAATCTTGCTCAGGTGTGCCCTCTAACTCCATGGGGTTACCTTCCTCCATTCTGTACGTAAAAGTCTTCTTCCTCCTCCTCTGCAGGGAGATAGGTTGGAGCCTGAGCATTGGAAAGGGGGAAGGGGGTTGTATTTAATTCAAATTTTCCATGGCATGGATTGTCTAGAAACATTGCCACATTTTTGACCCTCTGATGAGGGTATTTCTTCTGTGCCATTTGCCTGCTCCTTTCTCCATGTAGGAGGAGTGGCAGTGAGTAACATTATTTTCTTTCAATTTCTTTTTGGCTGATTCCATTTCCAGTGCCTGCTCTAAGGTTGTTTTATTTTTATTTCTGCCATCACTGGATTCAGGGTTCACCCTTTCAGACTCTCCAATATCTGAACCATCTGCACCAAGTGTGGAGGGGTTGTGAGATAACAGATGGCCCAGACACAGAACTTCATGCTCAACACACAATCTCCGTGTGATATTTATTTAAAACACAGGGGATAACCTTAAGTAATGACATATCCCTTCTTCAATACATTAGTTTGTAGTAACAGACTATGCAAGTCCTTCTGCACTTAGCACCTACTGATCAAGTTCTTTAGTGAAAATTATTCCATTCCCTATGTTGGTCTTGTGTGTTTGAGTGATAGGGAGCTCAAAAAAAAGAAAAACTCAAAAACAAACTGAAGACAAAGAACCTCAGTGCAGAAGCATTGAAACAAGGGTTACTCCAAAGGGCAAGGCAATAAAGCCAAGTTTCAAAGAAACATCACACATACTCCCATAATGCAAAGCATCATGGGCTGTATATGCAAATCACCATGAAATTTAAGGCTGGTTCAGCTTAAAGCAGGAATGCATGGTGCCAAAGGGCCTCTCAAACAATCCTGTAATTTACATGCATTTTAAATAACACAACAGGAGTTTTCTGACATCTTTACTCCGGTAAAGCACAGTTACATAAGAATTTACCGTAACAGTAGATCTTTGAGAGAGGTTCCTTCAGTAGGTCATCACATATAGGACTGGCGCCTCCTGGCGTTGGGTCGCACAGCAGACTTTTTAGCAATACCTGACGGGGGACCGCCCACCCGACATCACGTGACGGACGTCAGTGTGACTGTATATAGTGGGCAGTCCCCACACACACCCTTCGGTTGTCCCGCTGGAGCCAGGAAGAGGCCTGACAGCAGGAGCAAACAGGATTTGGAGTCCTTGCAAAACAGAAACTGAACGGAAGGAGGGAGGGAAAAATATGACCTACTGAAGGAACCTCTCTCAAAGATCTACTGTTATGGTAAGGTCTTACGTAACTGTACTATCTTACTTCGAGAGGGTTCCTTCAGTAGGTCATCACAAACAGGACAGAGTCCCAAGCAGTCCCTCCAAGGAGGGACAGAGAGAAACTAGGGAGGAGGAGAACTAACTCCAACAGAAAAAACTGGGCTCCAGGAAGGACCCAGCCTAGGACAGAAGGCCCTGCAAGACGGCTAGGCCATAGCCAGCCCTCCGTCTAGAAGCAATGTCATACTGTAGTGTTTGGTAAAGGTATGGACAGAACTTCAAGTAGCGGCGGCACAAATGTCGGCAGCAGAAACGTTCCGCAAGAAGGCTGTGGAGGCAGCCATGCCCCTAGTAGAATGACCTCTGATGGGACCCAGCAGAGGCTTTTCGTACTTTTGGTAACAGAACCTAATGCGGTTGCCTAACCATTTGGAAAGGCCCTGCTTAGAGACCGGTTTACCCTTCGATCTAGGGGCAAAGGAAACGAACAGCTGGTCGCAGGTACAGAATTCTTTGGTCCGGTAAGTGTAACACCAGAGAATCTGATGAACATCCATTGTATGAAGGAGTGTCTCACCTCTGTTAGAGGGGGACATGTAATACACAGGAAGCTCTACTGATTGATTCAGCATGGCTTCTGACACCACCTTGGGATGAAACTTTGGGTGTGTTCTAAGGACTGCCCGATCCCTATGGAAAATCAGATAGGGCTCCTTGCAGACTAGAGTGTGAAGCTCCAAAATCCTTCAGGCTGACGTGATCGCAACAAGAAAACGCACCTTCCAGGAAAGGAAGCGCAAATCACAGCTCATAGACGGCTCAAAGGGAGGAAGGGTGAGCTTTTCCAAGACGAAGTTCAAGTCCCAAGGGGGAGTTGGGCTGCGGATGGGGGGTTTCAGATGGAGAATCCCTTTCAGAAAGGTTTTTGAGACCTCCGGCTGAGCCACGGGTTTACCATCCACTAGCTCATGGCACGCCGAGATAGCTGAAATATGGACCTTCAAATAAGAGTAGGAAAGACTGGAGTCTGACAAGCGAAGGAGGTATTCCATGACTTGTAAGGCAGAACAAGAGAAGGGGTTCCAACCCTTAGCGGTCGCCAGATGGAAAAGCGCTTCAGATTCATGGCATAGTGGAACGAGTAGAGGGCATTCTGGCCTCAATGAGGACTTGAGCAACCCGGGAGGAGACCCCAAAGCGAGAGATCGCTATATCTGCAGGAGCCACGCATGAAGATGCAGGGTTCTGGGCCCCAGATGTAACAATCGACCTTGATCCTGGGTCAGGAGGTCGTGAGTCACTGGAAGTGAAACCGGTGACTCCCTGGAAAGCTGCTGTAGCAGCGGTAACTAGATCTGTCTCGGCCAGAGAGGAGCAATGAGGATCATCTTTGCCCTCTCCGCCTGAAGCTTGAAAAGGACCCTCTGTAGAATGGGAAATGGAGAGAAAGCGTACAAAAATAGCCCTGTCCAAGAGAGAGACAATGCGTCGTTCCAAAAAGCACTGTGACCTGGAATGAGCGAGGAAAAGCTTGGAAGTTTTGCGTTGGATTCAGAGGCGAAGAGGTCGATTTCCGGACGCCCTCAACGTCGGAAGATGGATTTCACCACTTCCTGATGTAGTTCCTACTTGTGCGCTAGGGTCAGAGACCCACCGAGACTGTCCGCCAGGACGTTTAGAATGCACAGAACATGCACGGCCACAAGGACCAGATGGTGCTGGACTGCCCAGTTCCACACCCTCGTCGCCTCCCGGCACAGGGGGTACGACCGGGTTCCCTCTTGTTTGTTGATATACCAAACTACCGACACGTTGTCCGTTTGGACTAGCAGTGATCCCTTGGGAAGGAGGGACTGAAAGGCCTGTAGGGCATACAGGACCGCTCTAATCTCCAGAACATTGATATATAAAGAAGTCTCCAAGCTGGGCCATAGTCTCTGGGCTTGGTGCTCTCATAGATGTGCTCCCCACCCCATATTTGAGGCATCCGTGGTGAGGGAAGCTAAGGGTGCCGGGCTCCAGAAGGGAAGCCCCAAGGAAAGATTGTGGGAATTCATCCACCAATGCAACTCTTTCTGACCCGCTGAGGCTACCAGTACCGAATGGTCTAAGTCGTTCAAGAGCTGATCCCATTGCACCCGCAAGGACCACTGAGTGACCCTCATGTGAAGCCTTGCCAGGGAAGAAAAAATTACTCACCTTAGTAATTGTGTTTCTTCTAATGAAGTCTTGCTGTATTCTGACATATTGCAGTTAGCCCCAGCACTTGAACTGCTCCGGAGAGGAAAGAGTTAAATTCTATGCAGAGCATAGAATGTTGAGCTCGAGCTCGGTTCAGACCTCTGTCTGCTGCACTTTGAAGAGTAACCGTGAGATTCTTTTTACGAACTAATACTAACTAACCCACTATGTGGAAATTGTAGACTTTCACTAGCCAAATGGCAACTAAATATTTCAGATCAAAAGACTCAAGTCGAGAAATCCAAAATCAAAAACCAGGTAGTGAACCACTTGTGACTATAAAAATAAAGAAAAGTAACCCACTCCCCCTCTCTCTTAAAAAGGGAGTGCCCAAATGCACCTCTCGGGTGCAACACTGCACCTGCCAGCCCACCTCCCAAAAACAGGTTCTGACAGGGGAGGCAGGGAGGGGGGGGTCAGAATACAGCAAGACTCCATTAGAAGAAACACAATTACTAAAGTGAATAATTTTTTCTTCAAACAACATGACGCCTTCCTGTATTCTGACAATCCGCAGACTACCAAGCAGTACCTCCAAGGAGGAGGGACAGAACCTACTTTGGGAATAGGCTCTGAAGTACTGCTGTACCAAACCGGGCATCACTCCTAGCCTGGATATCCAGAGAGTAATGCTTGGTGAATCTATGGACTATTTTCCAGGTGGCTGCTTTGCATATCTCTAGTAAAGGAATATCTCTGGCAGCGGACAGGGAAGCAGCTGTACCTCTAGTAGAATGAGCCCTCAGGCCTCAGGGTGATATTTTGCCTAGCTTCTCATAGCAAAACTGTATACAAGAGACAATCCACCTGGCAATAATTCTCTTAGTGGCAGGTTTGCCCTTATCCACTTCTCCATAAGTGAGGAACAACTGGAGGAGTCAAACCTGTGTGCCTTAGTACGCTCAATGTAGTAACTAAGGGCCCCTTCAACATCCAAACTGTGTAATCTTCTCTCTACAGAAGAAGAATGATCAGTGAAGAATACAGGGAGAGACATGGATCGGTTCAAATGAAGATATGAAACCACTTTAGGCAAGAACCTCCTATTGGTTCTAAGGACCACCTTATCCCTATGGAATGAGATAAAAATCAGGCTCCACTAACAGAGCTTTTAATTCACTGATACATCTGGCAGAGGTATCAGCTACTAGGAACACAGTCTTCCAAGTCAAGTACTCAAGTTCTGCTGAAGACAAAGGTTCAAAAGGGGGTTGCATAAGCTGGGCAATGCAAACATTAAGATCCCAGGCAGAGGTAGGATCCCTAAAGGGAGGCTTGGTATGAAGCAATCCCTAGAAATACTTACAGAAAACAGGGTGAGATGCCAGTGAGGAAGGCTTTCCCACTGACAGAAAAGCAGAAACAGCTGACAAATGTACTTTGAGGGTAGCTGATCTGAGGCCTAGGCCATTAAGATGGACCATATAATCCAGAACCATAGGCAATTCAGCAGAGTCTGGAGAAATATTCTTCTTAGAACACCAAATGCGGAATCTTTTCCATTTGGAGGTGTAAGTCTTTCTGGTGGAAGGCTTTCAAGAAGCCTTAAGGATATCCAGAACCCCTTGGGAAAGATGCAGATCTGCAAACTAACTCTTCAAGAGCCAAGCCTTGAGATTGAGAGACTGAAGATTCGGGTACCAAATCCTCCCCTGAGAGGATGTTAACAGGTTGTAATTCCTGGGAAGAGACAGGGGAAGATGGACTACTAAGGACAACAACAGGGGATACCAAGGCTGCCTAGCCCAGTCTGGAGCAATCAGAATCATTTTGCATGGTTGTGACCTTACCTTGACTAGAACCTTGAACAATAGAGGAAAAGGAGGGAAGACATACAGAAACTTCCCTTCCCAGTTCAGAATCAGAGCATCCAGAGGGACTGAAGCCAAGACTGGGGGTCTGCAACAAAACAGAGGAAGTTGGTGATTGTCTGGGGTTGCAAAGAGATCTCCGGAATGCCCCACCTTGAGAAGATCACCTTCAACACCAAAGGATCCAGAGACCATTCGTGATGGCCATGGGAAATCCTGCTCAATGCATCTGCTATCACACTGTCCTTTCCTGGGAGGTGGACCACTACTAGAGAGGTCTGCAGGGAATAAGCCAGGGACCATACTTTCATGGCCTCCGTGCACAGGGCCGTGGACCGAGTGCCTCCCTGCTTGTTGATATACCACATGGTGGTAGTGTTGTCTGTCCTGACCTGAACCACCCTGTTCTGTACTGACAGAGAAAGCTTGTAGGACAAGAAGCACTGCCCTGAGCTCCAGAAGGTTGATGTGAAGAAGGGAATCCTGAGGGGACCACAGTCCTTGGGCCATGAGAGCCCCCAGATGGGCTCCCCAGCCCAAAAGGGAAGCATCTGTGGTAAGAACCACAGAGTGAGTCTGAGAGACAAATGGAACACCTTGCCTCAGATTGTCCAGGTCCTGCCACCACCGAAGGGCCTGAATTAAGGTTTGAGTAACAGGAACTAGCTTGGTAACAGGATCTTTCCTTTCGGACCAAAAGGTTCTCATATGGAACTGAATGTCTCTCATCTGAAACCTGGCCCTTTGGACCACTGCTGTGGAAGCTGCAGAAAATGCCTTGCTGGTCGAGATACCAGAGGAAGAAAGGAAGAGGCCAGCTGAGAGATGACTTCTGCCCTTTCCAGAGGAAGGAAGGCTCTTGCCTTGAGGGTGTCCAGCTCTGCTCCTATAAAAGTGAGGAGCTGTACTGGTTCGAGAACTGACTTGGGAAGATTGAGAAGGAACCCCATGGAAGTGAGAACTTGCTGGGTGACCTGCAGATCTGACATGACTTGGTCGGGAGACTGGCCCACTAGAAGCCTATCGTCCAGATATGGAAAAATAGAAATCATTTTCCTTCTTAAAAAGGCCACCACTACTGCTAGGCACTTTGTAAACACCCTTGGAGCTGAGGTTAGACAGAAGGGCATTGCTCTGAACTGATAATGGCCTGAGGGCAATTCGAACCTGAGGTACTTTCTGTTGGAGCACCTGATGGGAATGTGAAAATAGACATCCTTGAGGTCCAGGGAGGCTAGTCAGTCTCCTGGCCTCAGAGAGGGAAGAATTGTTCCCCGAGTTACCATTTTGAATTTTGGCTTTATTAGGTGCTTGTTCAGGTATCTTAGCTCTAGGATGGGTCGCCACTCCCCTGTCTTTTTTGGGGTAAGGAAGTACCTGGAGTACAGGCCTTTGCCCCTGTATGGAGTAGGAACTCTCTATGGCCTTTAAAGTTAATAGAGACAAAGCTACCTCTAGAGCAAGGGTTTCTGAAGTATTTGCAGGTGGAAAGGATCTGTGTCTCAGTTTCAGAAAACTTTTGAAACTGAGAACCAGCCCCTGGCTTACAACCTCCAGGACCCACTTGTCTGAGGTAACAGACATCCAGTCCTGGACAAAGTAAGCCAGCCTGCCTCCTACTGGAATGGGGGAGTCGACCCGGGCTGACACATCAGGGTGTCTGCTTGGCAGGAGCCTTAGGCTGAGGGATGGATGCAGCCCTGCTCATCCCCCTTCTGCCTCTCCCTCTGAAGAACCCCCTCTGAGAAAAGGAAGAGGAGGCTTGCGCCTGGTAGAAAGGCTTGTGAAAAGACCTGCCCCTGCCCCTAGACTGCTGCTTCTGAGGAGTTGCCTGCCTCTCCTTGACCTGGGCACTCCTATAAGTGGTCCTGTACTCATCCATTTTTTTCATGTAATTCTCTGTCTGCTCCCCAAACAGAGAATTACCCACTACAGGGAAATCCATGGACTTAACCTGGGTATCCTGCGAAAGGCTAGTACATCTGAGCCAAGCCATTCTCCGAAGAGCCACAGATGTAGCCATGACTCTTGACACATCATTGGAGTCCACAGCAGCATGAAATTGCGCCTTTGATGCCTCAATCCCATCAGCAGCCACCCCCTCCATCTCCTTGGCTAGCTGGGGAGCCTGTTTAGCCAGTGCCAGTACAGTGTCCCACCTGGACTTCTGGTACCTGGCTATATAGGCCATATAATTAGCCTGCCTGAGTCCCAAAGATGATCCCAAGTACTGTTTCTTTGCCATGGCATCTATCTTCCTGGAATCTTTGCCTGGGGGTGTGAAGCCAAGGGGATGTTTGCCTTGTCACAGACAGCAGCCTGCACTACCCCAACATGGCTGCATTGTTAGTAAAGAAGAAAAAATTACTCACCTTAGTAATGTTGTTTCTTCTAATGAAGTCTTGCTATATTCTGACATATGCAGTGAGTCCCAACTTTCGAACTGCCCCGGAGATGAAAGAGTTAACTTTCCATGCCAGGCATGGAACGCTGAGCTCGAGCTTGGTTGAGACTGTCTGTTGTTCTTCAAACTCAAACCGTCAGATCTTTACGAGCTAAACTCACTAAGGTCCTGTGTGAAGCTGTAAACCTACACTAGCCAACTGGCTACTAAACATAAAACACATTTTTTGGTCCCAAAACAAAGACTCAAGTCAGGAGACCCCAAAAAATGAAAAACACAACACCAACTCACCCCAAGAAAAGAAGGGGTGAAAACAAAAAGGTGGGCACCTCCTAAGTGCCAACACTGCACTGCCCACCCACATCCCAAAAACAGAGGTTCTGAGAGGGGCAGGCAGGGGTTAGGACACAAGAAAAAATTACTCACCTTAGTGAGCAGAGCATGGAGCTTAGAGCGCGAGCTCGGGTTCAGAAACTCTGTTTGGCTGGTTTCCAACTGAAACTGGCCAGATCTTTACGAAAGTACAAACTCACTAAGGTTCTGTGGAAGCTGTAATCTTACACTAGCCAACTGGCCACTAATATATTAACACATTTTGCTGGTCCCAACACAAAGACTCAAGTCAGTGGACCAGAAAATTAAGATAGAATAACTAAATAAACACAACACCCAAACATGAAAGAGGGCATCAATAAATGCCAACAGAGACTACCTCCCCCATACCCCAAAGGAGGAGTTCTAGAGGGGCAGGTTGGGGAGGTCAGAATATAGTAAGACTCCATTAGAAGAAACAACATACTAAGGTGAGTAATTTTTCTTCAAACAACATGAAGTCTTGCTATATTATGACTACTGCAGACTACAGCAGTACCTCCATGGAGGAGGGACAGAACTTACTTAGGAATAGCCTCAGAAGCACGGCTGTGCCAAACCGAGCATCCTTCCTGGCCTGAATATCCAGGGTGTAATTCTTGGTGAAAGTGGGTACTGTCTCCTGAAGCAGCTGCCTGACATATCTCCAAGATAGGGATGTCTCTAGCAGCAGCTAGAGATGCAGCTGTACCTCTGGTAGAGTGAGCCCTCAGGCCTGAGGGGGACCTTACCCAGCTTTTGATAGCAAATGTGATACAAGAACGATCCACTGGCAATGGATCTCTTAGTGGCAGGTCTCCTTTCCCAACCTCACCATAAGTGAGAAACAGTTGGAGGGAGTCAAACCCTGTGACCCTTGGTACGCCTCTATGTAGTAACTTAGGGCCCTCTTAACATCTAAGCTGTGCAGCCTCCACTCATCAGAGGAGGAATGGTCAGTGAAGAACACTGGAAGTGAAATAGATTGGTTAAGGTGGAAATCTGAAAACCACCTTAGGCAAACTTCCTGTTAGTCCTGAGGACCACTTTATCCCTGTGAAAGAAATAGACAGTTTCTACTGATAAAGCCTGTAACTCACTCTATCGCCTGGCAGAAGTGATGGCTACCAGAAATACAGTTTTCCAAGTCAAATACTTAAGCTCTGCGTCAAGACAGAGGCTCAAAGGGGTTGCATTAGCTGAGCAGTGCATACATTAAGATACCAAGCTGGGGCAGGGTCCCTGAATGGAGGATTGGTGTGAAGCAATCCTTTAAAAAACTTGGAAAATACAGGATTAGCAGAAAGAGAAGAGGGCTTCCCTGCGGAAATGAAGGCAGAGACAGCAGCCAAGTGCACTTTCAGGGTGGCTGGTCTCAGTCCCAAAGAATTAAGATGGACCATGTAGTCCAATACAGTGGGTAGATCAGCAGATTCTGGGAAACATGTTTCCCAGAACACCATATGGAAAACCTTTTCCACTTGGAGTTATAGGTAGCCCTGGTGGAAGGCTTCCTAGCAGCCTTCAGGATTTCGAGAACACTTTGAGAAAGTTGCAAATCAGCAAACTCTAACTGCTCAAGAGCCAAGCCTTGAGGTTGAGGGATTCGAGATTCGGATACCAAACTCTCTCCTGAGCACAGGTTAACAGATTGTGATTCCTGGGGAGACACAGGGGAAGATGGACTGCTAAGGACAGAAGGAGTGGGTACCAGGGCTGCCTGGCCCAGTCTGGAGCAATCAGGATCATTTTGCAAGGCTCAGACCTGATTTGACTAGTACTTTGAACAGGAGAGGGAGGGGAAGGCATAAAGAAACTTCCTCCTAATCGAGGAGAAAGGCATCTCAAGGGAACTGAGCCCAACACTGGGGCCTGCAACAAAACAGTGGAAGTTGATAATTGTCTGGGGTGCGTAAAGATCTATCTGAGGAGTGCCCCATCTGGCAAACACTATCCTCAGTATTAGGGGATCCAAGTGACCTTCAGATGGCCCTGGGAAATCCTGTTGAGGGCATCTGCCAGGACATTGTCCTTGCCTGGGAGGTGAACTGCTATGAAGGAAGTGTTCAGGGAGTAAGCCAGAGACCACAACTTCATTGCCTCGGGTGCAAGGTCAAGACCTAATGCCCCTTGTTTCTTGGTATGTACCACATTGTAGTGGTGTTGTCTGTTCTGACCAGTACCACCTTGTTCTGAACAGATGCAGAAAACCTCAGTGCTAGAAAACAGCTCTGAGTTCCAACAGATTGATGTGGGAGCAGAGATTCCTGAGGGGACCATAATCCCTGGAGGAGAGGTCGCCCATGTGAGCTCCCCCATTCAAGAGGGATGCATCTGTAGTAAGGGTCAAGGAATGGGACAGAGGGATGAAAGGCACCCCTGTCTCAGATTGCTCTGATCCTGCCACCACTGAAGGGCCTGGATCAGGTTCGAGTCACTAGGATTAATTTGGATAGAGGATCTCTTCTTTGAGACAGAAAGCTCTCAAATGGAACTGAATGTCCCTCATCTGATATCTTGCTCCTTGCACCTACAGCTGTGGAGGCAGCCATGTCCCCTAGGAGCTGCAGGAAATGCCTTGCTGGGCGAGACTCTGCAGAGTGAAGGAGGCAGCCAGGGCCACTTAAGGTCCTTACCCTTTCCAAGGGAAGGAAGGCTCTGGCCTGCTTTGTATCCAGTTCCTGCGCCTATAAGGGTGAGTACCTGGACAGGTTCCAAAACTGACTTTGGAAGATTGAGGAAAGAAATCTCAGAGAGGTAAGCAGCTGCTGGGTAACTAGAGTGTGATTTGACCTGGTCTGGAGACTGACCTACAATGAGCCAGTCGTCCAGGTAGGGAAACATGGCAATCTTTGCCTTCTTAGGTGAGACTGCTACTGCCAGACACTTTGTGAACACCCTTGGGGCAGAAGTGAGGCCGAAGGGCATTGCTCTGAACTGATAATGGCCTGAGGGCAGTTCAATCTGAGGTACTGCATGGGAGCTTGGATAAGAACATGGAAGTAGGCATCTTGAGGTCCAGGGAGGCTAGCCAGTCCCCGGGCCTTAGGGAGAGTAAAATCATTCCCAGTGTCACCATTTTGAACTTTGGCTTTAAAAGGTGCCTTGTTTAGATATCTTAGATCCAGGATAGGCTGCCACTCTCCTGTCTTTTTTGGGGTAAGGAAGCACCTGGAGTACAGACCCTTGCCCTGGTGAAGGGAGAAACCTTTCTACAGCTCTGAGAGCCAGGGAGGGTTTGAACCTGTTTCCTAAAGCCAGAGTCTCTAAAGGGTTTGTAGGTGGAAAGATCTGGCTCTCATCTTTGAAATTTCTTGGAAGCTGAGAACCAGACCCTGGCTCACTACTTCCAGGACCCACCTGTCTGAAGTTAAAGACTGCCAATCCTGGATGAGTGAGCCAACCTGCCCCCTACAGTTAGTGGAGAGTCGGCCTTGGGCATCCCATCAGGGTGCCTGTTTGGCAGGGCTTTAGGCTGAGGGGTGGGAGCAGGCCTGCCTCGAACCCGTCTGCCTCTCCTTCTGAAGAACCCCCTCTGTACATAGGCTGGAAGAGGAGGGGCTTGAGTCTGGTAAAAGGCCTGTGAAAAGGCTCTCCCCTACCCCTGGGGCTGCCTCTGAGGAGTGGCTTTCGTCTCCTTGGCTTGTGCTCCTGTAAGTGGTTCTATATTCATCCATTTCTTCATATAATTCTCTGTCTGCTCCCCAAACAGAGAATTTCCCACCCACAGGAAAATCCATAGCCTTAGACTAGGTATCCTGTGACAAAGTAGTACACCTGAGCCAGGCTAATTCCTAAAAGCCACAGATGTAGCCATGACTCTAGAGGATACATCAAGAATCCACTGCAGCATGGAATTGCACCTTAGATGCCTCAATACTATCAAGAGCCACCTGCTCCAGCTCCTTCTGTTCAGGCCAGGGACCCTGTTTGCTAAGGCCATGACAGTGGTCCCATCTAGATTTCTGGTATCTTGCAACATAAGCCATATAGTTAGCTTGTCTGAGTCCCAAGGATGCTGCCATGTATTGTTTTTGGCCATGGCATCAATCTTCCTAGAATCCTTGTCAGGAGGATGTAAGCCAGTGGAATATTAAGCTTTATCACAGGCTGCAGCCTGAACTACCCCAACATGACTGCATTGCTGTGAAAGAAAATCTGTATCAGGACCTGACAAAGTGTACCTCCTGTCCATCTTTTATCCACAGGAGGCACAGAATTAGAGCTTTAAAATTGTTATTGTTTGTTTTCTAAAAGATTTATGTAAGGGATAGACAACCTCCTGGACTCTTGGATATCCATCATCTCCACATAGTCAGGCTCCTCTTGCTCATCCAGCTTCTCAAGGGAAGCTGGAGGTCTCAACAACTTTTTATAAACAAAAAATGGAAGGGACCAGAAAGCCTAGGGGGAGACTCACCTTAAGGTCTGTCTGGGGAGATGTCCGTCTTAATGGGCACATCCAGACTTTCAAAGTCACATTCACACTGATCATAATTTCATCCCCTCCTCTGGTTCATAGAACTCTTTATCATAATCCTGAACCACTGGACCCCGACCGAACCTGCTCTTTGCCAGATAGTGGCGGTATAGAGGGAAGCGGGGACAGGACTGGACAATCTGTATTGCCCTTGCTATCTCAGCAGCAGTTGGAGAAGGAATTTTGGACTCCAAACCTGCTGATTTCTTTAGATTTCTTTGCTGGAACTGGCTCCTCGAGGCCAGCTTTTTCGTTGCCGTGTCTAAGCAGTCCCTGGTCAGGAGGGCACTCCCTCCAGTTCGGTTGGCACCGAACCGGGCGCGGCCATCCTGGTCAGCAGACTTTTGGCCTCGTGTTTCTGGAGCCTGCCCACTCTCTGTCCAGGGTGGCTGCAGGAAATATTTACAAATCTGGCAGTCTGAATTGAGGGTTGGTCAAACCTCAGACAATAGACACATATGGTGTGGGTCAGCCTTGGCAAAGGCTTCCCCACAGACACTACAGTGTTGAAACCCAGTGGGCCCGGTTTTGTTTTGGGTTTCAGACATGATGCCAGCCTAACCAATAACACCCGCTTTGATGGCAGTGCAGGCAAGACATCCTTATGGGTTCCAAACGTGTCACAGTCCCTGGAAAAAACGTAATGAAATCCGGTGTTTTAGGAACCGATAAGAACCAGGAACCGACTTAAAAAGCCTTAAAGGTTTTAAACATATTTAAATACAACTCGATTGGTTCAACTGAACCGATAATACTTACAAGTTCTCACACAGAAAAACCCTATCTATTACTTACGATTACCATAGACAGAGTCGAACCGATCGGTTTTATGGGTAAAATAATGAAATCGTGTTAAATTAAACCGAGAAATAGCGCTTTAAACGAAGAAATGAACCGAGCAACAGGAGGAATCTCGGGGAGCGACTGTTCAGTGAGGCTGGAGTAAAGAATCTGACGTTTCGGTTTGAAACCAGCCAAACAGAGCTTCTGGAACCGAGCTCATGCTTAAGCTCCATGCTCATGGAAGTTAACTCTTTCACCTCGGAGCAGTTCTAAGGCTGGGGCAAACTGCAATAGTCATATACAGCAAGACTTCATGTTGTTTGAATGTAGCAAGACTCATTAGAAGAAACATCATTACTAGTGGTGAGTAATTTTTCTTCAAACAACATGAAGTCTTGCTATATTATGACATATGAAGACTATAAAGCAGTACTCCATGGAGGAGGGACAGAACTCACTTAGGAAATAGGCTCTGGGGCTAATAGTTGTGTTAAACCGAGCATCACTCCTAGCCTGGATGTCCAGGAGTAATGCTTGGTAAAGTGTGAACTGTTTTCCAGGTAGCTGCTTGACATATCTCTAAAATAGGGATGTCCCTGGCAGCAGTCAGAAGCAGCTGTACCTCTGGTAGAGTGAGCCCTCAGGCCTGAGGGAGGACTTTACAGTTTTCATAACAAATTTGGATACAAGAGACAATCCACCTGGCAATGGATCTTTTAGTGGCAGGTTTCCTTTACCAACCTCACCTACAAGTGAGGAACAGCTGGAGGGAGTCAAACCTGTGACCCTTGGTACGCCTATGTAGTAACTAAGGGCTCTTTTTCACAACTAAATTGTGCAGCCTCTTTCGCCAGAGGAGGAATGGTCAGTGAAGTACACTGGAAGAGACATAGATTGATTAGGTTGTGAAATCTGAAACCACCTTAGGCAAGAACTTCCTGTTAGTCCTGAGGACCACCTTATCTCTATGAAAGGAGATAAAATTCGGTCCCACTGAGAAAGCTTGTAATTCACTTGCGCGCCTGGCAGAACTGATGGCTACCAGAAACACAGTCTTCCAAGTCACGCATTTCAAGCCTACTGAAGACAAAGGCTCAAAAAGGGTTGCATAAGCTGAGTAATGCAAACATTGAGGTCCCAGGCAGGGCAGGGCCCTCGAATGGAGGGTTGGTGAAGCAATCCCTTGAAAACTTGGAGAATACAGGGTGAGTTGAAAGAGAAGAGGGCTTACCTGTTGAAATAAAAGCAACACAGCTGCTGGGGATGTACTTTCAGTGTAGCTGGTCTCAGCCCCAAGCTATTTAAGTGGACCATAATCAAGGACTGTGGGCAGATCAGCAGATTCTGGGAAATATGCTTCCCAGAGCACCATATGGAAAATCTTTTTCCATTTGGAATTATATAGCTCTTGGTGGAAGGTTTCTAGAAGCCCTCAGGATATCCATTACACCTTGGGAGAGGTGTAATCAGCAAACTCTAAATCTTCAAGAGCCAGGCCTTGAGATTTTGAGATTTGAGGTCTGGTACCAAACCCTCCCCTGAGCACAGGTTAACAGGATGTAATTCTTGGGAAGACACAGGAAGATGGACTGCTAAGGACAGTAGGAGGATACTAGGGCTGTCTGGCCCAGTCTGAGCAATCAGGATCATCTTGCAGGGTTTGAGATCTGATTTTGACTAGCACTTTGAACAGGAGAGGAAGGGGGGAAAGCATACAGGAACTTCCCTTCCCAATTGTGAACTATACAACCAGGGACTGAGCCCAACACTGGGGCCTACAGCAAAAGGGAAGTTGGTGATTGTCTGGGCTGCAAAGATCCATCTGCGGTGCCCCATCTGAAAATATCACCTCCAAGACCAGGGTCCACTGACCATTCGTGATGGCCCTGGGAAATCTCTGCTGAGAGCATCTGCCAGTACATTGTCCTTGCCTGGGAGGTGAACTGCCATGAGGGAGGTGTTTGGGGAGTAAGCTTTGAGACCACAACTTCTATTGCATGCTGGTGCATAAGGTCGTAGACAGAGTGCCTCCTTGTTGATGTTGCCACATTGTGGTGGTGTCGTCTGTTCTGACCTGTACAACTTTGTTCTGAACAGAGTTGGAAAAGTTTGAAGTGCTAGAAATACTGCTCTGAGTTCCAACAGACTGATGTGGAGCAGAGATTCTGAGGGGACCATACCTCTGGGTGGTGAGGTCACCATGTGAGCCTCACCCCAAGAGGAAGGCATCTGTAGTAAGGATTAAAGAGGAGACTGAGTGACAAAGGAACCCCTTTGTCTTTAGATTGTTCTGATCCCACACCACTGTAGGGGCTCTTGGACTAGGGCTTCTGAGCATTGGGATCAATTTGGCCAGAGAGTCTTCCTTTAGACCAAAAGGCTCTCAAATGGAACTGAATGTCCCTCATCTGAAATCTTGCCCCTGCACTACTGCTGGAGCAGCCATGTGCCCTAGGAGCTGTGAAAATGCCTTGCTGGTCGAGACACCTGCAGGGTGAATGAGGAGGCCAGAGAGACCAGCGTCCTGCCTTGTCCAGGGAAGGAAGTCTCTGGCCTTCTCTGTGTCTAGCTCTGCACCTATGAGGGTGAGGAGCTGGACAGTGCTAGAACTGACTTTGGAAGATTTAGAGGAAACCCAAAGAAGTGAGCAGTTGCTGAGTTATCTGTAAGTGTAACTTGACTTGGTCTGGGGACTGGCCTACTATGAGCCCGTGGTTTCAGGTAAGGGAAGATGCAATCTTCTTCGGCTTTCTTAGAGAAGCAATTACTACTGCCAGGCATTTTGTGAATACCCTTGGAGCAGAGGTGAGGCCAAAGGGCATTGCTCTGAACTGGTAATGGCCTGAGGGTGCTCGAACTCTGAGGTACTTTCGATAGGAGCTTCTGACGAGAATATGGAAGTAGGCATCCTTGAGGTCCAGGGACACTAGCCAGTCCCCTGGCCTTAGAGAGGTAGAATAATTCTAGAGTCACCATTTTGAATTTTGGTTTTAAAATTGCTTGTTTAAGTATCTGAGATCCAGGATGGGCCGCCATTCTCCTGTCTTTTTAGGGTAAGTACCTGGTGTAACCCTTTTGCCCTGGTGTAGGGTGGAACCATTTCCATAGCTCTGAGAGTGAGGAGAAAGAGACCTCTGCCTCTAAGGCAAGTGCTCTGAGGGATTTGCAGGTGGAAGGATCTGGTTGTCCTCTCTGGAACTTTTGAAGCTGAGAACTGGTCCTGGCTTACTACTTCAGGACCCATTTGTCTGATGTCAGAGATTCCAGTCCTGGACAAAGTGAGCCAGCCTGCCTACAGGTAGCTGAGAATCGGCCCTGGCAACCCCATCAGGGTGCTTGTTTGGCAGGGGCTTTGGGCTGAGGGTGGAAGCAGGTCTGCTTGTACCCAGTCTGCCTCTCCCTCTAAGAAGACCTCCTCTGGGCATAAGCAGAAGAGGAGAGCCTGGGCTTGGTAAAAGACCTATGAAAAGGCCTGCTCCTTGCCCTGGGAAGCTGCCTTTGATGAGTGGCCTGCCTTTCCTTGGCCTGTGTATCCTATAGGTGGTCCTATACTCATCCATTTTCTTCATGATAATTCTCTGTTTGCTCCCCAAACAGAGAATTACTCTATACAGGAAAATCCATGGCCTTAGTCTGGGTATCCATGAGAGATTAGTACATCTGGAGCTGCTTATTCTTTTGAAGTGCCACAGATGTAGCCATGACTCTAGATGACACATCATTGGAGTCTACTGCAGCATGGAATTGCACCTGATGCCTCGCTACCATCAGCAGCCACCTGCTCCAGCTCCTTGGCAAGCTGTGGCTGTGGCCTGTTTTGCTAGGTCTATAACAGTGTCCCATCTGGATTTTGATACTTATCAGTATAGGCCATATAATTGGCCTGCTGAGTCCCAAGGATGCTGCCATGTACTGTTTCTTTGCCATGGCATCAATCCTCCTGGGAGTCCTTTCGGGGGTGGGGGTGAAGCCAAGGGAATGTTTGCCTTATCACAGGTTGTAGCCTGCACTACCCCAACATGGCTGCTTATAGTTGTGTAAGGAACTCCGTGTCTGAGCCTGACAATGTATACCTCTTGTCCATTCTTTTACTAAATCATCTTGAACCGGTGGAACTAGCCGAACCAAGCGCTTTGCTTGATGGTGCCGGTTCGGTCGGAACTGGGAAAGCGACTTGAACAATTTTGATCGTTTATGTATTTCTTCAGCGGTTGGAGAGGAGTTTTGGCTCCACACCAGCTGATTTTTCTTTTCTAGTTCTTTTAGCCAGAACTGACTCCTCAGAATGGTTCTCCTTTGCCTGAAGAAGTCTCGCTCTGGTCAAGGGCACTCCTTCTGGTTCGGTTTGAACCAAGCCGGGCTGGCCATCGCGTTCATCTGACCTTTTGGCCTCCTTCCCTGAGCCTACCAGCTCTCTTTTCTAGGGTAGCTGCAGGAAATTTTTGCAAATCTGCAGTCTGCATTGAGGTGGTCAACCCCAGACAATAAACACAGGTGGTGTAGGTCAGCCTTGGCAAAGACTTCCCACACACACTGCAGTGTTGAAACTCAGTGGGTCCGGTTTTCTTTTGGTTTTCTCAGACATAGTGCCAGTCCTAACTAAACTTACCCTTTATAGCATCCGCCAGGCAAGACTCCTCTTATCGGTTCCCCAACCGTGTCACGGGTTGTGGAAAAACGTAATAAAATGGCATGTTTTTTTTTTTTTTTTTTTTTAGAACCGATAACCACATTCTAAAAGCACAATTTAAGATTTTTTAACAACTGATCGGTTCAAACTGAGCCGATAAACTGCTTACATGTCTGGCTGCACAGAATAGAATAAAATAAAACCTATCTAGTACTCACAAATACCACAGACAGAGACTGAACTGACAGGTTCTCGGTTTAAATTCTGATTGAAAAACCGAGAAAAGCGGTACATTAACCGACAAATTGAACCGGCAGAAGGAGAAATCTCCGGAGCGTATCGTTCAGTGAGGCGGAGTAAAGAATCTGACGTTTGAGTTTGAAGAACAACAGACAGAGTCTCAACTGAGCTCGAAGCTCATGCCCATGCCTGTATGGAATTTAACTCTTGATCTCCGGGCAGTTCGAGGTTGGGACTCACTGCATATGTCAGATATAGCAAAACTTCATGTTGTTTGGAAATTCCGCACCGAGCCTCACAATGTAAATTGTTCTGTCCATTCTCTTTATCTGCAGGAGGTACAGAGTGGAAGACCTAAGAATTTTTGTATCTGTTTCCCAAATGACCTATGAAGGGAATAGACAGTCTGTTAGACTCTGGGATGTACAACATCTCTATGTAGTCAGGCTCCTCTTGATCCTCTACAGCCTCCTCAGTAGGAAGCTGAGGTTTGAGTTACTTTTCAGAACAGAAAGTGAGGGACTTAAGCCTAGGAGGGGAACACTAGAAGGTCCGTCTGGGAGATGTCTGTCCATAGTACATCCAGACTTTCACCGTTAATCATCCTCAAAATCACCCTCCTCATCAAACCCGTTTGTCAAAATCTGGGATAATCCCACTATGTGAAGTGTGAACTTCACTAGCCAAATGGCAACTAAATATTTCAGATCAAAAGACTCAAGTCGAGAACCAAAATCAAACAGGTAGTGAACCACGTGACTATAAAATAAAGAAAAGTAACCTACTCCTCTCTCTAAAAAGGGAGTGCCCAAATGCACCTCTCGGTGTAACACTGCATCTGCAGCCCACCTCCCAAAAACAGGTCTGAAGGAGGCAGGGAGTCAATACAGCAAGACTCATTAAGAAACACAATACTAAGTGAATAATTTTTCTTCAAACAACATAGCCTTCTGTATTCTGACAATCCAGACTACTAAGCAGTACTTTAGGAGGAGGACAGAACCTACTTGGGAATAGCTCTGGTACTGCTGTATCGACCGGGCATCACCTACCTGGATATCGAGAGTAATGCTTGGTGAATCTATGGACTATTTTCAGGTGGCTTCTTTGTATCTCTAGTAAAGTCTCTGGCAGCGGACAGGGGCAGCTGTACCTCTAGTGAATGAGCCCTCAGGCCCAGGGTGATATTTTCCCTGGCTTCTCATAGCAAACTGTATACAAGAGACAATCCACCTGGCAATAATTCTTTAGTGGCAGGTTTGCCCTATCACTTCCCATAAGTGAGGAATAACTGAGGAGTCAAACCTGTGCTTAGTCGCTCAATGTGGTAACTATGGCCCTTCAACATCCAACTGTGTAATCTTCTCTACAGAAGAAGAATGTCAGTGAAGAATACAGGAGACATGGATCGGTTCAAATGAGATATAAACCACTTTGCAAGAACCTCCTATTGGTTCTGAGACCACCTTTCTATGGAATGAGATAAAATCAGCTCCACTAACAGAGTTTTTAATTCACTGACATCTGGCAGAGTATCAGCTACTAGAACACAGTCTTCAAGTCAAGTACTCAAGTTCTGCTGAGGAAAAGGTTCAAAAGTTGTATAAGCTGCAATGCAAACATTAAGATCGAGCAGAGTAGGATCCCTAAAGGGGGCTTGTGTGAAGCAATCCTAGAAATACTTACGAAAACAGGTGATGCCAGTGAGGAGGCTTTCCACTGACAGAAAAGCAGAAACAGTTGACAAATGTACTTTGAGGGTGGTTGTCTGAGTTCAGGCTATTGAATGGATCATATAATCCAGAACCATGGGCAATTCAGCAGAGTCTGAGAAATCTTCTTCTAGAACGCAAATGGAATCTTTTCATTTGGGTGTAAGTCTTTGGTGGAAGGCTTTCACAGTTTTAAGGATATCCAAACCCTTGGGAAGATGCAGATCTGAAACTAACTCTTCAAGAGCCAAGCCTTGAGATTGAGAGACTGAAGATTCGTTCAAATCTCCTGAGGATGTTAACAGGTTGTAATTCCTGGGAAGACAGGGAAGATGGACTACTAAGGACAACAATAGGGATACTGGCTGCTAGCCCAGTCTGGAGCAATCGGAATCATTTTATAGTTGTGACCTACCTTGTTTAGAACCTGAACAATAGAGGGAAAGGGGGAAGACAGAAACTTCCAGTTTTGAATCAGAGCATCCAGAGGACTTAGCCAAGACTGGGGTCTGCAACAAAACAGAGGAAGTTGGTGATTGTCTGTTGGTAAGAGATCCTCGAATGCCCCACCTGAGAAGATCATCACTTAATTAAAGGATCCAGAGACCATTCGTGATGGCCATGGAAATCCTGCTCATGCATCTGCTATCTGTGTCCTTTCCTGGGTGGACCACTAGAAGGTCTGCAGGAATAAGCCAGGACTATACTTTCATGGCCTGCACAGGGTCAGACCGAGTGGCCCCTGTTGTTGATACCACAGGTGGTGTTTGTTGTTCTGACCTGGGCCACCTGTTCTGTACTGACAGAGAAAGCTTGTGGGACAGGCTGCTGCCCTGAGCTCAGAAGGTTGATGTGTGAAGGGTACTTGAGGGGGATTACAGTCTTGGCCATGAGAGTCTCTAGATGGCCCCCAGCCTGGGGGGGAAGCATCTGTGTAAGAACCAGAGTGAGTCTGAGAGAAATGGAACGTCTGCCTCAGATTGTCAGGTCCTGCCACCACGAAGGGCCTGGAATTAAGGTTGAGTAACAGGACTAGCTTGGTAACAGGATTCTTTGGACCAAAAAGGTTCTCCTAGGAACTGGCTTCTCATCTGGAACCTGGCGCTTTTGGACTGCTGTGGAAGCTCAGAAAATGCCTTGCTGGTGAGATAGAGGAAGAAAGAAGAGGTGGCAGAGATGACTTCGCCCTTTCCAGAGGAAGGAAGGCTCTGGTTTGAGGTGTCAGCCTGCTCCTATAAAGTGGGAGGTGTACTGGTTCGGGCCACTGGGAAGATTGAGAAGGAACCTCATGTAAGTGAGAACTTGCTGGGTGACCTGCAGATCTGACATGACTTGGTCAGGCAGCCCACTAAAGCCTCGTCCAGATATGGAAAAATAATCATTTCCTTCTTAAAAGGCCACCACTACTGCTAGGCACTTTGTAAACACTTTTGGGCTGGGGTTAGACAGAAGGGTATTGCTCTGAACTGATAATGGCCTGAGGGCATTGATCTGAGGTACTTCTGTTGAGCACCTGATGGAATGTGAAGTCGGCATCCTTGAGGTCCAGGAGTTAGGTGTCTCTGGCCTCAGAGGGGGAATGTTCTCGAGTTACCATTTTGAATTTTGGCTTTATTGGTGCTTGTTCGGGTATCTGGCCTAGATGGGTGCCACCCTGTCTTTTTGGGGTAAGAGTACTGGAGTACAGGCTGCCTCTGTATGAGACTCTCTATGGCCTTAGTTAATAGAGACAGCTACCTAGAGCAAGTGTTTTGAAGATTTGTAGGTGAAAGGATCTGTGTCTCAGTTTCAGAAAACTTGAACGAGAACCAGCCCCTTACAACCTCCAGGACCCCTTGTTTGAGGTAACAACTCAGTCCTGACGAGTGCTCAGCCTGCTCCTACTGGAATGGTGCGACCTGGCTGACACATCAGGGTGTCTGCTTGGGAACCTTAGGCTGAGGATGGATGCCGCCTGCTCCTCTGCCCTCCCTCTGAAGAACCCCCTGAGAAAAGGAGGTCATGCCTGTAGAAAGGCTTGTGAAAAGACCTGCCCCTGCCCCTAGCTTGTGCTGCTTCTGAGGTTGCCTGCCTCTCCTGACGGCACTTCTATAAGTGGTCCTGTACTCTCCTTTTCATGTAATTTCTGTCTGTTCCCAAACAGAGAATTACCCACTACAGGGAAATCCATGACTTAACCTGGGTATCCTATGAAGGCTAGTACATCTGGAGCCAAGCCATTCTCCGAAGAGCCAGATGTAGCCATGACTCGGACATCATTGAGTCTACAGCAGCATGAAATTGCGCCTTTGATGCCTCTCATTTCTCACAGCCACCTCCATCTCCTTGTCAGCTGGGGAGCCTGAGCCAGTGCCACAGTGTCCCACCTGATTCTGACCTGCTATAGGCCATATCATTGGCCTGCCTGAGTCCCAAAGATGATCCCAAGTATTGTTTCTTTGCCATGGCATCTATCTTCCTGGAATCTTTGCCTGGGGGTGTGAAGCCAAGGGGATGTTTGTGTCACAGACAGCAGCCTGCACTACCCCAACATGGCTGCATTGTTAGTAAGAAGAAAAAATTTATCACCTTAGTAATGTTGTTTCTTCTAATGAAGTCTTACTATTCTGACATATGCAGTGAGTCCCAACTTCGAACTGCCCCGGAGATGAAAGAGTTAACTTTCCATGCCAGGTATGGAACGCTGAGCTCGAGCTTGGTTGAGACTGTCTGTTGTTCTTCAAACTCAAACCGTCGATCTTTACGAGCTAAACTCACTAAGGTCCTGTGTGAGCTGTAAACCTACACTAGCCAACTGGCTACTAAATATAAAACACATTTGGTCCCAAACAAAGACTCAAGTCAGGAGACCCCAAAATGAAAAACACAACACCAACTCACCCCAAGAAAAGAAGGTTGAAAACAAAAAGGTGGCACCCCTGATGCTGACTGCACTGCCCACCCACATCCCAAAAACAGAGGTTCTGAGAGGGGCAGGCAGGGGTGGGTCACAAGAAAAAATTACTCACCTTAGTGAGCAGAGCATGGAGCTTAGAGCGCGAGCTCGGTTCAGAAACTCTGTTTGGCTGGTTTCAAACCGAAACCGTCAGATCTTTACGAGCACAAACTCACTAAGGTTCTTTGTGTAGTTGTAACTTACACTGAGCCAACTGGGCACTAATATTAACGATTTCCTTTGCTGGTCCCAACACAAAGACTCAAGCTGCTGGACCAGAAAATTAAGATAGAATCAACTAAATAAACACAACACCTCAACATGAAAGAGGGCATCAATCAATGCCAACAGAGGACTACCCACCCCATACCCCAAAGGAGGAGTTCTGAGAGGGCAGGTTGGGAGGTTGAATATAGCAAGACTCATTAGAAGAAACAACATTACTAAGGTGAGTAATTTTTTTTTTCAAACAACATGAAGTCTTGTTATATTATGACTACTGCAGACTACACAGCAGTACTCCATGGAGGAGGGACAGAACCTACTTAGGGAATAGGCTCTTGAAGCACTGCCAGCCAAACCGAGCATCCTTTCCTGGCCTGAATATCCAGGTGTACTTGGTGAAAGTGGGTACTGTCTTCCCAGCAGCTGCCTGACATATCTCCAAGATAGGGATGTCTCTCAGCAGCAGCTAGAGATGCAGCTATACCTCTTAGAGTGAGCCTTCAGGCCTGAGGGGGAACCTTACCCAGCTTTTGATAGCAAATTTGATACAAGAACCATCCACCTGGCAATGGATCTCTTAGTGGCAGGTCTCCTTTCCAACCTCACCATAAGTGAGAAACAGTTGGAGGAGTCAAACCTGTGACCCTTAGTGCACGCTCTATGTAGTAACTTAGGGCCTCTTAACATCTAAGCTGTGCAGCCTCCACTCATCAGAGGAGGAATGGTCAGTGAAGAACACTGGAAGTGAAATAGATTGGTTAAGGTGGAAATCTGAAACCACCTTAGGCAAAACTTCCTGTTAGTCCTGGAGGACCACTTTATCCCTGTGAAAAGGAAATAGACAGTTTCTACTGATAAAGCCTGTAACTCACTTATACGCCTGGCAGAAGTGATGGCTACCAGAAATACAGTTTTCCAAGTCAAATACTTAAGCTCTGCCGAAGACAGAGGCTCAAGGGGTTGCATTAGCTGAGCAGTGCATACATTAAGATACCAAGCTGGGCAGGGTCCTGAATGGAGGATTGGTGTGAAGCAATCTCTTAAAAACTTGGAAATACAGGTGAGCAGAAAGAAGAGGGCTTCCCTGCTGAAATGAAGGCAGAGACAGCAGCCATGTACTTTCAGGGTGGCTGGTCTCAGTCCTAAAGAATTAAGATGGACCATGTGGTCCAATACGTGGGTAGATCAGCAGATTCTGGGAAACATGCTTCCCAGAACACCATATGGAAAACCTTTTCCACTTGGAGTTATATAGTCTGGTGGAAGGCTTCCTAGCAGCCTTCAGGATTTCGAGAACACTTTGAGAAAGTTGCAAATCAGCAAACTCTAACTGCTCAAGAGCCAAGCCTGAGGTTGAGGGATTCGAGATTGATGCCAAACTCTCTCCTGAGCACAGGTTAACAGATTGTGATTCCTGGGAGACACAGGGAAGATGGACTGCTGAGGACAGAAGGAGTGGTACCAGGGCTGCCTGGCTCAGTCATGGAGCAATCAGGATCATTTTGCAAGGCTCAGACCTGATTTTGACTAGTACTTTGAACAGGAGAGGGAAGGGGGAAGGCATAAAGAAACTTCCCTTCGGATCGGGGAGAAAGGGCATCCAAGGGAACTGAGCCCAACACTGGGGCCTGCAACAAAACAGTGGAAGTTGATAATTGTCTGGGGCTGCGAAAGATCTATCTGAGGAGTGCCCCATCTGGCAAACACTATCCTCAGTACTAGGGGATCCAGTGACCATTCGTGATGGCCCTGGGAAATCCTGCTGAGGGCATCTGCCAGGACATTGTCTGCTCTGGGAGGTGAACTGCTATGAAGGAAGTGTTCAGGGAGTAAGCCAGAGACCACAACTTCATTGCCTCGTGCACTAAGGTCGAGACCGAATGCCCCTTGTTTCTTGATGTACCACATTGTAGTGGTGTTGTCTGTTCTGACCAGTACCACCTTGTTCTGAACAGATGCAGAGAAAACCTGAAGTGCTAGAAAAACAGCTCCTGAGTTCCAACAGATTGATGTGGAGCAGAGATTCCTGAGGGGACCATAATCCCTGAAGTGGAGAGGTCGCCATGTGAGCTCCTATTCAAGAGGGATGCATCTGTAGTAAGGGTCAAGAGAATGGGACAGAGGGATGAAAGGCACTTCTGTCTCAGATTGCTCTGATCCTGCCACCACTGAAGGGCCTGGATCAGGGTTGGTCACTAGGATTAATTTGGATAGAGGATCTCTTCTTGAGACCAGAAAGCTCTCAAATGGAACTGAATGTCCCTCATCTGATATCTTGCCTTGCACCACAGCTGTGGAGGCAGCCATGTCCCTAGGAGCTGCAGGAAATGCCTTGCTGGGCGAGACCTGCAGAGTGAAGGAGGCAGCCAGGGCCACTACAGGTCCTTACCCTTTCAAGGAAGGAAAGGCTCTGGCCTGCTTTGTATCCAGTCTCTGCGCCTATAAAGGTGAGAGTACCTGGACAGGTTCCAAAACTGACTTTGGAAGATTGAGAAGAAATCTCAGAGATGAAGCAGCTGCTGGGTAACTAGCAGGTGTGATTTGACCTGGTCTGGAGACTGACCCACAATGAGCCAGTCGTCCAGGTAGGGAAACATGGCAATCTTTTGCCTTCTTGGGTGAGCGATTGCTACTGCCAGACACTTTGTGAACACCCTTGGGGCAGAAGTGAGGCCGAAGGGCATTGCTCTGAACTGATAATGGCCTGAGGGCAGTTCGAATCTGGAGGTACTTCCGATGGGAGCTTCTGATAAGAACATGGAAGTAGGCATCTTTGAGGTCAGGGGAGGCTAGCCAGTCCCTGGCCTTAGGGAGGGTAAATCATTCCCAGTGTCACCATTTTGAACTTTGGCTTTAAAAGGTGCTTGTTTAGATATCTTAGATCCAGGATAGGCTGCCACTCTCCTGTCTTTTTGGGGGTGAGGAAGTACTGGGTGTACCCTTGCCCTGGTGAAGGGAGAAACCTTTTCTACAGCTCTGAGAGCCAGGAGGTTGAGACTACTGTTTCCAAAGCAGAGGGTCTCTAAAGGGTTTGTAGGTGGAAAAGATCTGGCTCTCATCTTTGGAAATTTCTTGGGCGAGAATCAGACCCTGGCTCACTACTTCCAGGACCCACCTGTCTGCAGTTAAAGACTGCCAATCCTGGACGAAGTGAGCCAACCTGCCCCTACAGTAGAGTAGATGGGCCTGGGCATCCCATCAGGTGCCTGTTTGGCAGGGGCTTTAGGCTGAGGGGTGGGAGCAGGCCTGCTCGAACCCCGTCTGCCTCTCCCTCTGAAGAACCCCCTCTGTACATAGGCTGAAGAGGAGGGGGCTTGAGTCTGGTAAAAAGGCCTGTGAAAAGGCCTACCCCTGGGGGCTGCCTCTGAGGGTGGCTTGCCGTTCCTTGGCTGTGCACTTCTGTAAGTGGTTCTTGTTCATCCATTTCTTCATATAATTCTCTGTCTGCTCCCAAACAGAGAATTTCCCACCACAGGAAAATCCATAGCCTTAGACTAGGTATCCTGTGACAAAGTAGTACCCTGAGCCAGGCCAATCTCCGGTGCCACAGATGTAGCCATGACTCTTAGAGGATACATCGTTAGAATCCCTGCAGCATGGAATTGCACTTAGATGCCTCAATACCATCAAGAGCCACCTGCTCCAGCTCCTTTGCGAGCAGGCCAGGGGACCTGTTTGGCTAAGGCCATGACAGTATCCATCTAGATTTCTGGTATCTTGCAACATAAGCCATATAGTTAGCTTGTCTGAGTCCCAGGATGCTGCCATGTATTGTTTTTTGGCCATGGCATCAATCTTCCTGGAATCCTTGTCAGGAGGATGTGAAGCCAGTGGAATATTAGCTTTATCACAGGCTGCAGCCTGAACTACTTCAACGTGACTGCATTGCTGTGAAAGAAAATCTGTATCAGGACCTGACTAAAGTGTACCTCCTGTCCATCTTTTATCCACAGGAGGCACAGAATTAGAGCTTTTAAAATTGTTATTGTTTGTTTTCTAAAAGATTTGTGAAAGGGATAGACAACCTCCTGGACTCTGGGATATCCATCATCTCCACATAGTCAGGCTCCTCTTGCTCATCCAAAGCCTCTCTAAGGGAAGCTGGTGGTCTCAGCAACTTTTTATAAAACAAAAATGAGAAGGGACTCAGAAAGCCTAGGGGGAGACTCACCTGAAGGTCTGTCTGGGGAGATGTCCGGTTCAATGGGCACATCCAGACTTTCAAAGTCACATTCACACTGATCATAATTCTCATCCCCCTCCTCTGGTTCATAGAACTCTTCTATATCATAATCCTGAACCACTGGAACCGACCGAACCGACCTTTTGCCAGATAGTGGCGGTATAGAGGAACCGGGGACAGGGTTGGACAATCTGTATTGCCCTGGTTATCTCAGCAGCAGTTGGAGAAGAATTTTGACTCCAAACCTGCTGATTTCTTGATTTTTCTGGAACTGGCTCCTCAGAGCCAGCTTTTCCGGTTCGAGGAAGTCTCGCCCTGGTCAGAGGGCATCCCTCCAGTTCGGTTGGCACCGAACCGGGCTGGCCATCCGGGTCAGCAGACTTTTTAGCCTCTCGTTCCTGAGCCTGCCCACTCTCTTGTCCAGGGTGGCTGCAGGAAATATTTTACAAATCTGGCAGTCTGATTGAGGTGGTCAAACCTCTAGACAGTAGACACATGTAGTGTGTGGGTCAGCCTTGGCAAGGTCCCCCACAGACACTACAGTGTTGAAACCCAGTGGGCCCGGTTTTTGTTTTGGGTTTCTCAGACATGATGCCAGCCTAACCAACCAACTTGCCCTTTTGATGGCAGTGCCAGGCAAGACATCCTTATCGGTTCCAAACCGTGTCACGGGTCCTGGAAAAAACCGTAATGAAATCCGGTGTTTTTAGAACCGATAAGAACCAGGAACCGCACTCTAAAAAGCCTTAAAAGGCTTTAAACATATTTAAATACAACTCGATTGGTTCAACTGAACCGATAATACTTTACAAGTTCCACACAGAAAAAACCCTATCTATTACTACGATTACTATAGACAGAGCCTGAACCGATCGGGTTTTGTGGTAAAATAATGAAATCGATGTTAAATTAAACTAGAAATAGCGCTTTTAAACCGAAGAAATGAACCGAGCAACAGGAGGAATCTCCGGAGCGACTGTTCAGTGAGGCGGAGTAAAGAATCTGACGGTTTCGGTTTGAAACCAGCCAAACAGAGCTTCTGAACCGAGCTCGCGCTCTAAGCTCCATGCTCTGCATGGAAGTTAACTCTTTCACCTCCGGAGCAGTTCTAAGGCTGGGGCAAACTGCAATAGTCATAATACAGCAAGACTTCATGTTGTTTGAATGTAGCAAGACTCCATTAGAAGAAACATCATTACTAAGGTGAGTAATTTTTTCTTCAAACAACATGAAGTCTTGCTATATTATGACATATGAAGACTATAAAGCAGTACCTCCATGGAGGAGGGACAGAACCTACTTAGGAAATAGGCTCTGAAGCACAGCTGTGCCAAACCGAGCATCACTCCTAGCCTGGATGTCCAGGGAGTAATGCTTGGTAAAAGTGTGAACTGTTTTCCAGGTAGCTGCTTGACATATCTCTAAAATAGGGATGTCCTGGCAGCAGCCAGGAGCTTGCTGTACCTCTGGTAGAGTGAGCCCTCAGGCCTGAGGGAGGAACCTTGCCAGTTTTTCATAACAAATTTGGATACAAGAGACAATCCACCTGGCAATGGATCTTTTAGTGGCGAGTTTCCCTTTACCAACCTCACCATAAGTGAGGAACAGGTTGGAGGAGTCAAACCTGTGACCCTTAGTGCAGCTCTGTGTAGTAACTAAGGGCTCTTTCACAACTAAACTGTGCAGCCTCCTCTCGCCAGAGGAGGAATGGTCAGTGAAGTACACTGGAAGAGACATAGATTGATTAATGTGGAAATCTGAAACCACCTTAGGCAAGAACTTCCTGTTAGTCCTGAGGACCACCTTATCTCTATGAAAGGGAGATCAAATCAGGCTCCACTGAGAAAGCACTTAATTCACTTATCGTCTGGCAGAACTGATGGCTACCAAACACAGTCTTCCAAGTCACGTTACTTAAGCTCTGCTGAAGACAAAGGCTCAAAAAGGGTTGCATAAGCTGAGCAATGCAAACATTGAGGTCCCAGGCAGGGCAGGGTACCCTGAATGGAGGGTTGGTGAAGCAATCCCTTGAAAAACTTGGAGAATACAGGGTGAGCTGAAAGAGAAGAGGGCTTACCTGCTGAAATAAAAGCAGACAGCTGCCAGATGTACTTTCAGTGTGGCTGGTCTCAGCCCCAGCTATTTAAGTGGACCATATAATCAGGACTGTGGGAGATCCAGCAGATTCTGGGGAAATATGCTTCCCAGAGCACCATATGGAAAATCTTTTCCATTTGGAATTATAAGTAGCCCTGGTGGAAGGTTTCTAGAAGCCCTCAGGATATCCATTACACCTTGGGAGAGGTGTAAATCAGCAAACTCTAAATCTTCAAGAGCCAGGCCTTGAGATTGAGAGATTTGAGGTTCGGGTACCAAACCCTCCCCTGAGCACAGGTTAACAGGATGTAATTCTTGGGAAGACACAGGGGAAGATGGACTGCTAAGGACAGTAGGAGTGGATACCAGGGCTGTCTGGCCCAGTCTGGAGCAATCAGGATCATCTTGCAGGGTTGAGATCTGATTTTGACTAGCACTTTGAACAGGAGAGGGAAGGGGGGGAAAAGCATACAGGAACTTCCCTTCCCAATTGTGAACTAAGGCAACCAGGGGGACTGAGCCCAACACTGGGGGCCTGCAGCAAAAAAGGGGAAGTTGGTGATTGTCTGGGGCTGCAAAAAGATCCATCTGCGGGGTGCCCCATCTGAAAAATATCACCTCCAAGACCAGGGGGTCCACTGACCATTCGTGATGGCCCTGGGAAATCCTGCTGAGAGCATCTGCCAGTACATTGTCCTTGCCTGGGAGGTGAACTGCCATGAGGGAGGTGTTCGGGGAGTAAGCCAGAGACCACAACTTCATTGCTTCGGTGCACAAGGCCGTAGACAGAGTGCCTCCTTCCTTGTTGATGTACCACATTGTGGTGGTGTCGTCTGTTCTGACCTGTACAACTTTGTTCTGAACAGAGTTGGAAAAAGTTTGAAGTGCTAGAAATACTGCTCTGAGTTCCAACAGACTGATGTGGAGCAGAGATTCCTGAGGGGACCACAACCCCTGGGTGGTGTGGCCCATGTGAGCCCCTCCCCAAGAGGAAGGCATCTGTAGTAAGGATTAAAGAGTGAGACTGGTGACAAAGGGAACCCTTGTCTCAGATTGTTCTGATCCTGCCACCACTGTGGCCTGGACTGTGGGTTTGTTACTGGGATCAATTTGGCCAGAGAGTCCTTCCTCTTGAGACCAAAAGCGTTCTCAAATGGAACTGAATGTCCTCATCTGAAATCTTGCTCCTGCACTACTGCTGTAGAAGCAGCCATGTGCCCCAGGAGCTGTAGAAAATGCCTTTGCTGGTCGAGACACCTGCAGGTGAATGAGGAGGCCAGAGAGACTGCGTCCCTGCCCTGTCCCAGGGAAGGAAGGCCTAGCCTTCTGTGTTCAGCTCTGCACCTATGAAGGTGAGGAGCTGGACAGGCTCTAGAACTGACTTTGGAAGATTTAGAAGGAAACCCAAGAAGGAGCAGTTGCTGAGTTATCTGTAAGTGTAACTTGACTTGGTCTGGGGACTGGCCTACTATGAGCCCGTCGTCCAGGTAGGGAAGATGCAATCTTCTGCCTTCTTAGAAAGCAACTACTACTGCCAGGCATTTTGTGAATACCCTTGGAGCAGAGGTGAGGCCAAAGGCATTGCTCTGAACTGGTAATGGCCTGAGGGCAGCTCGAACCTGAGGTACTCGATAGGGAGCTTCTGGCCAGAATATGGAAGTAGGCATCCTTGAGGTCCAGGGACACTAGCCAGTCCCTGGCCTTAGAGAGGTAGAATAATTCCCAGAGTCACCATTTGAATTTTGGTTTTAAAAGGTGCTTGTTTAAGTATCTGAGATCCAGGATGGGCCGCCATTCTCCTGTCTTTTTTGGGGTAAGGAAGTACCTGGAGTACAACCCTTTGCCCTGGTGTAGGGGTGGAACCATTTCCATAGCTCTGAGAGCTAGGAGGGAAGAGACCTCTGCCTCTAAGGCAAGTGCCTCTGAGGGATTTGCAGGTGGAAAGGATCTGGTTGTCATCTCTGGAACTTTTTGAAGCTGAGAACCAGTCCCTGGCTTACTACTTCCAGGACCCATTTGTCTGATGTCAGAGACTCCCAGTCCTGGACAAAGTAAGCCAGCCTGCCCCCTACAGGTAGCTGAGAATCGGCCCTGGCAACCCCATCAGGGTGCTTGTTTGGCAGGGGCTTTGGGCTGAGGGGTGGAAGCAGGTCTGCTTGTACCCAGTCTGCCTCTCCCTCTAAAGAACCCCCTCTGGGCATAAGCAGAAGAGGAGGCCTGGGCTTGGTAAAAAGACCTATGAAAAGGCCTGCCCCTGCCCCTGGGAAGCTGCCTTTGATGAGTGGCCTGCCTTTCCTTGGCCTGTGCACTCCTATAGGTGGTCCTATACTCATCCATTTTCTTCATGTAATTCTCTGTTTGCTCCCCAAACAGAGAATTACTCACAACAGGAAAATCCATGGCCTTAGTCTGGGTATCCTCTGACAGATTAGTACATCTGAGCCAAGCCATTCTTCGAAGTGCCACAGATGTAGCCATGACTCTAGATGACACATCATTGGAGTCTACTGCAGCATGGAATTGCACCTTGGATGCCTCAATACCATCAGCAGCCACCTGCTCCAGCTCCTTGGCAAGCTGGCGAGGGACCTGTTTTGCTAGGTCTATAACAGTGTCCCATCTGGATTTTTGATACCTAGCAGTATAGGCCATATAATTGGCCTGCCTGAGTCCCAAGGATGCTGCCATGTACTGTTTCTTTGCCATGGCATCAATCCTCCTGGAGTCCTTGTCCGGGGGTGGGGGGTGAAGCCAAGGGAATGTTTGCCTTATCACAGGTTGTAGCCTGCACTACCCCAACATGGCTGCATAGTTGTGTAAGGAACTCCGTGTCTGAGCCTGACAATGTATACCTCTTGTCCATTCTTTTACTAAATCATACTCTTGAACCGGTGGAACCAGCCGAACCAAGCGCTTGCCTGATGGTGCCGGTTCGGTCGGAACCGGGGAAAGCGACTGAACAATTTTGATCGCTTTGGCTATTTCTTCAGCGGTTGGAGAGGAAAGTTTTGGCTCCACACCAGCTGATTTTTCTTTTCTAGTTCTTTTAGCCAGAACTGACTCCTCAGAATCGGTTCTCCTTTTGCCTGAAGAAGTCTCGCCCTGGTCAGAGGGCACTCCTTCTGGTTCGGTTTGAACCAAACCGGGCTGGCCATCCGGTTCAGCTGACCTTTTGGCCTCCCTTTCCCTGAGCCTACCAGCTCTCTTTTCTAGGGTAGCTGCAGGAAATTTTGCAAATCTGGCAGTCTGCATTGAGGTGGTCAAACCCCAGACAATAAACACAGGTGGTGTGGGGTCAGCCTTGGCAAAGACTTCCCCACACACACTGCAGTGTTGAAACCCAGTGGGTCCGGTTTTTCTTTTGGGTTTCTCAGACATAGTGCCAGTCCTAACCAAACTTACCCTTTTATGGCAATCCGCCAGGCAAGACCCTCTTATCGGTTCCCAACCGTGTCACGGGTTGTGGAAAAAAACGTAATAAAATCAGTTTTTTTTTTTTTTTAGAACCGATAACCACATTCTAAAAGCACAATTTAAGATTTTTTTAAACAACTTGATCGGTTCAAACTGAGCCGATAAACCGTTTACAAGTTCACACAGAATAGAATAAAATAAAACCTATCTAGTACTCACAAATACCACAGACAGAGACTGAACTGACAGGTTACGGTTTAAATTCGGTCGAAAACCGAGAAAAGCGGTACATTAACCGACAAATTGAACCGAGCAGAAGGAGAAATCTCCGGAGCGACTGTTCAGTGAGGCGGAGTAAAGAATCTGACGGTTTGAGTTTGAAGAACAACAGACAGAGTCTCAACCGAGCTCGAGCTCAGCGTTCCATGCCTGGCATGGAAAGTTAACTCTTTGATCTCCGGGGCAGTTCGAAGGTTGGGACTCACTGCATATGTCAGAATATAGCAAAACTTCATGTTGTTTGAAATTCCGTACCCGAGCCCAACAAGGTGTACCTCTTGTCCATTCTCTTGTCTGCAGGAGGTACAGAGTGGGAAGACCTAAGAATTTTTTGTGTCTGTTTCCCAAATGACCTATGAAGGGGAATAGACAGTCTGTTAGACTCTGGGATGTACAACATCTCTATGTAGTCAGGCTCCTCTTGATCCTCTACAGCCTCCTCAGTAGGAAGCTGGAGGGTTTGAGCCACTTTTCTGTAGAACAGAAAGTGGGGAGGGGACTCGGAAAGCCTAGGAGGGGAAACACTAGAAGGTCCGTCTGGGGAGATGTTCAGTTCCACAGGCACATCCAGACTTTCACCGTCGTAATCATCCTCTTCAAAATCACCCTCCTCATCAAACTCCAGTTCGTCAAAATCTTCAGGGGAATAATCCTGAACCGGGGAAACCGACCGAACCAAACCCCTGCCAGAAGGCGCCGGATCGGTCAGAACCGGACGAAGTGATTCCATAATCCAAATCGCTTTGGCCATTTCTTCGGTGGTTGGAACATGCAGCTCTGAATCCGAACCAGCAGATTTATCCTTTCGTTTTCTTTTTGTAGGAACCGATCCCTCAGGATCGGCTCTCCTCTTGCCCGAAGAAGTATCGCACTGGTCAGAGGGCACTCCTTCTGGTTCGGTAGGAACTGAACCGGGCTGGCCTTCCAGGTCAGCAGATTTCTCAGCCTCCTTATCCCCAAGTCTACCTAACCTTTTCTCCAGGGTAGACTTAGGGAAATTCTTATAAATTTGGCAGTCTGAATCGAGGTGGTCAAACCCCAGAGAGTAAACACAGGTGGTGTGGAGACTGGCCTTAGCAAAGACCTCCCCATACACACACTGCAGTGTTGAAACCCAGTGGGCCCGTTTTTTTCCTTGGGTTTCTCAGACATAGCCAACCTAACTAACTTCATCTTTATATGGCAACCGCCAGGCAAGACTCCCCCATCGGTTTCTCACCGTGTCACAGGTGATGGAAAAAAAAAAAAAATAAAATTACGGGTTTTTTTAAACCGATTCGGACCGGTAACCACACACTAACTTTTTCTTTTTTTAAGATCTTACTACAAGATCGGTTCAGCCGAAGCGATCGTAAAAATTTTACAATTTCCACACAACAGCTACCAATCTAAGTACTTACGGTACCACAGACAGTCTCGAACCGGAAAACAGAATGAAAATCAGACTAAAACCGAAACTTTAACCGCAATAGAACAGAGCAGAAGGAGAAATCTCCGGAGCGACTGTTCAGTGATGCGGAGTAAAGTATCTGACAGTTTGGTTTCAAAAGAACATAGACAGAGTTTTCAACCGAGCTCGAGCCCAACGTTCTATGCCTGGCATAGAATTTAACACTTCACTCTCCGAGGCAGTTCAAGAGCTGGAGCTAACTACAAATTGTCAGAATGCAGCAAGACTTCATGTTGTTTGAAAAACTGCCCTAAGTTCCAGGAGATTGATATGAAGGAGAGACTCTTGTGGAGACCAGACCCCTTGAGCCGAAAGGGCTCCCAAATGGGCTCCCCAGCCTAGGACAGAAGCACCTGTAGTTAGGACTACTGAAGGTACTTGAGAGAGAAATGGAACACCCTGTCTGAAGTTGTCCTGGTCCAGCCACCACTGGAGAGTTTGGACCAGAGTCTGAGTTATTGGAATCAACTTGGTGAGCGAGTCTCTTTTCTGATACCAAAAGGACCTTAGGTGGAACTGAATGTCCCTCAACTGAAATCTGGCTCCTTGCACCACTGCAGTGGAAGTTGCCATGTGGCCCAGGAGTTGAAGAAACTGCCTTGCTGGACGAGAGACCAGAGGTCGAAAGGAGGAAGCAAGATCTGTTGGAGCCTTTATCCATGCCAGAGGGAGGAAGGCCTTTGCTTAGACAGTATCCAATTCTATTCCTATGAAAGTAAGAAGTTGTACTGGTTCAAGAATAGACTTTGGGAGGTTGAGAAGAAACCCCAGAGAACTGAGCAAGTCTTGAGTGATTTGTAGAGCTGACTTGACCTGGTCAGAGGGACTGACCTACAAAACAGCCAGTCAGTCGTCCAGATATGGGAAGATGGAAATACCCTGCCTTCTGAGAAAGGTAACTACTACTGCAAGGCACTTTGTGAACACCCTTGGAGCTGATTTTAGGCTGAAGGGCATGGCTCTGTACTGATAGTGGCCTGAAGGCAACTCGAACCTGAGGTACTTTCTGTAGGAGCACCTGATAGGAATATAGAAATAGGCATCCTTGAGGTCCAGGGATGCTAGTCAATCCCCTGGCCTTAGTGAGGGAAGAATCATTCCCAGAATCACCATTTTGAATTTTAGTTTTGTGATGTGTTTGTTCAAATACCTTAGGTCTAGGATAGGTTGTCACGCCTCTGTCTTTTTCAAGGTAAGGAAGTACCTGGAGTACAGGCCTTTGCCCCTGTGCTGAGTAGGAACTTTCTCTACGGCTCAGAGCCAGAAGAGACAAAACCTCTGCTCTAGGGCAGGGTCTCTGAGATGGATACAGGTAAAAAAGACCTGGCCCTCAGTTTTGGGAATCTTTTGAAACCAAGGGCCAGTCCCTGGCTTACTACCTCCAGGACCCACTTGTCTGAGGTAAGAGACTTCCAGCCCAGAAGTAGTAAGCCAGCCTGCCTCCTACTGGAATGGGGGAGTCGACCTGGGCTGACACATCAGGGTGTCTGCTTGGCAGGAGCCTTGGACTGGGAAGAAGATGCAGCCCTGCTAATCCCCCTACTGCCCCTCCCTCGAAAGAACCCCCTCTGAGGGAAGGAAGAGGAAGCCTGAGTTTGGTTGAAAGGTCTGTGGAAAGGCCTGCCCCTGCCCCTAGACTGTTGCTTCTGACGAGCGGCTTGCCTCTCTTTGGCCTATGCACTACTGTAGGTGGTCCTGTACTCATCCATTTTCTTCATGTAAGCCTCGGTCTGCTCCCCAAGCAGAGAGTTACCCACTACAGGGAAATCCATGGCCTTGGCCTGGGTACCCTGAGAAAGGCTAGTACATCTGAGCTAAGCATGTCTCCTGACAGACACAGATGTAGCCATGACTTTTGATGCTACATCATTGGAGTCCACAGCAACATGAAATTGCACTTTGGATGCCTCAATTCCATCAGCAGCCACCTCCTCAAGCTCTTTGGCTAGCTGGGGGAGGCCTGTTTAGCCAGTTCCAGAACTGTTTCCCACTTGGACTTCTGGTAACTGGCTGTGTAGGCTATATAGTTAGCCTGCCCGAGTCCAAAGGAAGATGCCAAATACTGTTTTTTGGCCATAGCATCAACCTTCCTGCAGTCTTTGTCTGGGGGTGAAGCCAAATGAATGTTAGCCTTGTCACAGGCTGCAGCCTGCACTACCCCAACATGGCTGCAATGACTGTATAAAAACTCCATATCTGAGCCTGATAGCATACACCTCCTGTCCATTCTCTTATCCACAGGAGGTAAGGAATTAGGTGTCTGTAAAATATTTTTTGTCTGTTTCCCCAAGGACTTGTGAAGAGGGATAGACAATCTTTTAGACTCTGGGATGGCCATCATATCGAAAAAAAAATCAGGCTCTTCCTCCTCCTCCTCAGCAGCTTCCACAATTGGGAGCTGGAGGGTTTTAGCCACCTTCTTGTAAAACAAGAAGTGTGAAGGGGACTCAAAGCCTGGGAGGGGAGACATTGGAGGATTTGTCTGGGGAGATGTCCAGTTCAATGGGCACATCCAGACCTTCAAAGTCATTATCTTCATCCTCATCCTCTGGATATTCTTCGTCTCCCTCCCGCTCCTCATAAAAAGCATCTGGATTGTAATCCGATGGAGTCAGATCCGACCGCCTAACTGGTGGTACTTGTTCGGACAGAACCGGGAAAAGCGATTGAACTATACTAATCACTTTGGCTATCTCGTCGGCAGTTGGAGTATGCGGTGCTGGATCTGAACCGGCTAACTTACGTTTCCTTTTTGACGGAACAGACCCCTCGGAGTCGGACCTCCTTTTGCCCGAGGTATCGCCTATGTCAGTAGGCACCTCCTCAGGTTCAGACGCAACCGAACCGGGCTGGCCATCCAGATCTACAGACTTCTCGGTCTCCCTTTCCTTCAGCCTACTGAATCTTTTTTCCAGAGTGGCTTTAGGAAAATTCTTATAAATCTGGCAGTCTGTTTTGAGGTGGTCAAACCCCAGACAGTAAACACAGATGAGGTGGGGGTCAGCCTTGGCAAAGGCCTCCCCACACTCAGTACAGTGTTGAAACCCAGTGGGACCGTTTTTTTCCTTGGGTTTCTCAGACATGGCCAACCTAAACAATTACCCCTAAAAGCTTCCAAGCCAGGTAATAACTCAATGATCGGTTACAAACCGTGTTACGGGTTCTGTAAAAGAACCAGAAAAAGACTGGTTCTTTTGAGGCCAATCGGCACCGGAACACCACACTAAATCCCAGAAAAAATAAAAACAAACAGAAACAAGCAAAAAGGTTGGTTCCTAACCGGACTAACTGATGAGAAACTGAACAAAACAATTTCCACAGAATTTAAATAAAACACAAGTCACCACCTATCTACTACACTACATGTACCGTAGACAGAGGCTGGAAATCTGAAAAAATAATAATCGGTTAGAAAAAACGAACACTGATTCAAACTCTACCAAACGAAGCAGAGGAGAAGTCTCCAGAGCGACTTCACTGTTAGGCGGAGTAAAGAATCTGACGGTTACACTGGTAAGTACCAGAGACAGAGGTTTGAAAACCGAGCTCGAGCTCAACGTTCTATGCTTCTGCATAGAGTTAACTCTTTCCTCTCCGGGGCAGTTCAAGTTCTGGGGCTAACTGCATATTTTCAGAATACAGCAAGACTTTATGTTGTTTGAATCCTCTGCTTGTGCTGTAACATTATAATAATTTTCAGAGCAACAGGTTGTAAAGTCATATGGTCCTGTTTTCAAGAGGACTTCTCCCATTTTGTGCTTATGGCAAACATTACAAAAAAAAAAAAAAACTGGGTCCATGAACAGAGAGGTATGTCTTCACAGTTGGAATAAGCAACATGAACAGATGATTCCCCCCTTCCCCCAAGTCGGTTTTCCCACTTGCTCACCAACCAGGCCCTCCTCCGTCCAGTGTCACCATCCCATGTGCAGAGGCTTCCTACGTGGGACCTGGAGCCCAGACCATCTGCAACACACAACAAGTCGTCGTCCCCCCCACCTGGCAGGGCTGCCTTCTGCTCCACAGCATACTCCTTACAAGTGGCAGAGGTGAAGCCCAGAGCTGTATCCCGGGCCAGATAGCTGGACATGGAAGTCAATGTGAA